>CALZFC010000248.1:4775000-4925000 GCA_945643635.1 Allodiplogaster sudhausi
AGAGCTACAGCTAGACAGAGGGAGTGAAAGAGAGAGAGAGAGAGAGACAGAGAGAGAGAGAGACAGAGGGAGAGAGTGAGAGAGGGAGAAGAATGCACTCCAGGAGAACGGGGGGATCTATCTGATACGCACTGTGGTTAAAATATAAAAACTCGAAAGCTGTGTCTCGGTTAGCTGCCAAACTTTTTACAGCTTACTTAAATATGCCATTATGTCATGCTGGTCGCGGGAACCCACCACGTCATACATGTATGTATGCATGTTGGAGTTTTGAAGGCTGTAATCATTTCTTGGGGGACAAGGAGTAAATGGTGGTGCACCCGACGAGAAGGAACTAGAGGGAGAAGCAAGATGGAGAGGGAGGGAGAAAGAAAGAAATAAGGAGTCAGCGAGAAAGAGAGAGAGAGAAAAGGAGAGAGCGAAGAGTCAGACTGAGAAAGATAGAGAGAGAGAGAGAGAGTGAGTGAGTGAGTGAGTGAGTGAGTGAGTGAGTGAGAGAAAGAATGAGAGAGATACAGAGAGAGAAAGAAAGAGAGAGAGAGAGAGAGAGAAAGAGAGAAACTAGTCTGACAAAGAAAGAGAGAGGGAGAGAGAGACAGAGAGAGAGAGAGACTTGTCCGACAGGGAAAAAGAGAGAAAGAGAGAGACTAGTCCGACAGAGAAAAGAGAGAGAGAGAGAGAGAGAGAGAAAGAGAGAGAAAGAGAGAGAGACTTGTCCGACACAAGAGAGAGAGAGAGACAGAGAGAGAGAGACTAGTTCGACACAGAAAAAAAACGAGAGAGAGAGAGAGTGTATGTAAGAGAGAGATATAGAATCGGAGAGATCACGATAATATACGTTCAACAGGACAAATGAGCTTAAAAAGCATGTGCAGCCTTGAAATATTCATGCATTACATCGACTTTCTTTGTATGAAGGAAAAAGAAGACAGACATCTGCTGCTCTCCAAATTGAATGCTAAATAGATTTAATTCTCTTCGTGTTTACTGCTTCGGGCTTGCCTCAGATTTGCTCGTTGCCTATTTTCCTGGATTTGATCATGATGTCATGATCAGAGCTTTGATGATGTCAAAATCCATTTGCACCACGCTCTTTCCTCCCCTTTCTTTTGCATCTGTCTCCTCTCCAGTCTAAAGACGATTCTGGCGAGCTCTCCTTGGTTATTGAAAAAGTGCAAAAGTGTTGTTGGCATATATGTATGTATATTGAGCAAAATGTTTTTTGTTATTTTATGTTTTATAATCAATATTGCTACACAGTAAACACATGAATTTGATCGTCCGGATTGAAAGAGATTTGTCAGCCTACATATTTATATCAATGTTGATGTATCCGGAAGTGGCAGGAGGTGGATTCTCTCCAAACTCGATCATCGATTAGTCATCATTTCCGCTGCGGAGTTTATTCAATGTCTATGTCTCTCACTTTCCCTTGCCGGAGGCGACATTTCCAAATCATGATTCTTGAAATTTCAATTATGGTTTGACATTCGCACGCACTCGTTCTCACTTTTCATCTTTCTCTCTTTCTCTCTTTCTCTCTCTTTCACTCTTCTCTCTCTTTCACTCTTCTCGCTCTTTCTCTCTTCTTTCTCTTTTTCTCTCTCTCTACCTTGTTCTCTAACTCTCTCTCTTTCTCTCTCCCTTGCTCTTTCTCTCTCTCACTCTCTCTCTCTCTCTTTGTCACGATTCATCCTTTCTCACTATAATCCGTTCGGATTTTCTTTTTCTCATTCAACAAAAGAATTCAGACAATCTTTCCAGAGTACTTTCTTTGGCATTTATGATGATCATCCATTGCCTCCAACACTCGCTTAAGCGAAGAATTCTCTTGCGTTTGTTTTGTCTCAATTTCAATGTTTTGTGTTCTCTCTCTCTCTCTCTCTCTCTCTCTCGCTCTTTCTGTCTTTCTCTTTCTCTATCTGTACTTCTCAGTCGTTCTCTCTCTCTTTGTCACTCTCTCTTTCTCACTTTCCCTCTCCTTGCTGGTTCTCTCTTTCGATGGCCTTTCCGATTCAACATTTCGGTGAATAGAACATGGCATTCGAAATTTACAGACATTTTGAAATTGCGTGAGAGCTTGCAGAAAATAGTTCGATGATACTTTAAGAGCAATGCTTTAAAAAAATTTTTTGGAGAAAATACCAATTTTGACGAGAATCTGAGGCCATATTGCGTATCTCAAAGTGAGAGAAAGAGAGAGAGAGAGAGAGGGAGAGAGAGAGAGAGAGAGGAGAGGGAGAGGGAGAGAGAGAGAGAGATCTTAAGCAAGCAGCAGATATTTTTTTTGAGTAATGCTGAGGAAAATGCAAGTATCAAAGCCTTTTTCATAAAATTGTAGGAAACTCTGGCGATAGTCTTAAGATACAAAAATGATATACGTTCTCGAATAAGAATAAAAAAAATTACATTTTGTCTTTTCCCGTATAAAAACAACAGAAAAGACATTTTGTCTAAGACGTTGATTGACTCTGCTACTCTCTCTCTCTCTCTTTCTGTCTCTGTCTCCCTGTCTCTCTCTCTCTCTGTCCCTCTCTCTCTCTCCCTCCCATCTCTCTCTGTCTCTCTCTCCCTGTCTCTCTCTCTCTCTCCTCTCTCTCTCTCTATCTCTCTCTCTCTCTCTCTGCCTCTCTCTCTCCCTGTCTCTCTCTCTCTCCCTCCCATCTCTCTCACTTTTTTTTTCTAGGAAGTCGTCGATATCGACATCAATGATCCGCAGGTGAACGAAGCGGCCAAAAAGATTCAGAACGCTTTTCGTTTGTCAGTTTTCTCATTAGAATAAAATTTTGTTCAACAAAATTTTGAAAATAAAATTTTTTCAAAGAAATACGTACATCTATCTTTTTATATATATATTTTTGTAATTTGTCTTGTTATTAAAAAAATATATTTAAAAAAAACTATGTAATTACAATAAAAAATGTCTTGCCTCACTGTCAGACTACAACTCTTATTAGCAGGAAGCACAATGACAACAAGAGTGCGGCGGCGGCAGGAGTTGCGGTGGAGAAGAATGGAAAGGCAGTAGAAGGAAAGGAGGGCGAGCCAAACTAAACTATTCTGAACTTCACTCTCACTTACCCTTCTACCTGGTTTCTGGAGAATTCGTTCAGTAATAACTCGTTCAGTAATAACTCGTCCACTTTCTTTTTTTGCCCTCGCCGCATCTCATTCTCCCACACACACAAAGAACATTGTCTTAGACAATCATTGTCTTGAAGACATTGTCTTGAGATTTGTCTTAGACACAATTGTCTTGCAGTGGAATTGTCTTAACCTGTCAAGACAATCTTCTTTGTGTGCACCCTCCCATTATCCCCCTTCATAATCTAGTCAACTTGCTCACTATGTCTTCTTTATCACTTCGCAGAGGCGATCAAGCAATAAATTATTTATTCATGTATTTGTGAATTACGCTGTCTAATTTCGAACACTTGAGGTTACTGAAAATATTAGATAGAGAGAGGTAGAGAGAGAGAGAGAGAGAGAGAGAGAGAAAGAGAGAGAGATGACGATGAGGGAGACAGTTGCAAGAAGAGCGAAATAACAACAAGATTAGGAGTCCTATCTCTGGCTGTATTTTGAAAGCTCTGCAATATGTACAACGTGAAGAACAGCTCGAACTTCCCTCCACTTTATTGCTTAATTCGTGCACTCCAACGAGGCAAACGGCAGCAGCCCCAATCAGAAAAAGAAAACCGCTAGATCTTGAAAATTTTTGACATCGTGGCCCAAACCAGATATTTATGTTTAAGGTCCTGAATAACATCTTGTACAACTATTTTTTTTCCTCAAACTAATAGCGTTATGTGAACATTCGTTTTGCTCCATCCACATGACAACCGACTTTTTGTACGTTTATGTGATGAATAACAAATAGCACAAAAACAACAAACAACAAAGCAAATAACAACAAATGATGACAGTACCGGCTAATACTTGAAAAAAGCAAGTTAGTACGAAAGTCGACATTTAATGATAAGTCGAGAACATATTCTCGACTTTGTTGCACGCATCGTTCTCAGGCAGATGCATTTGGAGAAAGAGTCGAATACCGTCGGTGAGCAGGCGATTCTTCTTTCCATCCAGGACACACGCGAATATTTTCGTCAGCTTAAAATGAAAAGGAGCATTTAAATCATATAATGATCCTTTCCAATGCAATAAATATATCATGGGTATTACGAATATATCACATTCATCAGCGCTATTTCATTCTACCAACAATAGCAGAAATTGCCCATGTAACAATCGTTGGCTATGCTCATGTTCAATTCTGATTTTTGAAGACAGCAAGTGGTGGTTAAAAGTGTCTGTCGACTTCGAAACCACTTAGCAGTTTTAGCATTCTACAGACAACATTTGCCGAGAAAGCTGGGGATAAGCAAAAAAAACTTGGTGCTATCAATTTTTTAGTGCGATAAAAGAACTTTATAAAGTGTTTAAAAAACCTTATTGATATTGTTGACTGAAACGAGTTGCTCGAAGATCTTCTTGAGGAAATCAATGTGCGCAGGCGACAATTCTCCCCATTCGATCACCTCAATATATTTATTGTATTTATACATTTATTGGTAATTAAACCATATATGAAAATCAACAAAAGTTTTGCAAGAATTTGTCTAGTTCTTTATTTATATAAATTGAAGGATGAACCAAATATACCCTTTTATCAAAATGTTAGAATAAAAATAAAAATGATTGCAAAAATAATAATCATTCCACACCTTGAGTACTGTAAGCGGCAAGGTCCTGTGAAGAAGAAGCTCTGCGAGTAGACTCGCCAGTCTGTTCCGTTGTTCCTCCTTCAGCTTCTCAATATCTCTCAGTCGATCCCACAGGGCGTACTGTATCGTCAACTGAAGAGTATGTGGAATGGAAATTTCTTTTTGAGAACTATCCAGCTCATATAGCAACAATTCGAGACTACTATAGAGGAATGAAATAAGGAGACAGAAAGAGAGAGAGAGACAGAGAGAGAGACAGAGAGAGAGAGAGAGAGAGGGGGAGAGAGAGGGAGAGAGAGAGGGAGAGGTGGGAGGGAGAGAGGGAGGGAGAGAGGGAGGGAGAGAGAGAGAGAGAGAGAGGAGGTAAGAAAAGGAGGCAGGATTTCAATCTTTAAAAAAAGTAATTACTTGACGTAAAAAAAACCATGCGAACACGGAGCGCGATAAGGATACCTTTAAAAAAAAAAGAAGAAACCAACGATGAATCTCTTATGATGATCTGCAAAGCGTCGAAGAAGTGCGGCGTAGAATGGATTAAATGGCTTCTCTTTGAGTGTCATCGTCACCAGGATGTGGATGATTTCTCGCTCCTAATAATTGCTTGTAGAACATTCTTTCTTTCTTTCTTTCTTTCTTTTTTTTTCTTTTTTTTTACAAAAAAAAAGACCCTTAAATTTCAAAGGTTTACTTCACAATTGGATATGGCATAATTTAAGTAGTAAAAGATCAACCTGTGATCCGCAAAGAGACAAGCGAAGAACCCTCTCAAAAGCAGAGTCCTCATCCATTGCCGTGACTTTAAAAGTATTCTTATTAATTTTTTTTGGCTACATTAATCTAGATGTGACAATAGTGATGGAGATATAAAGGGACTATTCATTTATTTCATTCATATCCAATGAAGCGCGTTACATTGAATAAACGGGGGAATTGCAGTGAACGTCAACGTTCTTTTAAAAAAAACAGTATTTAATAAAACTTTTAATTATTAAATTAAATTAGAGTAATTTATAACAAATATTTCAATAATTTATGAAATTTTTTTTATTTAATAGCATTTTGACATACCGACTGAGCAGAATACATTCCTTCTCACTTCCGTATTCATGCCAGCCCGCTTTGCTAGCTCAAGAATATCCGCATCGAAGGTCAACTGAATAAAAAGTTTTTTTTAAGTATATTTAATTGGTTAAAAAAGTATCAAAATAATTCGGTGACCGCTTACAAGATCACTATATTTTTTATTATACTAAATTTTTAAATATATATTTTCATTAGTTCTCTATCTAATAATAATTACTATAAATCTAGCTACCGTAACGCGACCTGTTTCTTGCCGGGAACACTTGGTCCCGCGGCGAGTGTCCCTGCTGTGTCTGATGGTAGCCGGAAGGCTGATCCCACAATCCACCACCGGCCGCGTTCTTCCGCAGCCAGAAGGTCTGCCAGTGACATTCCGAGCACTTTCTCGACGCTCTGAGATAATTATGACTAATTTTAATTAATTTTTTGTGGATACTATACCTATTTACATTATGCTATTTCAGTTAATTTTAATAAATAATTTTTTTTTAGTTATTCTACTCGTATCTAAACAACAGTTACATAGCTCTTTAGCTCTTTTAAGCCGGGCTACCAGTGAAATTGCAAATATATACGAAGGTACTCATGGCTACCGTATTCTTCTTGACGAGACCATGATGCACAGCGAGGAGATGGTCGAGAGCGGGCTGCTCTACTCCGGTTGCCTTCCGCACTCCCGCCAGCTCCTCTGCTAGGAAGCGCATGCGCAGACTGCAACATTTGAGATATAATTTCAAAATATCTTAAAAAAAAACCCATTGCGGAAGTAAATGAACGAATCCAAGCTGTGGAAGTAAAATGAAGAATGAAAAAAATTTCATCTAACAGGCCGTGGATATTAGAGAGGGATTTCGAAATAGAAAGAGAAAGAGAGAGAGAGAGAGAGAGAGAGAGAGAGAGGGAGAGAGAGAGAGAGAGAGAGAGAGAGAGAGAGTTCTCTAACTTGTTCTGATACTCCGGCGCGCTGAGTTGTTGTGTGATGGCAGAGATGAAGTCGATCATTTGCGTGTTGACGCTCCGTTTCAGTGCTCGATATGAGTCTCAATTTTTATTTTATTTCAAGCTATCCTTAAATACTTTACTTTTGAGGATGGAGATGAACAATTGAGAAAAAAAAAAGAATTTTTTTCCTAATCTCGAACTCTATTCAATATATACACCTATTGATAATGAGATTTGCTCGCGTAAAAACCGTCTTTATTACTATCGTAGCATGAGAGAGACTGACAATTTATGACAAGAAGGATGAGTCCGAGTCGTCTTTGGGTGAGTTTCTCACGTAGCTTGTGCAGCAATTCGATTAGAACATCACCACGAATGACCTAGGTATCACGGTAAATTAACCGGGGAAAATGTAGGTGGCTATATCACGGAGATATTCAATATTTACACCTAGAGGAGATATACAGCAAAATTAAGTTGTATAAAGACACAATTTCATTGAATATATAGGTGTATAATATTATTGAGATGAAGATGATACGGATATAAATAACAAAACCTTGAAGCTGAGCAGATGGCTTGCAAAGAGTGCGCTATTCTCCATTGCTTTCCCGTCTTCCTCTCCTTCTCCTTCATCCAGGCGCTTCACAAATTCGACGAAGAACACTTCTACGACATGCGATGCTGAATTTGTTTCTTTTTTTCTTAATAACTTACGTGTTTCTCAATGTAGTCTTATTCAATTAAATTTTTTTGTTAGTTTTGTTAAAAATACTAGATATGGCATGAACAAAAAAGCTATTTAAAATGAACGAAAAACAAACTCTAACATATCTCTGATGATATGGTTGCATGTAGAAGAGCAGTAAGTGAAGCAAGAGAGGCGAGAAGTTGTTCTTGCAACCGAAAAGGCGAAGAGAGATGCTTTAGCAGTGTTCGCGAGAACGCACTTTTCACTTCTGAATGAAAAAAAAAACAAATGAGCATTACCTTCTTATGCTCCATCGCGAATGCATTAAGTGAAAGATATAATAAATTGTCAGTAAAAAAAAGAAGAATTGAGCAGGCAAACCAACCATTCGAGATTTTTTTTTAAAGAATATATTAAAATATGATAACCATTTTTCGAGTTTCCATGGAAGATCTCTTCAATCGTTCTGACGCTTTTGACAAGTGTCGCCTCGGAGAGACTGTAAACAAAAAAATTTTACAACTATATTTCATGAGAATGTTTGTTGGCCGTGTATAAGTTCTCTATAAGGAAGAAACCGTTCCTTTCAGCGAAAGCAGAAATACTACTATAGACAACGGACACTGATGGACTCAGTCCTGAACAATGTCCGGCTCAAGACTCCAGGCCGGCGGGGGAGGGGGGGGGGGGGGTACAAAGAAGAAAAAATGACATTCTTGGTCAAAAGATTGATTACGGTAGAATCGGATTACTGTAGAAAATCAGCCAACGAACCGATTGATGATTCCGTTGATGGAGCGCTCAATCTTTCGCCGCTCCTCGTCATCGACTGACGATGCCTGAAAGATAAATTAATGGTCGAGATTCATTTAAAAAAAGAAAATCATAAAAAAAATATTACTTCTTGCCAAAAGAAATAAATGAAATATTATCACAAAAACAGTGAAAATAAACTCGTATATCACGCATACTAGTAGAAATATTACTTCTCCAAAAAAAAAACCTTAAAATACACAGAGTAGTTTTATTTTTGTTATTAAAAAAATCTCTAATTGTAAGATAGCGCATAATAGAGTCTATACATTTCACCATAACTTTTTTTTCTTATAGAATAAATTCGTTCAACAAGTAGACTTGCCTCCAATTCGGCCAGTTTCGCATGAGCGGCGCGCGGGTCGAAATCGATGAGTTCGCCTGTTCGCCGATTAATCGTGCGACCGTAGATGTCTTCGCCTGAGCGAGTGAGATGTCATGTTTCTCGGCTACTCCCCCAACTCTTGAACAAATCAATCCCAACTTGAATACATGGTAAAAATCCACAATAGATTGGAAAAAAGCCTTTACGCAAGCACATGATTCTAATAAAACTAAAGGAAATTTTTCATATATTGAAAATGTTCACCAAATTAAGTGTTGGTAAACTCTCCTCAGACTAGAAATTGCCAACTCATACCTATCTCTGCCTTTCCTTCATCCTTCTTCTTCTTGCCCTTCCCCTCTGCGTCTCTGCCCTCCCCTGCTTCTCTATCGCTCTCTTCTTCTTCTTCCTCGTCCTCTCCCTCCAGATCTACTTCCAACTCCTCTCCATCCTCTGATCCTCCCTCTTGCGACATCTCGTCTTTATCATCTAAGTCCATTTCCTCTTCGTCTCCAAGCTCACTGTTCTAGAAATTGAGGAAGATTAAAGAGAAAATGAAATGGATAGAATAAGGGAGCAGGAAACATGATGGAGAAAAGAAAATGTGCAATATTTTACAGAAATAATGATGCAGGACATTTAATACTAGAAATATCTTACAGTAACAAGGATACCGTATCCTTCTCTTCATACCATGTCATCGTCATCGTCCTTCTTCCTCTTCTTCACTCGCTTTTCCTTCCCTTCCAGCCTCGAGTCCTCCTCTGCTACGGACTTTCTCTTTGCAGCATCGCACACTTCGAGCAAGTCTGCAAGGATATGCAGTCTTTTTTTTTGCTAGTCAGAAAATAAGACGAAAATATGTTCTTAGTTTCTTCCGCAAAACGGTAGCATCAGACGTCCTAGGCATTAAAATGACACCGAGAGAGAGAGAGAGAGAGAGAGAGAGAGAGAGAGAGAAAAGAGATAGAGAGAAAAAAAGAGAGAGAAAGAGAAAGAAAAAGAGAGAGAGAGAGAGAGAGAGAGAGAGAGAGAGAGAGAGCTTATTCTCTAACAGTCCAGCCCGTCGTCCACGAGTGCCTTGGGAATGGTGCCGCTCTTCCTCTTGTCGTAGCCGAGCTTCCTCGCGTACTTGGCTGCTTCTGCTTCTTCCTTCTCTGCCATCGCACGCTCGCGTCGGCGATGCTCGCGATCCATCTTTAAATATTTCGTAATCAATATCTTCCATCTTTAAATATTTCGTAATCAATATCTTCCATCTTTAAATATTTCGTAAACAATATCTTAAATCTTTAAATATTTCGTAATCAATATCTTCCATCTTTAAATACTTCGTAATCAATATCTTCCATCTTTAAATATTTCGTAAACAATATCTTTCCATCTTTAAATATTTCGTAATCAATATCTTCCATCTTTAAATATTTCGTAAACAATATCTTAAATCTTTAAATATTTCGTAATCAATATCTTCCATCTTTAAATATTTCGTAAACAATATCTTAAATCTTTAAATATTTCGTAATCAATATCTTCCATCTTTAAATATTTCGTAAACAATATCTTAAATCTTTAAATATTTCGTCATCAATATCTTCCATCTTTAAATATTTAGTAAACAATATCTTAAATATTTAAATATTTCGTAATCAATATCTTCCATCTTTAAATATTTCGTAAACAATATCTTTCCATCTTTAAATACTTCGTAATCAATATCTTTCCATCTTTAAATACTTCGTAATCAATATCTTCCATCTTTAAATACTTCGTAATCAATATCTTTCCATCTTCAAAAATTTTCGCTATATATTATTTCGTAGTCAATAATAAAACACGAAAAAAGCATTTTTTTTAATGACTTACGAATATTTTTTCACTGTAAACGAACAAGTTTACCCCACATACATTTTAGTAGATTGCGCAGGAGAAATGGAAATGGATGGTGCCGACCTGTTTCTTCAGCTTCTCGAGCTCGTCATCTCCACCTTCGGAAAAGGCTGTCTTGACGGTAGAAATCGCTGCCTCTCCCTCCTTCTTATTCTTCTTTTTCTTTGCCTTCTTCTTCTTTTTCTTCTTCTCCTCTTCGGAAGGGCCAAACTTCTGGCTGATAAGCGCATCTAGCTGAACAAGGGGAGTGTTAGTTGGAACTCAAAGTGATATTCAAATGTTTTCCTCGTATAATCACTCCATGAGCCAAATTTTTATTTCATTTTTGGGTCATGTGGGTAGGAGCTCCTATAGGAGTACACCAAATAGTGCCTCAATATGAAGAAAAAGCAAAATTATCCCGTAAATAAAAAAAATCATACCGATTTGCGTTGAGAGAAGGCGACGTTGCGGAGCTTCTTGAATTCCTTGGAGTCCTTCCTAAGCTCCTTCCTCGACTTCTTCCTTCCGCCCGCATTTGCCTTGGGCCCTGCGATCCGAGGCACCATTGTCGGCCTCGACGAATTCGATGTCTTAAGCAGATGAAAATGAGAAATAGAGCATTTCACAAGATACTTAACAAGGTAGGTGGCGAAGATAAAGTAGATGGTTTTTTTTTAAATCTCATTAAGCTTGTACGATTGTCGCACTAATTCCGGGAGTACCGTATAGAGTTGCCCGGTAGCGCAGAAAACATGTCATGTTTCTACACAACTAATTAATTTTGATTTCAGATGTTTAAAAAAACATATCTCTGCAATTGTCGACTGACTTCAGTTAATATATTTTTTTTTTGTGTTGAAATTAACACGAGCTAAAAAAATTTATGTCTCAATCTCTCTCTCTCTCACTCTTTCCCTCCCTCCGCATCACTGTATCTTTTCTCTTTCTCTCTTTCTCTCTTTCTCATTTTCTCTCTCTCTCTCTTTCTCTTTCTCTGTATCTTTTCTCTTTCTCTCTTTCTCTCTTTGCCTCTTTCTCTCTCTCTCTCTTTATCTTTCTCTCACCTCCCTCAATCCTTCTTTACTCAACCTCTATAAACAACTGACGGCAAATTTCTCAACCTTTCCTTGCTCATCAGCTTATGTCTACATTAATCTCATGCCTGTATGGCGTGGAGCAATGATGAGTAAGAGAGTGTGTGTGTGTGTGAGAGAGAGAGAGAGAGAGAGAGAGAGAGGAGAGAGAGCACGAGTGCGAGAGGGAAAGAAGAGAGAGAGAGAGAGAGAGAGAGAGAGAGAGAGAGAGGAGAGAGAGAGAGAAAGGGTCATTTCTGTCGGCTTTGAGGCAGTAAGGCCTCAAAGCTGACAGAAATGATTGATACATGGTTGAGAGATAGCGAGAAAGCAATAGAAAAGATAGAGGCCGTGACGGATTGCGAAGTACAGAGCGAGTGAGAGAGAGAGAGAGTGAGTGAGGGACAGAGAGTGAGAGAGGGGAGAGAGAGAAAGGGAGAGAGAGATAGGGGGATAGGGAGAGAGAGAGAGAGAGAGCGAGAGAGCGAGAGAGAGAGAGAGAGAGAGAGAGAGAGAGAGAGAATAGAAGCGAATCAATTAATGAAGCACTAAGCTATAGGGCGGAGCACGCAGAGTCCCGTCCTCCTTCACCTACACTGCCAATTATGTATTAGTGGATTCTCTCGACCCGTGTGCCTTCTTGTGTTGCCTTCGCTTCTCCCTCTCATTAGCGTATCCATATTACATACTGGGACTAGAAGATTTCTTTTCCTTTTTCTTATAAAGCTACAATGCCCAACTGTACATGAAACAAAAGTTTGAAGTAGTAGAAACGACACATACACTAACAGGGAAATTATTATTCAATTTTTTTCTAATATTTATATTGCAATTTTTTTATATTTCCTCAATAAAAATTCCCTCGACATTCTGCATGCACGCTAAACACATTTCACATCCGTTGTCCATTCTCAGTTTTATGCTATTTCCATTCAGACAAATATGTACATACGTGTATATACGTGCATACAGCGTACCTTTTGGAGGATTTGCTTGCTTTACCGCATGACTATATCTATGCATGTAGTATGTACTTGCAATCTTGGAATCAATCTCATGCACCCGCAGTCTCTCTCTCTACCTCTCTTTCCCTTTTCTCTCTCTCTCTCTCTACCTCTCTTTCCCTTCTCTCTCTCTCTCTCTCTCTACCTCTCTTTCCCTTCTCTCTCTCTCTCTCTCTCTCTCTACCTCTCTTTCCCTTCTCTCTCCCCACCTCTCTTTCCCTTCTCTCTCCCCACCTCTCTTTCCCTTTTCACTATCTACCTCTCTTTCCCTACTCTCTCATTCCCTCTCTCTCTTCCTCTATTTCCTTTTCTCTCTCTCTCTGTCCCTGTTCTCTCTGATGAATCGAAATATCATTTCGTGGTTGCAGTGGTTTGCCTCTCATATCCTGGTCTCTCATTTAATAGGTGTCATGGGAAAAGAGTTCAGATGATAGGACAGTTTAGGGAGAAAGAGAAAGCGAGAGATTGAACCATAGAGAGAGAGAGAGCGAGAGAGGAAGAGAGAATGAGAGTAAACGAGACAACAACGGCCCTGCCTCGGTTCCTCCATCGATTGCCTATGAGAGCGCAGTGCCCATTCTTCACTAGGGCATTTAGTCGTTCTTTCTCTCTTTCTCTCTGTGTGTGTCTCTCTCTCGCTCTTTCGTTTTCTCTCTATCTCTCTCTATCTCTATCTCCCACTACTCTCTGTTCAAGCCCCTTCCTACATCTCTGTCTCTACTGTTCTCTTATGTCTACTACTCCCTTCACGTTGTCCTCAACTGAGATTTACTGCGCATCATACTTTTAACCTGGATATCCTGATGGGTTATAAGAAGCAACATAATTCTTTCGGCTCTCTCTCCCCCCTTTCTCGCAATTTATATTTACGAACTTACCTTTCTATATCCTCTATTTCTCTCTTTCTCTCTTTCTCTATCTTGCTCTACTTCTCTCACTCTCATTCTCTCCTTCTATCGTTCTCTATTTCTCTCTTTCTTTATCTTGATCTCCTTCTCTCACTCTCTTTCTCTCCTTCTATCTTTCTCTCTTTCTCTCACTCTCTATCTCTCTCGAAACACTGTTATGAACTCATGCCAGTTAAGTAATTAACAATGTTTGTCGGATAGTATTGATGTCTCAACACTAGCCAAAAAGTTAAGTAAAAAAAAACCCTAAAAAAAAAGTGCCCACCAACTCAAGATAGACACATTCTTTTTGATAACCTAGAAGTCATGCGCTAGAATTTATTCTTTCAATCAACGAGAGTAGACGGATATGTATGTACATATACATGTGAACAAAGAGCGTAGCAAATGTGACTCATGGCTGCAAACACCTGCTTGGTCTTCCAGTTATTCCGAGATGTATATTGTTAATTGTTTAAAAACATCATTAATATAAATAACAAATGTGATTTTCATGTATCGCAACTCATAATTTACAACAACAAAACGATTTGAAAAAAAAATTTTTTTTTTTTGAATTGGACCATGGTTTTCTGTCTTTACTTCTAGGTTATCAAAAAGAATGTGTCTATCTTGAGTTGGTGGGCACTTGTACAGGTTGAAAAAACCCGTTCTTTCTAATGGCGAAAGATATTTTCAGAAAATCGTTTGGAAATGAGCTGTAAAGTTACATTGTCGTAGTTATTGGGGATTTTTTTTGAGGTCCGAAAAAACAATTTACCAATTATTTTTTGTATTGGTGTACAAATATAGCCTATCTGTATAGAATCGACTGGAGAACAATCGTACCTTGTTTCTAGCTCAAGTAAAAGATTCCCTGGTAGGATTGGGCTGTTTTAAATTTTGATGCGTGACAGGGTTGAGGGGTTTCAACCAGCTAAATAGCATCAGTTAGGTGTGCCAATTAAGTTTAAAACCAACTTTAGCTAGGTAAAATTGAATGCTCTTTCATATGAAGGCAAATCTATTATATTATAAAATACACATCGTGCTTCTTCATTCTCCATCTCAACATCCGCATCCTCGATGTCGTCCCTCCGCCTGCTGCGATCGATTTCTCGATCAGTTAGTCGAAGATTATTATGGTACTTATGAGGTTTATATATTTATGTATATCATAAAAATATTCAAAGTCGAAAACATATATGATCAGTTGACCACGGGTGTTTAGTCATGATGGGAGATACTGCATGTACAAATGTTATATCATAATGGCCAATACAAATATGATGAAGAAGCATGTATGTAAATGCCGTGATGCAGGGACCTCTCACTTTGCGTTGCTCAATCCTACCGTATTCTCAGAGAGTCACTTTGCGTTGCTCAATCCTACCGTATTCTCAGAGAGTCACTTTGCGTTGCTCAATCCTACCGTATTCTCAGAGAGTCACTTTGCGTTGCTCAATCCTACCGTATTCTCAGGGAACGCTTCTTCGGATGTCGAGCTGAAGGTCGGCGGCGCGAGTTTCTACGTAAACAAGGGCTTCCTCGCTACGCATTCCTCCTACTTTGAGGTCGTTCATTATAATTCATACATTTTCGCGTGCTGAACAAGAAAAGAACATGAGATTAAGTGTGTTCGTTTTCTAGGAAAATATATAGTTTCTATTAAATTAGATTTGGCGAGCACTCATATGTAGATATATGTATGTACATATATGGACAGCGAGAAAGGATCAGTATAAGATTAGTCGCGAAACATTATCTTATTATAAGGTCAGTGGCTCCAAAACAGCGGCGGAGATTACTCCTTTTGATTTTCAACGTATGTAGGCAATATCCATAATCTGTAAACCGTAAACTGCAACAAATATATGCCTTCCAGAATATGTTCTCGTCGAACTGGCGCGAGGCCTCTCAGGACAGCGTCGCACTCAAGGACATTGACCCTTTGCTGTTCAGCGAACTTCTGCGCATTCTTTACATCGATGGCACCAAGGTTCACTTATTGCTCTCTGATTGTACGCTTTCTGTTTCTGTTTTTTTAAACTTTTTTTCTTTCTGGTTTTAAGGTTTCTGTTTCTGGTTTTGCGTTTTCCGTTTCTGGTTTGACGCTTTTTATTCCGGTTTTACGCTTTCGGTTCCTGGTCTTACGCGTTCTATTCTTCTGTTGCTGCAAGGGGAGCAACTTCTTCTTCTCCCTTGTCGTAGGCTGCGCTGTTTGCAATGATGGAGTCGAAAAGAAAATGCCATTTTGAAATCGCGCTATTTGCCTGAACATGGGTCGAGTGGGAAATTCAAATAATAAAATACGGTGGTGTGTTGCTTTGAGGTGACCAATGAGAACATTGGCGGGATGCTTCATCTCGCCGAGTACTTTGACGTCTCACGCGTCCGTGAGATGTGCGTTACGCATCTCGAAGCCATGAAGGAACCATTGGTCAGCGGCATTCGAAAAAGTGGAAATAATGACGAAGAGTAATCATGTGAATTTTTATTCTAAAATTAAGATTTTTATTGTTTGTATATACATACATACATATGTATGTATGTGCATATGAATATGTAGAATGGCGTTATTTTGAGTCAATAGTGGCCACTACAGTACCGCTCACCTCTCTCTCTCTCTCTCTCTCTCTCTCTCTCTATTCCGTGCAGGACCTCCAACGGCTCGTGGAGCATCTCTTCATTGCCGATCAGAACAGCTTGCGATCCACGGTCTACGTGTTGCTCGAAAATTTATGGTCGTTTGTGGCTGCGCAGGCCATTGATTTTTTTCTTGTGTTGTGTCTAAATACTACGTGTGGACTCATTCAATGCCCTATTCCCTTATGACTTCCCAAGACGCTTGGGCGGTCATGCCGGGAATTCTGTTTTATTATTATTTAAATTTCCCGCCATCCCTCTAATTCTTGCAGCACGTCATGTCGCTGCCGCTCTTTCCGCATCTTTCGGAGAGCGCCAAGGCAGCCTTTGTCGATCGGATGCGTCGGCTGCAGCAGGCGGCGTGGTCGCGTGATCAGTCGCGACGATTCAGCGAGGTCTCCAGGACGTGTCCGGTAACAGCGTCGGAAATGGAAGTGCGCTGACGACGACGACGAATTCGGCAGGAGGAGGAAGCTACAACGGCATCGTGTACCCGTTGTCGGCTGTGCTGCCGCGGCTGCCCATGCCTTCGGCGCCTGCTCAACCTAGAGCCATGGCGCCTCCGCCGCCGCCGACCCAATCCAACCATCCGCCGCCGCCCCATATCCCGATGCCGCAGCCGCAAGCGCCGCAAATGTTCATTCCTCACGGTTCGTCTGGCAGTTTTTTTCTGCTGCTTCAATTTGACACTAAAATTTGTATCCCAATATATTTGTCTTCTCTTCTCTCTTTCGTCCAGAAATAGTACGCTATTTTCTTCTTGCACGAGAATCTCTCTCTCTCACTCTCTCTCTCTCTCTCTCCTTCTCTCGCTCTCTCTCTCTCTCTCTTTCTCTCTCTCTCTCTCATTCTCTCTCCCTCTTTCTCTCTCTCTTTCGCTCTCGTTCTCTCTCTCTATATCTCTCTGCTCTTTCTCTCTTTCTCTATCTCTCCTCTATCTCTCGCAGCCCATCCGCCGCTGATGCGCCAAGTAAGCGGAAGCAACAACAACAATGCTGGCGGCGGCACTTCTTCAGCGCATGTGATGAATCCTCCGACAAGCTCGACCGGCTTCAGCATCTCCTTCTACAATCCCTACAATCCACCACAGCAACAGCCGGTATTCTTCTCTTTTATTATGCTTACATTATATAAATTATATATATTACATATATTATACATTATATATATATATATATATATATATATATATGTATGTATGTATATCCATATAATCATATTCGTGCACCAGCCCCAGCAGCCATCCACAAGCGGCTCCTCCTTCGCCAACTCATGTCAGCCTCTGCTAGTTTCGGTCCTTACATCAAGCGTTTTAAGCAGTCGCCGCCGAGTGATCAATCCTAACGATAAGCGTTTTAAAGCCAGCTTTTCACCTTCCGCTGTGTTTTATATTTTTACTCATTTTCAAGTGTGCTCATAATTTGTATTCGACTTTATGTATTATTGGAAATATTTCGTTCTGCACACTTTTTTGATTGTATGTTTGTAACTGGTACACAATAACATTGTTTGGTTGTCATTGGTACTTATTTATATGGATAAGAGAAATTGATTCCGTGGGAATAATTCTTTTACTAATTAATCTAGGATCGATTTTGGGACTTCTTCTCTCTTTCTAAATTCGTGAGTAGCATACGCTGAAACAAAGAAAATAGGTTGAACTTCCTGCAGTTGATCTGTCTCGCACTTGTCTTTCTCGATTTTATTTTTGCCTAGTTTTAGATTGTTCGTTTACTTACTATTTATGATTTTGCAGTATCGTCCATTTCTGTATCGTAGTCTCAGACAATGAAATATAGCTTCGTTCTTTCTTTATACCTCACATTACGTGCTGCATTTTTTTTACCTCTCATTTCCTCATTGGAGTGGTTTTCGAACATTTTCAGGTTGATATTCTTTTTTTACGGCGAACGACAACGGATAAAGTTTATTTTGTTTCAATTTTATGGCTCGTTTGAGAACATGCAGAGAATGAAAAATGCAAAAAAGTAAAATAAATACAAATAAAGGAAGAAAATAAGGAAAAAAATTTCTAGAAAACATACAGAGAAGAGAAGAACAAATTTTCAATTAGTAAACAAATTAAAATAAAGCCAGAAAATAAAGTAGATAATTGTTCGATTGGCTCTGTGAATTGGCCTCTGTGATTGTGAGAAGAGAAGTTTCTCGAATGAATGTACCGGTCAAGTGGGCACCACCATTCGTCTGTCTCGCAAACATTTGGGCGACCGGCTGAGAAAACTGTGTAGAGTGCGGAAGAATGAAAGAGGGAGAGAGAGAGATATGAAGAGAGAGGAGAGAGAGAGGATGGAGAGGAGAGATAGAAAGAGACTTAGTAGAGAGCGAGCGGGAGTGAGAGGCGAAGAGAGAGAGAGAGAGAGACAGAGAGAGACAGAGACAGAGACAGAGATGGAGAGGGAGTGGGTGAGCGAGAGCGAGATAAAGAGAGATGGGGAGAGAGAAAGAAGTTTCTAGAGATAGAGATGTAGAAGAGACAAGGAATGCGGTAGACGGGAACAGTATAGATCCGTGAAACAGTGGGATAATAGCCGATGAGTACACAATGAAACATGATTAGTGTAAGTGAGGCATTGGGGTGGGCGAGAGAGAGAGAGAGAGAGAGAGAGTGAGTGAGAGAGAGAGAGTGAGAGAGAGAGAGAGTGAGTGAGAGAGAGTTCGAAATATCACTGGATGAGAGGAAGCCTGAGTTGATCTCGAAGAATTAAGATTGAAAAAGTGGCAACTCCCGTGTGACAACTGTTAATGAGAAGTCAAAGGGTGCCTCGAGAGTAGAAAAGAAGAAGCCGGACAAGCGACTCAGTCATCAGCACAGTTGAATTCTTTATTCGTATAGTAATATTCTTTCTAATTCTTAAAAAAAAAAAAACTCATTTTGAGTCAGATTTTTTTAATCTTCTTTAAATTAAAAAAAAAATTACAGAATCAACTCCGAATAATGTCTTCTTCGTCGATGTTCCTGTTGGCCGCGCTCTGCATCGCTGCGTCATCTGCAGCCCTAGTTCAAGATTCGGCTCCTGTAGGCGACTCCACCGGTGTCCGCGTCAAGCGCCAGTGGGACTTTGGCGGCGGCGGATTTGGTGGATATCCTGGATTTGGCGGCTGCGGCGGCTGTTGTGGATGTGGCGGTTGTGGAGGTTGTGGCGGTTGCGGCTGTGGCTCGGTTCGTGATCATTTTTTGTTTTAAAGATATTGATGTGCACGAAAATTTTTTGCGTTTACTTACCTAGTACATAAATAGCTACATGCATACATATAGTTTAATGAACAAAGATTCACGATGTTTTCCTTTTGTCTGTTCAAGTACTGAAGTAGAATGATATTCAATATTCAATATGCATTTCATGGCACTGGCACATGGCACATAATACATCATGTTTCGGCAACTGTTTAGAGCATTAAAGGAGCATGACACTCAAGCGAAATCTATATGAATTTTCGTAACCATTCTTTCGATAAATCTCGCCTTTGTGTGAGGCAGAACGGCGCCGAATTCAAGAATGAGTTTATTTATGGTTACTTAAATAATATAAAATTATTAATTTAGCATATAAAATTTGAATGCCTCTCTAAAAAGACACGAGCTTGCAGGGAAGCTGCTGCAACAACGCCGCGTCTTCCTCAGCCGGGCAGCAGCAGTCCTCTTGCTGCAAGCAGTCCGAGATGTACTGTAAGAAGGAGTACTCCGCGTGCTCGTCTTCTTCCAACTGTGCCAACCACAACTGCGCCAATCAGCATTCTTCGGCGTGCCAGGGATGTGGCGGGTGCGGCGGATGCGGATGCGGGGGGTACGGAGGATACGGAGGATACGGAGGATACGGTGAATGTGGCTGCGATGGTGGCTGGTTCAGAAAGTAACCTTAAACTTCGGTGTCTAAATTAAGTGTTACTCATTTCACTCATATAATTCAATGTCTCGTATGTGGAATACGAATTCACATTATCATATGCCTTGGCTGGGAGTATGTACATATGTATGTATGTATATTATTTGTGCTGATAAATTATATCTGTAATTTCGTTTGACATCTTCGAAATCAAGATTTGCTATGGCAGTGGACATATGTACCTCTATCACCTCCGAATGTGCCAATACTTTCTCACATCTCCTTTTTTCGCAGTCTCTTTCTATTTCTCTTTCTCTTGATTCCCCTCTTTCTCTCTGTATTTTAAAAAAGAAGCTTGTGATATCTGTGAACAGACATTCTGTTGAATGCACGTCACCAGACGGGCACACACGTTGTCAGTTTACCTGTACACTTTTTATGGAGTCCTCCCAGGCCTCCTCTGGTTGCCATTCAAACAGCGCCCGAGGCTAAAGGTAATATTGAGACAGCAAAGGTCAAGCAAGCAATGCAATGGTGAGACGGTATAAAAGGTGCGGCGCCGACTTGCTCTCACCACAGCCTACCAGTCATTTCAGCTAATTCTACTTTACTTTCATTTCTCGAATACTAAATATTATTTATTTCTGTAATTTCTTTTACATATTTTTCTTTATACTTCACGACTTGTTCTCGTCGGCAGTGGGTTTGTGGAAAATGCATGACATAACACGTCTATATTAAGGCTCTAAGTATTCATTTTGATTTTTTGGTGAATCCTTATCCTTCTTGAGTGAACAATGTCTCCTGTCTCCCTTGTTTGCCTTGCTCTCTTCGCCTTCTTGCTCGCTCCGTCGTCGGCCATGCTCTTCTCTTCGTCTTCCTCTGCCTCTGCCGAAGTCGCCAGTCCCGCACTCATTCGCGCCAAGCGCCAGTTTGGAGATTTCGGTGGCTTTGGCTTCGGTGGCGGAATGGGCGGCTGCGGCGGCGGTTGCGGTGGATGCGGATCGGTACTGACTAATTCGTGTCATATTTTGCGTATCTCTACAAAACTGCGTTATACCTTTTTAACATTACACACTAACAGTAAACAACATACAATTCCAAAAATAGTTTAGTTACAAAAATATATATTTATTTCTAGTTTTTTTTTTAATTTTAAAAATAAATTTTTTTACTTTCAAAAATATATTGTAATATGAATGAAGTAGTAAGTAAGATATGATGCCCTCTTCAGTGCTGCAACAATGCCGCATCATCCAACTCGGGTGCCTCTTCGGCTGCGCAGCAGTCGTCGTGCTGCAAGCAGTGCGAGTCGTACTGCAAGAAGGAGTACTCGGCATGCTCGTCCTCTTCCTCCGGCTCAAATTGTGCCGCCAACAACTGTGGCCAGCAGTCATCCAGCTGCTGCAATGGCTGCGGAGGATGCGGCTGTGGAGGCTGCGGCGGCGGCGGATTCGGTGGCTTCGGTGGATTCGGCTTCAGGAGAAAGTAGCAGCAGCAGAAGCAATTATGTCCTGCAGAGCTGATCCTTGCTCCCATGTCTGTACATATGTATATTTGACAACTCGTGCTTCCCCTTATGTATTCGTGTCCATGACTTCGGAATTGCGGATAAATAAATCTTTTATTTTTTCTTTGCTGAACACTCGAAAAGCAGAAACGAATGAATTTTAATTCGAAAATAATGCATTTAGAAATAATTAAGATATATCAAAGATAAGCGTGGCATATGCTTTCTAGGTATATGACAGGAGGTATATTCATTCGCATTTATTTTGAAACAATCATCTTTTTCTCACCCCCCCCCCCTTCAATCGTTCAGAGCGATAGAGACTGTCTGGGCCTTTGGTGATGGAAAGAAATAGAAATTTCTTGAGAAGGAGAGAGAGAGAGATAAAAAGAGAGATTTATGAGAGAGATTGAAAATGGACGCTGTCGACGAGAGGGGAAAAACGAAATGGAGATAGTGAGAGTGAGATAGCACAAGCGAGCGAAAGGAAAGAGAGAGAGAAAGAGAGAGAGAGAGAAAGAGAGAGAGAGAGAAAGAGAGAGAGAGAGAGAAAGAGAGAGAGAGACTTAGAGAACGAGATAATGGCATCACTTCAGCAAAGAACAACGTGGGAGCGGCGTGCGCAAGCACGGAAGCAAACGTGTGGAGTGGCAAACAGGAGGAGGAGAAAAAGTGCACAGCCAACTAGCCGAGCTAGAGAGAGAGACAGAGAGAGAGAGAGAGAGAGAGAGAGAGAGAGAGAGGCAAGACGGAGGAAAAAAACGAGAGGAAATGAGGGAGAGATAGAAAAGAGTCGAGAGACAGATATTGAGAGACAGTCTGAATCATCGAACATGAAAAGAAGCAGCATAGAGAGATTGCGACATATGGAAGGAAAAGATGCATAAAAAGTGCAAAGAAAAAGAAGATAGCGGCGAGAGAGTTGCGAAAACAGAAATAAGAAGAGAGAGAGAGAAAGAGAAAGAGGGTGCATGAGAGAGAGAGAGAGTGAGTGATAGAAAGAGCGACACATACGGAGGCTAAACTAGGAAGTTAGTAGGCGCACTCGAGCTTGATGCGTTTGTTGTCTTATTCTCCTCTCTCTCTCTCTCTCTCTCTCTCTCTCTCTCTTTGATTCCGGCTTTAGACTGTCCACTGGGCAAGAAGAGCAATAGTATAACAAATGGAGAACTGACAATGAAAGCAACACGATTAAATTCATTACCGTGACAAAAAGATCCTCACCTCTCTCTCTCTCTCTCTCTCTCTCTCTCTTTCTCTCTCTGCCACTTCTCTCCCTCCTCTCTTATCTTCACTCCTCACTCCTCTCTTATCTTCCCTATCGCCCTCCCGTTCGATCATATCACAAAGCGCACGTCTTCCGGCTTCAACCTCTGCAAGCCGGTTCGATCAAGAAGCTCTTGATATCGCTCCCTTGAGAGGTGGGAGCGGCATCCACGGAAGATACAATCCTAGAGAGAGAGAGAGAGAGAGAGAGAGAGAGAGAGAGAGAGAGAGAGCGAGAGAGAGAGGAAGAGAGAGAAAGCAAAAGAACGTGAGAGAGAAAGAGAGAGAGCGAGAGAGAGAGAGGAAGAGAGAGAGAAAGAGATAGAGAGAGAGAGAAAGAGAGAGAGAGAGAGTAAAGAAGAGAACGAGGATGGCGAAGAAGGAGAGGCACCGTACGTACAATGAGAGAAAGAAAGAGAGAAAAAGCGAGGTTTAAAATAAAATCTGGAGAAAAAGCCCGTTGGGATCATAGATTAGAAAGACAGAAGGATAACTTTTTCCTCCCCTGTTTAACGAACGGATCACACAGGAAGGCGGTGGAAGTGCTTCAGGCGGAAAAAGAGAACGACAAGATGAGAGAGAGAGAGAGAGAGAGTAAGAAGGAGAGAAAAGTGAAAGAGAGAGCTTTCTCTCTCTTTCAAAGAGAGAGCTTTCTTTGAAAGAGAGAGCTTTCTCTCTCTTTCAAATTGAAGAAAAATAAGAGGGTTTATGTGAGCAAGAACTTCGGCAAGTCAATCCGAAACTGCTCAAAAAACTGCGCAGGCATAACAATAAAAACTATTGTTCAATCTCTCGCCGTGAAGAGAAATCGCGCGGTAAGAAGAAGTAAACAACAAACACCTTCTTGCAGATTCCGTATTCTTCTGCATGGAAGACGCATTGGGTTTTTTTTCTCGTTTTCCCTCTCTCTCTCAGTAAAAGTCCAAGTAAATACATAAAGTCTTTCCTCGTTTCTCTCTTTCTCTCTCTTTCCCTGTCTTACTCTTTTCACTCTCACGAGCGACCGGACCATACTTCACAACTCTGTTGCGAAAATGTGATGAGTGTCGGGTAAGCGATGATAGAGAAATAAGAGAGAACAAGCGAATGTTCTGATGAAGACGGAAACCTCATGGACTACAGACACTTCGATGAAAAAGAGTGACAAGGAAGGGAATGCTCGAGTGCATCTCTTTCTCTAACTTCCCTCTTTTCTCTCCATATCTCTCTCTCTTGCTCTCTTTCTCTGCGTGTTTCTCTCTTGTTGTGTTCTCTTTCCTTCCTCTCTTTATCTCTCTCTCTCTATATATATCTCTCTCTCTCTGTCTCTCTCTCTGTCTCTCTCCCTCTCTCTCTCTCTCTCTCTCTTTCGAGTGTCCAGGATGAGATGGAGGAAGATCCGTCGTGCCCCAAGCGAGTGCGCGGCATGGGGCGTGGCATGCCTTTTGGTATAAAGCCCAGCCGCCTTCTCTCAATGTCCTCAGGGCACCTGAGCCTTCTTCTTCTTCTCTTCTGCCAATGACGCGTCTATCGCTCGCACTCCTCGCACTCGCTTGCGGCGTTGCTGCCATCCAGGTAATATCTTGGAATTTTTTAAATTAAATATTTGCATCATTCGTTAATATAAATACCAATATTTGTTATCTTTTGTGTATGATGCTGAAATTTAGACCCTATATACATTTTCTCTCATTTCTTTTTGCTCATTATTTTACATTACTATTTTGACACAAAGAGTTGTATTAAGGGGAAATAATTGATTCTTACTTTTTGTCTCTTTAATGGAACATATCCAGTAAGATATCCATTGGAGGCAACGGATACTACGTCGTACTTCGACCTCTATAGATACTTCTTTATGTGTGCGAAGATGGAGGTTTTGAATGAATCAAAAATACCCTAATTCAGGCATCGCCGCTCGCGCCTTCCACGGACTCTGCACTCAGGCTGCGCGCCAAACGACAGATTGGCTGCTGCTGCGGAAACAACAACAACAACTGCTGTTGTGGAGGCGGTGGCGGTGGCTGCGGTTGCGGCTGCAACAACAACAATAATAGAGGGGTCAGAAAAGAAAAGTATACTGTACCGGTATACGGCGAGGGCTCAATGATCCGGGTGTAATGGCTTTAGCGGCCTCGGCCAAATAGGCCAAGTGGAATACGTAAAGAAATTACTGTCACTGATTGAAGAAGGAAAATACGAAATGAGCATTTTCGAAGAACATTCTTTCGTTTCATTTGATATTTTACAGCCAAATATTTTGCAGATCCTTCTGACGCCTTGCGGCAACAACAACAATAACTGTTGCTGCAACAGTAACAACAACAATTGCTGCTGCGGTAATAACAACAACAACAACTGCTGCTGCTGTAACAGCAATAATAACAATAACTGCTGCTGTAACAACAACAGCAACACTGGAACAACGTGCCCTTGCAACAACACTTGCAATCCGTTAGTAGCCACTTTAATTCTTCTTTTTTTTCAGCATTCGAACTCTGCGTTAAAATTTGTTCTGTATGCAAAAAAAATAAAATAAATAAATAAAACTTAAATATGCCTATAAATAAGCAATATGCGTTTTCTTAACAGATGCGGTGGATGTCCATGCTCGAATACGTTCAACCCATACTGGCTGCCTCTCGGTTCTCCACCCTGCGGAAACAACAACAACAACAACTGCTGCTGCAACTCGAATAACAACAACAACAACTGCTGCTGCAACTCGAACAACAACTGCGGCAGTGTAAGGCGAAATGTCGCTTTAAATATTCATATTTTTTTGAATTTATTTTAATTTTAAAATTTTACTATTTTTTAAAATTTATTTTAATTTTAAAATTTAACTTTTTTTAAATTTATCCTAATTTTCATGATCTGATTTGTGCTCTTTTGCAGGTGATCGCGACTCCAATCAGCAACAACTGTTGCTGCAACCCGTGCGGCGGCTTCGGCCGCAAGAAGCGAAATGCTGCTGCCATGATTGAGAGGCGACGGAGGGTGAGAGAGTGCGAGAAAGAGAGTGAATGAGAAAGAGTGATAGCGCGAGTAAGAAAATAGGCATGTTATGAAATTACAAGTAAAAGACAGAATCAAGGAATCCTTCAGAACGCGGGCGGTCGGCCTGCAGCAGCAGCAGCCGCTCCTCAGCTCTCTGAGGCTGAGTGCCGTGCGATGTGCGAGGCGCAGGCTCGCGAGTGCGCGGCCGCCGCGGCGGCCGCGGCGCCAGCCGCCGTTTCACACGCGGACGCCATCGCCGCCGCGTCCTCTGCCGCGTCGGCCGCGGCGGCCGCAGCGATGGCAGCACAACAGCAGCAGCAGTAGTCACAGCCATCTGTTTAATCGCTGCTGCATGCGGAGCCGCATGGGCGCTTCCACAAGATCTGTCTGTACATTATTCGGATCGTCATCGTTATCATTTTTTGTTGTTTTTCCTCGACTCCGTCAACTCTTCACTCTACCTTCATCATGACATTCAATATGGCGTTAATAAATTTATTTGTTGCAATTTGAACTTCACGCTCTTACACAACTCCGTAAATACAAATCATTCATGGACATGTTTACAAACGGTTTTTTTTAATCGTTGCATTTCACACTTCACGCCACTATATGTTATGAGATAAATCATTCAAGCGTTTAGCCTGCTACAGATATGAATCGTTGTTTGATAGTTTGAGCCCGGTACCAAGATGATGTCATGACATCACTACTCCATGTGATCACGCTCTGAGCTCTGACCCCATCAACATGCGAAATACGACATATATGTATCTAACTAAGATCTTCATCATATAAGGCATGGAATTCGTATGCTGTAGCATTTCCTAGAAGAAGAACATAAAAAGACATTCTTCCATGTTGTTTGGTCGCACAGAAGTAGTTGCCTTAAACGAACCATAAACTCAGTGAAACATTCTTTTTGCCTGACCGAAGCGCGAATGATAATAGTCGGGAAAATTCAAATAGATTACGGTTGCGTTCTCTTTTCATGAGTCGTTCATAGCCTCTGCGCACTTCTTATAAGAAGACGGAAAGGGCATGATCTCTGGTCAACAGCAACTCATCCAAATCTCTTTCCGCCTTGTGGGTGACGTCATTCCCTCAGAATCGGGGCTAGTTTGGACTGTGCTGGCAATGAAATGGTCATTTGATCTCGGTGGTTCAAGCCGTGGGAGACTTCCACTGCCATACTACCTTGTAGGTATTTCGCATCTCTGACCGTATTACCTCTCTCTCTCTCTCTCTCTCTCTCTCTCTCTCTCTGCCATACATTCGCTTAATTTTAAACTTGCCGCCAGAATCACTAGAGTAGCTCTGCTCTAGCGATCACCTCAAGTATAAGAAAGTGGTTTGTTTGCTAAACTTTTTATGCTTTCTCTCTTTTCAGCATAGCATAAGAAATTAATTCTCTAATACAGTCTCTTTTTACTGCGTGCACTCTGTTGTCTCACGCACTAGATGCACTGTTTTCCTTGCCCTCCACTCTCTTTCTCCTGCCTGCCCCTCGAGGTCTCTGGACTTAGTGGCTGACGAGAGAGTGCAGTGATAAGGGAGTGGATGCGGGAAGGAAACTGAAAATGGCGTAAGAGTTAAGAGTGCACGAAGAGAAGCAGAGAGACGAGAGATCGCAAATCTCATGCCCTTTCGATCTCTCTTTGCCTCTCCCGGAAATTGGAGGTGAATGCGCCCTTCTACTGGTCTTGGAAGGAAGAAATGATGTGACACAGGGAGATAGAGAGAGAGATAGAGAAAGAGAGAGAGAAAGAGTGAGAGAGAAAGGGGGAGATGGCCCTCCGGCATGACGAGAGATAAGGCTTGAGCAAGAGACGCAGACAGGCTTCTCTGATACAAAAATGATAGGCTTCATCCATGCTACAACGCGAGTGTCATCAGTGCGCAGCAGCTGCGGATGGAAGGCGTATAAAAGTGCCTCGAGGCACACGCTGCTCATGCCAGCAACCTAGCTCAGCCGAGTGTAGCAAAGCACACGCACATCATGACGCATCTGCTCGCTGCCGTGTTCGTCGCCGCACTCGCGTGCATCGTCATGCTTCAGGCATGGCAAATTTGTCTTATGATTTCTATGATAGTTTTATGTTTTGCTTTACTGCTACTTTCAAGTAAACTTTACTGCTTGTAGAAACCGTCATGTTGTTAAAATAAATTCTATTTTAATTTTATGTATATTCGAGAACTTTGCCACATTCTCTTTTCTTGCAATTCTTTTAATTTATTTTATATTATATTATTTCACAATAATGTAAAATCCTGCGAGATGAATGAATCTGAATTCGCCCGTTCAGGCATCGCCTCTCCTGCCTTCATCGCCTGTCGCCATTCCATCTGGCGCAGCGCCTCTCCAAGCGGTCGAGCCCTTCTCTTTCTCAAGGCGCGCCAAGCGCCAATGCGGCGGCTGCTGCCAGAGCAACAACAACAACAACAACAACAACAACTGCTGCTGCTCCAACAACAATAACAATAATAATAAATGCGCGGTAAGTGTATCTTTGCATTTTATGGCATTGTTCGGAATTTTTTTTTAAGGTTTTGAATAAAAAAATTGCAATTTATATTCACATGATGATAGATTCTTCGGCGGGGACATTGATTATATTAAAAACATTTTCCGGTGCGAATCGAATACATGATCTACCTTTTCGGTTTCACGAGATCAGCTAATCCCTCTGTATTTGCAGGTCCTTCTGACGCCGATCAATAATAATAACAACAACAATTGCTTCTGTCAGTCATCGTCTTCGAACAACTGCTGCTGCTGCCAGTCGAATAACAACAACAATAACTGTTGCTGTCAATCGAACAACAACAACAACAACTGCTGCTGCTCGAGCAATAACAATAACAATAACCGATGCGCTGTAAGACACGTTTACTTTAATTAATTAATTCATTCATTCATTAATCCTTTAAAATAAGTGACAGCATATTCAAATTAGTGCTTAAGATGTCAAGCTATCAATATAGACTACTGAATATAAGGAATAGTTATCTCATATTTCATAGTTAGTTTAGTAAAAAAAAGCATCTTACAATACGAAAATGGTATGTACATAAGGGTGAGTTTAACGGTGTACATTGCCTTGAAATTTCAGATTCTTCTTTCTCCAATCAGCAACAATAACAACAACTGCTGCTGCCAGTCTTCTTCGTCCAATAACTGCTGCTGCTGCCAGTCGAACAACAACAATAATAACTGTTGCTGCCAATCGAACAACAATAATAACTGCTGCTGCCAGTCGAACAACAACTGCGGAGGCAGCCAGCAAGCGGTGCCGTTCAATTTTTCATGTTATTGTAAAGTATATTAATTTTTTTTCTGTGAAAATTTAAAAGAATTACAACTGTTGAATTTTGACCCTGGTTCAAATATTATTAGTGAAAACGTTTTATTGATGCTAATTTGTTCCAAAGTTCAAATTTGTCTCTTTCAGATCCTCTTGACTCCGTGTAACAACAACAATAACAATAACAACTGCTGCTGCCAGTCTAGCAACAATAACTGCGCCTGCAGCAATAGCAACAGCAACAACAATATTGTTAGTTTTATTTATTTACAAATATTCATATAACAGTGTCCAGGATAGCCAATGGCATATATGTATTTACATATGTAGAGTACACTATTATGGAAAAAGTGATCCACAAGCTTTATATGTGTAGACGTCTCCAAAGTAGTCAGCAAATTACTTACAACATTGTTATCCCAGACAATACTTATAACATTGTTTTTATTCCATACCATACAGTGTGGAGTTATTTTCAACCCAGTTACTAAAGGCGTCCGTCACTAGTCCAGATGGCTTCTTCCATCACTTTGACAGTTCATCAAGACTTCCAAGGCGCCCGCTCCTATCGGACCTTACAACCATGCAGTCCGCGCGGGTAGCACTTTGTACCTGAGCGGGTCGTGCCTGAGACTGGCGAGAAATTCCTACCGATTTCAAGGAGAGCATGCACACAATTCGCTCAAGAACAGTGCTGAGCGGTGCCGGGCCTCAACTACGGAAATGTCATCAAGACTACTGTTGTTATCCTGGCGAATCTGGTGCGGACTTCCCGACTATTAATGAGATCTACGAGGAATACTTCACCAGTTACTGTCTCGCTCGCTCTTCTTACCACTGCTCTGCCAATGGGAGCTCTTGCCGAGATCGAGTGAATCGCCAGTGCTGGAGAGATCAATTATGCATAAAGCTGGACTATTGTAGAGATAGCCTTAAACTCCTCTTACATTTTACTTATAGTTATACATAACGTGTCTCTAATCTGTTAATTGCAATGAGTCACGTAGCCTTGCTATTGTTATTTAGACTAGCCTACGACTCGCCCATTTCATAATGCTTATAAGTGTCTAACCAGGGGGTTTACTTCACTTGGTCCCTTGATGTAGAGAGAGGTCCTCCCCACCTCTCTCTTGTTCTTCTTCCCTTCCCCTTCATCCCAAGTCCCTTCCCTTCTCCCTTGTTATTTATTACTCTCCTCGCTTTCTTCACATTTTACTTGGGGTTGTAAGGGTGAAGAGGGGCCGGTTGGGTTGTGGGTTTGTTGAGAGTCCGCCAGCTCGTCGAGAACCAGGGGACACCCTGGTCCACATTGAGACTTGAGACTTTTTCAAACGGCGGCCTTCGCCGTTGTCTCTTCCGCCTGTCCTGGTCTCACACGTTCATTCCCTGTCCCTTCACTCGGAAAGACACAACACCATCTTTATTTCTGTTATAGATTTTGTGATAGAATTAAAATTGGATTTTTATTTCTAATAACACAATGCAGATTCTCGTCCCGATCTCGAGCGGAAACAACAACAATAACTGCTGCTGCAACCCGTGCGGAGGAGGATACGGCAGACGGAAGCGAGCCGTCTTCGCAGGGAGACGACAGGTCAGAGAGAGATATATATATATATATATATATAGAGAGAGAGAGAGAGAAAGAGAGAGAGAGAGAGAGTGTGTGTGCGTGCGGAGGGAGAGAGGAGGAAATTGAGAGTGAGCGGGAGATTATCAAAGTGGGATAGAGACATATGTAGCATGAAAGAGTTTGCGAGGAAGACCATGAATTGGTCAGGGAAAAATAAAAATAATAACACTGTTTACCTATCAAACTGCAGATACATGGGGAAGATGAGGAGTCTAGAAAGAAGATATATGCTTGCAGCAGTCGGCCGATTGCCAGGCACTTTGCGCGGCGCGTTGCGGTCGCGCTGCGGATGCTGCTGCCTCGGCAAAGAAGGACGCATTTGCTGATGAAATCGCTGCCGCCTCCGCTGCCGCATCCCGTGCGGCCGCCATGGCGATGGCCGCCCGCCAGGCTTGAAGTGTAGTAGAATGAGACTATGCGATGAAGAATGGCTGTACATACATGCTATGCCATGGATAAACGTTGATTTTAAATCATCTTCATGTTTACTAGTAACTACAGTAAAATTGCTCAGAGTTTTAAACGTATGAAGAGAGTGAAGAGAGAGAGAGAGAGAGAGAGAGAGAGAGAGAGAGAGTCATTTTAGAGGCACAGCGGTAGCAGGACTTTCTTCATATTTACCTACTCTTATTATATTAAAAGAGATTACAGCTGAGACATGAACTTGTGAAAAGAGAAATTATTCTTTTTGTTCAGTATAACACTTTATTGACATCATAATCACTACATAGTGATTTCGCCGAAGATGAGAAGAGACTACAGTCCGGCTACTACATACATATATATGCATGGCAGCAAGTAACAAAAACAGTAATGTGCTCCATTTCGTTCTTGCTGAGGTTCGATCCGGAAGTCGACGACAAGTCCTAGCGAGACATGATGGAACAAAGCGAGTCGTCTTAACAGAGTGAGAGAGAGTGAGGGAAAGCGAGAGAGAGAGAGAAAGAGAGAGAGAGAGAGTGATAGGTAGAAATGGAGAGGGAGGGGAGAGTGACCAGCCGGGTGAGAAATCGGCGTCTGAATGTAGTGTGAGCATACACAGTCATTCAAAGTGTGAGTAAGAGTGAGAGAACGAGACAGAGAGAGAGAGAGAGAGAGAGAGAAGAGAGAGAATGAGACAGCGAAATGCCCGAAGACCACGCAAACCACATTGCGTCAGTCTGACTCCTCGAATTCACCCACGCATTCTGGCGTGACTTGTCCACTTTTCGTGCTCTCTCTCTCTCTCTCTCTCTCTCTCTGCCCAGAGTCTACTCTCTCGCTAGACATGTCTAGCGCAAAGACAATGAAAGAATCTCGCCGATGACCAAGACTGTGGTGACCGAGAGCAGTCCACTCTTTTTCCTCTAACAATCAGAGCATTGTACTTGCCCGATAGAAAGTAGACCTCGTCGCCAATGAATGAGCCGTGCCCTGTGTCTGCGAGAACGTTTGCCAATCGGCGGAGGAAAGGGCTTCCGCGTTGGCTCACTGCCACGGGGAATGCCCTTGGGGCAACCATGTAACTCGTATAAAAGGGCGCGAGCTTCACCTCCCTGACCACAGTCAACTTCTTCTGCTTCTGCTCATCTGTCTCCTCTCATCTGATAATCATCATCATCTGTGTTGTCCTCTTGACTCTTAGATATCTCTAAGAGGAAGATATGGTTGCAGCAGTATCGCTTGCGCTCTTCTGTGCTGCCGCAGTCGTACAGGTATACACAAGTTTATGCCTTTGAGATTCTCTTTTCTGTTTTTATCACATTTATCTCTTGCTTATGGTTAGATGCATTTTATCATGTACCTAACTACAGTGTATATCTACCTATCATCATTCTACATACACATATCCAACAATATGTATTGCCCCAGGCAATCCCGCCCTTGACCCGAGTGCCCGCCGCTCCTTCCTCGTATCTCGCTCCGTTGAATGACGCCGCCATAGCGTCGGCCGTCACGACCGCGACCAAGGCGTTGGAGCGCGTCAAGCGATGCTGCTGCAATCCGTGCTGCGGCACCAAGGTGATGTTGTTTGGGTCTTTGAAGAAGCCAACAACTCCATATTTTTGACTGACACGAGGGCGAAAGAACAATAATAGTCAGAAAAATTCTAATAGATAACGGTTGAGTTTCGTGCTCCTTTAATCTGCCCTTTTCTCCCAACAATTAAAAAAGAGCAATCTTCAAAAAATTATTGCGAGATTTCACATTACCGCTGCCCTTCGCTCTCTCTTTCGCGTATGCGTTTTTCACGGAGCGAGTTTGTGCGTCCACCGAAATAGCACATGAGAATGAGAGAGTGCCTCCTGATCGCAGGGTGAACACGGCAATTCGAACGTGCTTTCATAGTTTGTCGGTGATAAAAAAAAATTGTTTTTTTCGTCCGTTCGTCGGTGATCGTCTTCCCCTAACAATAAGCAATGTTCTCCTTAGGTGATACTCACTCCGGTGCAATCGTGCTGCTGCGGCGGTGGCGGCGGCGGTTTCGGCGGCGGATGCGGTGGTGGTGGTGGATGTGGTTGTTGCTGTCAGCCGCCGTCGGTTAGAAATTTCTCTTGTTTTCTGACCGACAAGAATATCGTAGAATGAGAGAATGTTTATTCTTCGAAATTGATGAGGTTTTTGCAGCAATATGTTACAATTATTAAATAATTAGCACTAATTACGATTAAATTAAAATGAGTAAATTACCTCAGATTCTCTTGACACCCGTCCGACAGTGCTGCTGCTGCGGTGGCCGCGGCGGCTATGGCGGCGGTTATGGCGGCGGCTTTGGCGGCGGCGGCTGTGGATGCGGCTGCACCAGCGGAGTTGTACGGGGACTCGGAAATATCTGCTCTTTTTTATCATCAAAAATCGATAATTAAATACCGTAACCTTGCGCATCGTGCCTTCTTCAGGCCATTCTACCGGTGCGCGCGCAGTGCTGCTGCAACCCGTGCTGCTGCGGAGGTGGATATGGCCGCAAGAAGAGACACGCCGTCGCGGCTATCTTTGAGCGAAGGAGAAGGGTGAGGGAGCGAGTGGAAGAGAGAGGGGGGAATAGAGAGAGAGAGAGAAAGAGTCAGAGAGGAGAGAGACAGAAGAGAGAAAGAGTCAGAGAGGAGAGAGACAGAAGAGAGAAAGAGTCAGAGAGGAGAGAGACAGAAGAGTCGCAGAGGTTGAATGAGCTAGATAGATGAGCATGGGTCCTTTTCTGAAGGCCGCCGGCCTACCCGTTGTCACTTCTCTGAGCGACGCCGAGTGTGCGTCGTATTGCGCAAAGGCGGCTGCCGACTCCGGCACCGGCTCCGGCTCCCTTTCCGGCTCCGCCTCGGCTCCGGCGGTCGCATCATTCGCGGACGCGATCGCTGCCGCCTCATCGGCTGCGGCCGCTTCAGCCGCAGCAGCCATGACAGTCGCGAGGGGATAGAGAAGAGGATGGAGAGTGTCGATGTTGTTTCATTGAATAAATTATTTATTGTTCTCGAGATGATTTTTGTCTGTACGAACAAAATTTAACTACCATATAGCAAAACTGTGCGTCGATTTTTTTGATTCGAATGGGAGTGGTGGTGAATGAAACTCGGGAATAGAAAGGATTTGTAGACAACAAGTTAACATCCATGGCTTACAGCGAGAGCAAGGCCTAAGAGAAAATGCATTAATAGACGTGACATGACGCATGATCTGTCGTTGTATGACGGCTAAATTCTCTATGTATGCAGATATGTATGTACATATATAAGCTAAAAGTGAATTAAAATAGTTGAAACGTCCAAATAAATTATTTATGAAACAGAATATGCCTAAAATAAAAGTCGTCGTAATTCATTTTTGTACGCTTTTTAACTAGAAATAAGTTTAAAAGAAGTAGTGATGGGCACTCATACTTTGCGTCACTTTTGCATTTCACTGACAAGAAAAAAACCTTTTATAGTAAATATGACCTTACATCCTTCATAGTGCACGTTGGTACCCTCATTAAATGTTGGATATCAATATCAGACACTTTGCATCGGGGCAGGCCGCCCATTGAGTCCCGCTTGATTCATACAGGGAGGCTCTCGTAAGACACTGGCCTAATTCTGTCAGATATGCTTCCGAGAGAGCATAAGATGCTGTGAGACTGAGCAATTGGAGGGCAGCAAAGAATTGGAGAGAGAGAGAGGGTGCAGAGAGAGAGAGAGAGAGGAGAGAGCGATGAGAGGCAGAGAGTGCAAAACTGGAGGCTCGTCGTAAACAAAAGATCTCGGGCCTGTGCACTTGCCGTGTCTGTCTCATCGATCTTCTTATCCATTTGGCCCAAGAAGTCTGCGCGTTCTATGTATATCTTCTTCCCTCGGGCACTCCATTTCACGCTGCTTTCTTCTACTTATTTATTTATTTATCTATTTATTTATGTACATCAAAGGTATTATGATGTGACAACACTTGGAGAAGCTTTCCGCTGCAAGACCACAGAATAAAACTAGTCACAATATCCAGAACTTAAGTTTATCCATGAATAAATTTTAGAAAAAAAAAGAGTGAAAGAAAAATAAATATTACTTATAGAAATTGATGGGATTTTTGGAAAAATGGGATTTTTGGAGAAAAAAAAATTAAATAAAGATCAATATTAGTTATAGAAATTGATGCGAAGACTCAATGGAATTTTTGAAGAAAAAAAAGCGAGAGAAAGATAAATATTATTTATAGAAATTGATGTGTTGACTGAATGGCATCAGCGATTAGAATTAATATTAAATATCTTCTTGTGCATGTGTGATTCTGTGTTAATGAGCTTTGTTTGCAATTTTGCTTGATTATCAAATCGCTTTTAGGCGTTCCTTGTGGCTGCCGTCTGCCGATGCGAACAAGGAGAGAAGCAGTGTTGGAATGGCAGATTTGAAAATCGCTACTTCTTTTCTTCTTCTCATCCTTTCTTCTATCATCTTACCTATCATTACTTCTCCCTCAAAGTTCGACGACGCACACGTGCAGGTTCGTGTCCCCATTTACTAGCTTCTTCATTCATTTTCTCTTAGTTTTCACACAACGGCTCCTGTTAAAGGAGTTGTTGTGTCGTGTAGGCCGGTTGAGGGTTATGTATGTACATGAAGATGAGCGAAACTCACGTAGTCAAATATTCTAATTATACATTATTACATTATATGTAGGTATTACAAGTTTCCTGTTGAAATTTAAGGTGAATCATTGCGAGACTTGTAGTGCTTCTTTGATTCACACTAAACTGAACTTTGTAGAGTCGCACTAAACTGAACTTTGTTGAGTCACACTAAACTGAACTTTCTAGACGCAGAGGAGCAGTGGGTTGAATGTGGCTGAGGATGAGTCTTTCGTGGAAGAGCTGCCCGATGGGCACACCTCGTTCGTGCAGACGGGAGCGGCGCTTCATTATTTCAGCGAGACGACGAAGAGAGAAGGAGAGCTCTTCTTTACTGCTGGCTCAGATGCCATGTTGGCTTCTTTTCTTTTTTTTAAATAAAATAGTTAAGTGGTCAACATTTTTCAAATTTGTCCTTTACAGAGCAGAGACGTTCGATGTTAGCGAAGAGGGAGCAAAGGCGCTGCTCGAGTTCGCTCCGTCCACTCTTCACTTTGGCTTCTTATTTATTTATTTATCCACATCGATTAAGATGTGACAACACTGGCAGATATGTAACGTGACCGGCGAAAAAATGCACGATATGAAATAAAAATAGGAGAGAATGACATGAAATTATTCATCTCTGACTGTCTTGCATTTGGGGATACTATATCACGTAAGAAGATTAGCATACCTGCGATATGTGCACTTTGCCCTTGCGAAACTTATATATGTAACTCGCTTAATAAGCATTGTCTTCTCCTCATCACCACTTATGTTCCTGAATTCCAGAGTTACATACATAGCAAATAGAATAACTCTGACTCTGATATCTGCAGCAACTTCGGCGAGGCGAGAGTGGCTTCGGTGAGTGTGTGCAACCGAGTGTCTTCTGAGGGAGTGTCCGTGCACGGAGTGCTGCGCGACTCAGTCTTTTGTCACTCTTCCTCCTTCAAACGACCCTTCCTTCGGCCTTCCCAGTGTACTCGTTTCACTGTCGCTTTCTTGCCCAGAAAGTGCTGCGCGACTCAGTCTTTTGTCACTCTTCCTCCTTCCTCACACCGACTCGTGGCGACGTTATGATAATAGGTGGAGGATTTGCGAATTCAAGATGAAGCGCGGAAGTGTCTTCAGGTTCCACTACAATCTTCTTCACCTGAAAGCACTCTAATTATCTTTCTGAAGACAAGATTTACAAATGCGAAAATGAAAAAAGATAAGAAGTGGAGACGGACCTCAAAATCAAGATGCTTCCCAATGGTCGAGTAGGCAGAGAACGTCAACTGTCGTGAGCGTTCTCCAAAGCGAAGAGTGCCAATGTCGAGAACATCATTCGATGGGTACACGTCCGGCGTCAAAGTTACCTTAACAATTCAAAATACTTATGGACATAAATTAAACGGAATTTGTTAAGTTTAAAAAAAAAGGTTTAAAAAAAACAATGATGAACCACGAATGGCACTTGATAGAATAGCGGAGGAAGCGAGATCTTGGTGCCCTCTCCAGCCACAACCAACTCGGACTTGACCAGAAGAAAGAGAGTGGCGTTCACTTCCTCTCTTCCAACCAACAGCACGCTTGCCATTGCGCGGCTCTCGAAAGGGCGTAGATCCTGAATTGGGGTGTTTTTCTTATACATATTTATTTCACAAGACACATTTATAAGGGTCGAACATTCTAATGTATGATATGATACTGACCCAGACATGCAAAGGTGCAGAAGCAAGATTCGAGGGCAGCTGCACGAAGAGTCCGCCTCCACTATTGGAAGAATACCTGCAGAGAGAAAATGTCAACAGAAGTATGCACAAGAAGAGGAGCTCGAAATGTGCCAACTTTTCTGGGCAAGAAAGCGACAGTGAAACGAGTACACTGGGAAGGCCGAAGGAAGGGTCGTTTGAAGGAGGAAGAGTGACAAAAGACTGAGTCGCGCAGCACTCCGTGCACGGACACTCCCTCGAATTGCGAGTGAGAAGACGAGGCCACCCCAATTCACCATTCACGGGAACCTAGAGTCATTTCGATATCCATGTCCCTCTCTCTCTTGGCATTTTCTCTCTGCAGGTATTCTTTTTTACACACATAATGTATTAAGTACAGTGTTTCAGTGTTGCTCTGGATATCCACAGTGAACGCAATGCATCAGTAGCAATAGGAATAAAACTTGCAGATCGACGGCGAAACTCTCTCAAATCCGGAGCGAGTTTCACCGTTCTATGGCGCTCGCGTAGCTCTGAATGGAACTTTGCGGAAGGAATTGATGATCAACAACCCTCATCCACACCCTCTCCGCATCTTTGAAATTTCCAATAGTGGAGGCGGACTCTTCGTGCAGCTGCCCTCGAATCTTGCTTCTGCACCTTTGCATGTCTGGGTCAGTATCATATCATACATTAGAATGTTCGACCCTTATAAATGTGTCTTGTGAAATAAATATGTATAAGAAAAACACCCCAATTCAGGATCTACGCCCTTTCGAGAGCCGCGCAATGGCAAGCGTGCTGTTGGTTGGAAGAGAGGAAGTGAACGCCACTCTCTTTCTTCTGGTCAAGTCCGAGTTGGTTGTGGCTGGAGAGGGCACCAAGATCTCGCTTCCTCCGCTATTCTATCAAGTGCCATTCGTGGTTCATCATTGTTTTTTTTAAACCTTTTTTTTTAAACTTAACAAATTCCGTTTAATTTATGTCCATAAGTATTTTGAATTGTTAAGGTAACTTTGACGCCGGATGTGTACCCATCGAATGATGTTCTCGACTTTGGCACTCTTCGCTTTGGAGAACGCTCACGACAGTTGACGTTCTCTGCCTACTCGACCATTGGGAAGCATCTTGATTTTGAGGTCCGTCTCCACTTCTTATCTTTTTTCATTTTCGCATTTGTAAATCTTGTCTTCAGAAAGATAATTAGAGTGCTTTCAGGTGAAGAAGATTGTAGTGGAACCTGAAGACACTTCCGCGCTTCATCTTGAATTCGCAAATCCTCCACCTATTATCATAACGTCGCCACGAGTCGGTGTTCCTGGTTGGTGTTTCTTGTTTTCTTCTTCTTCTTTTTTTCTTGATCGACCGTGGTTTTCTATTTTTCTTGTGTTAGATTGTTTCTGTATTTGAGGGGCAACGGTTCCAATCGTCAATGCGCGCGTGGACACTTCCTTGCTTAACATCGATGGCAGCGCAGTGTCTGTCAAGCGATTTTCTGGACGAATCATTGCCACTTCCAAGGCGGGAAAGCATAATGTCTCCATTCCGTACACCTTCGTCTGTTATACTGGGCCAGTTTGACATTTATTTTCAGCGCTAGTCTATCTTTCTTTATATAAATATATATTCTATTTATCACCATCAAACAAATTAACGTGACGACACTCGGAGAGTCAATTTCAGTCATTATTAAAAGCTTGCTGGATAAAGACTAATAGCTAATTGTAAAAGACGAGGAAAGATTTAGAAATTTGAAATACTGTGTGAAATAATTCATGACTTAAAGTCGTAGAATCTTTGAAGGACTATAACTTGTCGGGTTCAGGTCTGTGGTGCTGGAAGGCAACGATGGCTGCTTGCACGAGGGAGTGAAGGCGAAGACGCGGCGCGCGCTGCGCGTCCGCTCGCGTCTCTCGTTACCCGTCGCCGTGTACAACCTCTCGCTGCCATTGGAAGGACGCTTTGCGGTTCGCAGCCACTGCCACCTCATGGACAGCATCGACAGATATGTATGTGTATGTATATTCCAGGTGAGGATGTTCGAGAGAGTTGTCGAGCTGCCAGCCGGCGAGATGCGGCCGCTTTGCCTTCTCGAGTACAATCGCCAAGCTCCCCCTTCCTTCGTCACCTACGTCACTCTCTACACAAATGTCTCCACTTTCGACATTCCCATCCAAATCTATGACGGACGCCTGGATGTCAGTCTTCGGAGTCTGGAATTTCTCTTTGCTCCATTCAACTATTCTTCTTCTTTTGTTTCCTTCTGTTGTTTTTGCACAATAATCGCACGTTGGTTGCTTGAAGATTGAACTGCACTCAGCTGAAAATCATCATCATTTCAATTTCGGACTGATTGAACGGAATGACAGTCGAGTAATTCGGGTAAGTTTATTTATTCATATATTTATTCAATAGATACATCACGAAGATGTGAGAAATTAACAGATTAAAATCGAGAAGAGTGCAAGATTCAAGTAATACGTTTGGAAGAAACATGCAATGCAATGAAATGATCCGTTGAGAGGAAAAAAAATGATAGGGAAAGCACTATTTGTTCCAATATTTTACTTGTTTTTTTTTGTGCAGGAACAAAATATGACCTTTGCAGTTCGAAGTTCGCAATCGTAACCCGGCGTCGGTTACACTGAACCGCTTACGCATTCCGTTCCCTCGGATGACTCGCCTCTTCTTTGTCCACTGTAGAAAGCTGCCATTCCCAGCCGCCAAGACAGAAACGACTGAAGAAGAAGAGTTGGAGCTGCCTTACGGAGGAGACAAGCAGCCGCTGCGACAGGCTGCGGATGTCCGCGTTCCTGCCGGCAGTGCCGTGCTCTTTGAGCTTCTTCTCCGAGTGCACTTAGACGCGGTGGCCGGCAAGCTGGCCAAAGGCGAACTCCGCCTGCAGACCGACTTTGAGGAGAGAATCTTTCCCATTGAGTATGAGGTCGCTTCTTACGGCAGACTCATCAGTATTCCCGAGAGAGTCACGTTTGGGAAGACTCATCCGGGCAAGATCTCCTTTCGCAATTTACAGGTTAGACTGAGATTTTGACCTCCATAACTCTTTGGTTCATTAAATATTTCTGTTTTTCATTTCTAAACAAAAAAAAAACTGCATAAAAGGTGCACAGTGCTGAATCTTCGGTGTTACGGGATGCTGATATCGTTTGCTCGGGTCTGCAACTCCCTACTTCAGAGTAGCGGGCGGAAGTATTTAAATAGCGACTATGAAGCGATGTAATTGAGGTGTTCAACTCCTTCGAAGAAGACATGGTAGTAAGTCGTCTGAGTTCCCTGTCCTCCTCGCTCTACTCCTCCGGACCGTCCTGGCTGCTCTTCGAGGATCTCCACTCCTCTCCGCCTGTCACCCTCCGTTCTGGCCATCTCACTAACCTCGGCCGAATCCTTCTCATGCCTCCTCTTCACTGCCTCTCCGACTACTGCTACCTCGGACTACAGCTGCACACTCTCGGTTCGTTTCTCTCTTGGTCATTTTTCCGTGTCTTTCCTCTGACTGTCTGTGTCTCCTTCTCTTCGTCTCCACTGTCTGTCTCGTCTTGTTCTGTAAGCGGGTGGCTCCCTCTGTGGGTTGCAATTGATCTTCCACCGTACAACACTGCCTCAGCGTCTCTTACAGACGGCCAGTGGTTCGCTCACGGGCTCACGCTGCCTGCCAACTTGGCAGACATCGATGCTTATCTTTACCGAAAGGCGTGCGCACGCTTTGGAGCTCTCGTTGCCGCCGGCAGACATCGTGTCAATTCGACACTTGTCATGGACACCACCAGGGCCAAGCAGCTGCATGTCAGGGGGAGAAAGGGAGCATAGGAGGTAGAGAGGAGAAGGAGGTAGAGAGAGAGAGATAAAGAGAGAGAGGGACATGGATATCGAAATGACTCTAGGTTCCCGTGAATGGTGAATTGGGGTGGCCTCGTCTTCTCACTCGCAATTCGATTCACTTTCCTCCGACTGCCCTCGGCAACTTATCGGTTGGCAGCTTCTCGATTCTTTTTCTTCTAATTTTCTTTCGCTCCCTTTCTCTTGGCGTTCTCTGGCACTAAGTTGTGTTGGCTGCGCACAGAAAACAATTGTGACGTACAATTTTCGTTCCATCCAAAATTGTGACCAACATGAGACATGGGAGCGCACATCGAATTGTGATATCTGATGTCACAATTTGGGAGCAAATGGGGAGGGGGGAGTAGCCGATGCGAGAAACTAAATTGTCACATTGTTCCACTGAGGTCCATTCTCGCTCCTGCCTCTCTCGCCCCGCCGTGGTCAGTATATAAATGTATAGTCTAAAAAGGCAGCCTAATGTCAGTTGAAGCGGTGAAGTATGGGGTGATCTCAGGAGTGGACCGTACGGGTGCTTCAAATGCTGTCAATGCTGGCAAAGCATCCGACCAGCATGCTGGCAGCGACATAAGACTTTTGATATATTAATTATGAGTTGCAAGATGGTTGAGTCTTGAATGAATGATTCAACATTACCAGGCATGGGTGAAGTGGGAGGGATGAAAGGGGCGGGGCGAACAGTGCTGACAATGAGATGTCAAAATTTTTGGCCGGATGCTACATAATTGTGACATGGAGTGGAACACAATTGTGCCGGCGTAAAATCGGTACAATATTGTACCATGATATTGTGACATCCCTTGTCACATCGTTCTGTGTGTGTAGATTGTGAGCGTGACCCTGACGAATCCGTCGTCTGCGCCAGTGATCGTGCAGTTGATGCCTCTGTCCATCTACCCCGATGGAGAGGCATTCGTCGATGCCTTCAGAGAAGATCTCTTCACTCCGATCACTGAACTCGTATGCCTTTTCTTCCACTTCCTCGAGAACCGCAATCTTTATCAAATATATTTAACAGGCTTTTTGACGTGTATATCTACTTGTATTCTTTTGACCGAATTCAATTTTAGAGACTTTTATTCTGCAATAAAAGACTTGTACTGATGAGATAATATGCCCCACTTTTCAACTTTTCAGGTGGAGAAGAAGGAAATTATGATGTTTTCTCTGCTTGACTCTGAGCTTTTCGATTTGAAGCAGGATAGTCCAGTGCCCCGTTTGAGGGAGGAACTGGAGAAGGAACTCGGAATGGGAGTGCCGAAGTATGTCTTGGCTTCCCTTCTGGTGGATTTTGTTTTTAATGATCATTGTTATCCTCAGATTCACGCTATCATTTATTCTGCAACCACATGCAAAGACCACCATACGCCTTGGCTTTCTTCCAAGTGACTACATTCCTCGCTCATCCTTGCTCATTATTCGGCATGTTTTGTCATTTTTTCATGTACAGTAATCCTATGCAAATGAAGTGGTATTTCCCCGGGTGGTACTTCCCCGTATGGTTTTCGGGTATGACCAAGATGGTTTTAGGAACAATTTGACGATGGTGGAGCCCGTTGTGATGTACGGAAGGGGAGCGCGGATTGGGATGGAACTGGAGGGGCTACCGGCGCTGGGAACGCAACCTCTGCTCTTTGAGATTCGACACGATCATCTGGAAGAGTGCGACAATCCGAAACGTCCGTTCTTCCTTCAGTTCCACTTGTTTCCCTTTTCTTCTTCTGCACTTCCTGATATAGGCTGATATAGGCATTTTTTTTCTCTTGCACACTTCATTTTGAAAAGACTACGAATGAGTACTGCCAGTCACCTGTTTATGGCAAATTTTTTTCACTATTATCCTCTTTATCTTCTTCGCTTTTGCTCTAACGGCTTCTCGCTCACTGTTCACTTTCTCTGTCTTTTCTTTCTCTTTTTCTTTCTCACTTCTCTCTGTCCCACCTGCAGGTAGAATGAATCTTCTGAGATCCACGCTGACAGTTCGTCGTCCCTTCGCGGTGCAGAACACGGGCGAAGTTCCCTTCTCGGTGGTCAACATGAGTATCAACGACGTTCCATGCGAGAACCGCGGCTTCCGAATCATAAATTGCTACCCGTTCCGTCTCCAACCAACCGAGACCTACAATCTTGAAGTGGCGTAAGTTTCGTTTTTCGCATCAGAGTTACCTCCGTCTACTGAGTAAAGAAGTTTGAAAAAAGTGTCCTGAGCCAAAGTATCCAGGTAATCATGTGCAAGTCATGAGAAAGAGGAGAGAGAAAGAGAGGTAGGGGACGGGGGGGGGGGGGGAGAGAAGAGCGAGTGTGAGAGGGGAGCAGAGAAAGAGAGAGAGAGAGAGAGAGAGAGAGAGAGAGAGACTAGCCATGACTGAAGTGCCGGCTAGTCCTATCTGCTCTCGTCCTCTGTTCAGTTATACCCCTGACTTCTTGTCGACGACGAACGATGCGGACCTGCAATTGTACATTTCCATGAATGGGTCCGTCTGGATCTTCCCGTTGGCGGCCACCATTTCTGCAGACAGGCTGAGCAGCTGCCACGCCGCCCTCCCCCGTCCACTCTTCGAGCATCTCATGAACTACTGCTGCGTCGCTGCTGCCGCGTATGACTTCCTTCCTTTTGTCTCTCCTCTCAAGGCGTCACAAAGTAGATTACTGTTGACAATGAGAGAATGTGTCAAAATATAGACTAGGAGTTGTCGATGATTTGAATGGTTGATATTGAGGTTCTGTTTGATCTGCATGCTGATCTGCGCTTATCTGGAAGGAGACCGAGCGATTGTGTGTGCCATCCGAAACGACAACGCAGTGTCTTCCACTCCCTCGGATCGCAACAATTCCTCCCCGTCCTCCCCCACTCCTATCGATCTTACCGATGCTTCCTCCACTCCAATCATTCTTACCGATTCCTCCTCCACTCCAATCACTCTTACCGATTCCTCCTCCACTCCAATCAATCTTACCGATTCCTCCTCCACTCCAATCACTCTTACCGATTCCTCCTCCACTCCAATCACTCTTACCGATTCCTCCTCCACTCCAATCAATCTTACCGATTCCTCCTCCACTCCAATCACTCTTACCGATTCCTCCTCCACTCCAATCAATCTTACCGATTCCTCCTCCACTCCAATCAACCTTACCGATTCCTCCTCCACTCCAATCAATCTTACCGATTCCTCCTCCACTTCAATCACTCTTACCGATTCCTCCTTAACTCCAATCACTCTTGCCGATTCCTCCTCCACTCCAATCAATCTTACCGATTCCTCCTCCACTCCAATCACTCTTACCGATTCCTCCTCCACTCCAATCACTCTTACCGATTCCTCCTCCACTCCAATCACTCTTACCGATTCCTCCTCCACTCCAATCACTCTTACCGATTCCTCCTCCACTCCAATCAATCTTACCGATTCCTCCTCCACTCCAATCAACCTTACCGATCCCTCCTCCACTCCAATCAATCTTACCGATTCCTCCTCCACTCCAATCAATCTTACCGATTCTTCCTCCACTCCAATCAATCTTACCGATTCTTCCTCCACTCCAATCACTCTTACCGATTCCTCCTCCACTCCAATCAATCTTACCGATTCCTCCTCCACTCCAATCACTCTTACCGATTCCTCCTCCACTCCAATCACTCTTACCGATTCCTCCTCCACTCCAATCACTCTTACCGATTCCTCCTCCACTCCAATCACTCTTACCGATTCCTCCTCCACTCCAATCAATCTTACCGATTCCTCCTCCACTCCAATCAACCTTACCGATTCCTCCTCCACTCCAATCAATCTTACCGATTCCTCCTCCACTCCAATCAATCTTACCGATTCCTCCTCCACTCCAATCAATCTTACCGATTCTTCCTCCACTCCAATCAATCTTACCGATTCTTCCTCCACTCCCATCACTCTTACCGATTCCTCCTCCACTCCAATCAATCTTACCGATTCTTCCTCCACTCCCATCACTCTTACCGATTCCTCCTTAACTCCAATCAATCTTACCGATTCCTCCTCCACTCCAATTAATCTTACCGATTCCTCCTCCACTCCAATCAATCTTACCCCTCCACTCCAATCAATCTTACCGATTCCTCCTCCACTCCAATCAACCTTACCGATTCCTCCTCCACTCCAATCAATCTTACCGATTCCTCCTCCACTCCAATCAACCTTACCGATTCCTCCTCCACTCCAATCAATCTTACCGATTCCTATCAATCTTACCGATTCCTCCTCCACTCCAATCAATCTTACCGATTCCTCCTCCACTCCAATTAATCTTACCGATTCCTCCTCCACTCCAATCAATCTTACCCCTCCACTCCAATCAATCTTACCGATTCCTCCTCCACTCCAATCAACCTTACCGATTCCTCCCCCACTCCAATCAATCTTACCGATTCCTCCTCCATTCCAATCAATCTTACCGATTCCTCCTCCACTCCAATTAATCTTACCGATTCCTCCTCCACTCCAATCAACCTTACCGATTCCTCTTCCACTCCAATCAATCTTACCGATTCCTCCTCCACTCCAATCAACCTTACCGATTCCTCCTCCACTCCAATCAATCTTACCGATTCCTCCTCCACTCCAATCAACCTTACCGATTCCTCCTCCACTCCAATCAATCTTACCGATTCCTCCTCCACTCCAATAAATCTTACCGATTCCTCCTCCACTCCCATCACTCTTACCGATTCCTCCTCCACTCCAATCAATCTTTACGATTCCTCCTCCACTCCAATCAATCTTACCGATTCCTCCTCCACTCCAATCAACCTTACCGATTCCTCCTTAACTCCAATCAATCTTACCGATTCTTCCTCCACTCCCATCACTCTTACCGATTCCTCCTCCACTCCAATCAATCTTACCGATTCTTCCTCCACTCCCATCACTCTTACCGATTCCTCCTTAACTCCAATCAATCTTACCGATTCCTCCTCCACTCCAATTAATCTTACCGATTCCTCCTCCACTCCAATCAATCTTACCCCTCCACTCCAATCAATCTTACCGATTCCTCCTCCACTCCAATCAACCTTACCGATTCCTCCTCCACTCCAATCAATCTTACCGATTCCTCCTCCACTCCAATCAACCTTACCGATTCCTCCTCCACTCCAATCAATCTTACCGATTCCTATCAATCTTACCGATTCCTCCTCCACTCCAATCAATCTTACCGATTCCTCCTCCACTCCAATTAATCTTACCGATTCCTCCTCCACTCCAATCAATCTTACCCCTCCACTCCAATCAATCTTACCGATTCCTCCTCCACTCCAATCAACCTTACCGATTCCTCCTCCACTCCAATCAATCTTACCGATTCCTCCTCCACTCCAATCAATCTTACCGATTCCTCCTCCACTCCAATTAATCTTACCGATTCCTCCTCCACTCCAATCAACCTTACCGATTCCTCTTCCACTCCAATCAATCTTACCGATTCCTCCTCCACTCCAATCAACCTTACCGATTCCTCCTCCACTCCAATCAATCTTACCGATTCCTCCTCCACTCCAATCAACCTTACCGATTCCTCCTCCACTCCAATCAATCTTACCGATTCCTCCTCCACTCCAATAAATCTTACCGATTCCTCCTCCACTCCCATCACTCTTACCGATTCCTCCTCCACTCCAATCAATCTTTACGATTCCTCCTCCACTCCAATCAATCTTACCGATTCCTCCTCCACTCCAATCAACCTTACCGATTCATCCTCCACTCCAATCAATCTTACCGATTCCTCCTCCACTCCAATCAATCTTACCGATTCCTCCTCCACTCCAATCAACCTAACCGATTCCTCCTCCACTCCAATCAATCTTACCGATTCCTCCTCCACTCCAATCAATCTTACCGATTCCTCCTCCACTCCAATCAATCTTACCGATTCCTCTTCCACTCCAATCAATCTTACCGATTCCTCCTCCACTCCAATCAATCTTACCGATTCCTCCTCCACTCCAATCAATCTTACCGATTCCTCCTCCACTCCAATCAATCTTACCGATTCCTCCTATACTCCAATCAACCTTACCGATTCCTCCTCCACTCCAATCAATCTTACCGATTCCTCCTCCACTCCAATCAACCTTACCGATTCCTCCTCCACTCCAATCAATCTTACCGATTCCTCCTACACTCCAATCAATCTTACCGATTCCTCCTCCACTCCAATCAATCTTACCGATTCCTCTTCCACTCCAATCAATCTTACCGATTCCTCCTCCACTCCAATCAATCTTACCGATTCCTCCTCCACTCCAATCAATCTTACCGATTCCTCTTCCACTCCAATCAATCTTACCGATTCCTCCTCCACTCCAATCAATCTTACCGATTCCTCCTCCACTCCAATCAATCTTACCGATTCCTCCTATACTCCAATCAACCTTACCGATTCCTCTTCCACTCCAATCAATCTTACCGATTCCTCCTCCACTCCAATCAATCTTACCGATTCTTCCTCCACTCCCATCACTCTTACCGATTCCTCCTCCACTCCAATCAATCTTACCGATTCCTCCTCCACTCCAATCAACCTTACCGATTCCTCCTCCACTCCAATCAATCTTACCGATTCCTCCTCCACTCCAATCAATCTTACCGAGTCCTCCTCCACTCCAATCAATCTTACCGATTCCTCATCCACTCCAATCAATCTTACCGATTCCTCCTAGACTCCCATCACTCTTACCGATTCCTCCTCCACTCCAATCAATCTTACCGATTCCTCCTCCACTCCAATCAATCTTACCGATTCCTCCTCCACTCCAATCAATCTTACCGATTCCTCCTCCACTCCAATCAACCTTACCGATTCCTCCTCCACTCCAATCAATCTTATCGATTCCTCCTCCACTCCAATCAATCTTACCGATTCCTCCTCCACTCCCATCACTCTTACCGATTCCTCCTCCACTCCAATCAATCTTACCGATTCCTCCTCCACTCCAATCAATCTTACCGATTCCTCCTCCACTCCAATCAATCTTACCGATTCCTCCTCCACTCCCATCACTCTTACCGATTGTGTGTCGAAGAATGCCGTTCCAATTTGAACAATGTTGGGGTGAGTGCGAGGAAGTGGACGGAATCTGGGAATGATAAGCGTTATCAAACCAACTATTTAGTCTTCCATGCAAACTTCTCTACCTTCAAAAGAAGATATTAATCCAAATCTTTTCGCTATTAATTTGGCTTATATATAGTATGTATTTAGTGAGGACCTTACAAACACTTTTCCTTGAAATTTTTTTATGCAAATTTCCGTGGTATTCAGTTTGGTTACTGTATGAAGGTGTACTGTATAAAAGCGTAATATGTATTTAGTGAGGAAACCTGGACATCCTGCCTTTGAGCAGCTTCTTGCTGCTTGGAAGGGGCGCCAGCTCTGCGCCCATCGTCTGCCAGAGTCGGTCCTCGCTGATACGGTCGAACTCGTAGTTGTACATCAGTTTCAGTGCCAGAGGGCAGGCCTGCGGGAAAGAGATTAGGGAAGATTAGGGAAGCTAAAATAAGAAATAAACAAGAAAATTTGAAGAAATGGAGAATTTTGCACTCTCATGGTTTACATTCAGGTAGTTTGAGTGTTAGGACAAGGCTATACGCATTTGGCGTCCATTTTCATTATTTCAAATTGATAATTAATATTAGTAAACAACTAGAAGGGTAGACGAGAATCAAAGAGAGTACCTTTCATTGATTGTAAATTCTTTTGACTTGACCACTTAATCCGACCTTCAAGTCCCGGTTGTCCACCGTAGTCCGCACTGCCTTCTGTTGCTGCTGCGTCTTGACACGAAGTGAGTACACTGCCGCGTTGCAGCCGTAGCCAATGTTGCCGCCTGGAATATAGTATGTTGCAGTAGCCATTTAAGGGCCTAAACGGAAGATAGTTGATAGATATTAAAAAATCAATTTTTCTGGTCTTGCATAAATGGCATTCTAGCATTCTGATGACGAGTACATGAAGTGCTGAAAGCTCTTACCAATATCGTAATCGCATAGTCGATTCGGGAAACTAGACTGGCGGAGATGTTCATTGTAGCGGTCCTTCGTTCCAAAGATATCCTAGCGAAATACGAGTGGTAATTCAGGTGTACTACTATTTCCAAGACATTTAATAAAGAAAACATAAGTTACTAACTATTAGACTCGCAATAACATACTTGCTCATTTATGGTAATTTTTTTTATTGAGTAATCCATTTGATACTTGCTAATGCATGCCCCGAAAAAAGGTTTTTAAGAAGTATTCCTAACTTTCACACGTTCGATAACTCCGTCGGAATCAAAGAGAGTACCTTTCATTGATTGTAAATTCTTTTGACTTGACCACTTAATCACTTTGTCCACCGTAGTCCGCACTGCCTTCTGTTGCTGCTGCGTCTTGACACGAAGTGAGTACACTGCCGCGTTGCAGCCGTAGCCAATGTTGCCGCCTGGAATACAGTATGTTACAGTAGCCATTTAAGGGACTAAACGGAAGATAGTTGATTGATATTAAAAAATCAATTTTTCTGGATAGATATTAAAAAATCAATTTTTCAAAAAATCAATTAAAAAATCGACTGCAAAGGATTTAAGTTAATAATTCATAAATCAAGCTAACAATTACTTAATTCAAGCTTGGTTCTAAAATAGAAACTTCTTTTTTTAAAGAAGATTGGAGATATTATTGAATATTCATAAGAGACAGAACTTACGATTCCCTGCTGGCAGCAACCGCAGCAGCATCGCTGGCAGGGAGTGAGCAGGACCTGAGAAGTAGAATTAAGATGTGCTGAATTATCATTAAACATAGTTCCAATAATATGATTTCTAGAAATTTCAAATATATAGATGATAACTTCAACCTCTAATCTTAAGTAATCAAGTACGCCAAGCAAATAGCACGTCTTCTTTAAATGTAATTGATTAATTCCGATTCGTTAATTAAAAGAAACGAATAATATATTACAAATTAATTACGGAAGAATCCTCACCGATGGCGAGCCACAACCACAACCGCAGCCGCCTCCACCGCAGCCGCCGCCTCCTCCCCCGCAGTAGCACGACTGCATCGGTGTCAGGACAATCTGAACACGGTACATTACCAGGTTCATTAACGTATTTTCAATAATTGTATAATCCTAATATAATTATCATCTTTATTTACCAAATTAGTCTTGGAAAAACAGAATTAACCTTTGGCTGGCAACAGCAGCACGGCTGGCAGCAGCAGCAACGCTTGGCGCGATCATCGGTCCCGTTCGTGGCAGCGACGGCGGTGACGGCAGCGGGCGCAGCGGCCGCGGGATACGCCGAGTACGCGGCAGCGCCAGGAGCGGTGGCTGGCGCGGAATACGCGGCGGCAGGCACTACGTAAGCTTCAGCCTTTGCCGGCGGAACTCGTGTAAGGGGCGGGATTGCCTGAGAATACATATGTTTTCATGAAAAGCTGGCGACATAATTATTATTTTAAAATTCATTCATTATGATTATCTTTGTTACAATAAGAAAAATTTTTCAACAGTACCTGGATCATGGCAGCAACGCACAGGATCACTATGAATGTTGTGGAAGACATTAGTAGAACGGAAGTCTGATATACCTAACACGAGTTTGACTTGAGCCTGGTTGATGTCTGATTAGAGCACAGGCACCCTTTTATATACGTGACAGATAGAACAGCACACATTTCCACCCCCGCAGTGCCCTCAGGAAGTTGGGTTCATGGACAATCGAATTAGACGCTTCTTTTTCCGATTCGAGTGCAAACGCTCAGCATTCATGGCTAAATAATGGTCTTTGCCTCTTTTACCCCTCATCACCCTCACTCTACCCACACATCTCTGCCTCTCCAACTTTTTTTTCCTCTCACGTCCAATCTCAGTCTCTATTGACACACTCTCTCTTTCTCTCTCTCTCTCTCTCTCTCTCTCTCACTTGTGCATATTTACTCTCCCTCTCTTATTACGTTGATCTGCTTTTTCTCTTCATACTGCTTGCCATGTGCGGCGACTTGGTTATTTTTTCTCGGTTTTTTTTGTCTTCCTCTCTACAACCGAGCCCTTGATCCTAATCCAGTCGTCCAATATCAATCGAAATGTCATTAACTCGATGACTCTGGTAGTCAGAGATAGGCGAGAGTGTTCCCGAAAACACGTGAGGAACAACTTAGTCACCATCCTGAACAGATAGTGTCTTTATTTCCCGGTCTCCACCCTCTGTTAGTCCTTCTGATCCATGCAATGACCCTATAGATACATATGGGTCGCTCGTTGGCTTGCCAAAGCAGGGCCACCCAGGAAGGCCATGCTGAGTGGCCAATGGGAACGTGCAGAGCGTCGACCCACTTCCTACTCTCGTATGCAGACTTATGATGATAGCACACTGCGACTTGCTGAAGGTGGTGCATTGGCCACCCCTCGCTCATCTCGAGTCCTACATACATGCCAGTATTTCATCATTGCCAGCCATTCTCATCCCTTTCAATTGTCTAAACTGATGAAATGGAGCTGTTGTTGAATACATTGTAATTTTTATATTGTAACACCTTTTAACAGGTTTATGAATAAATAAATAAAGAAAATGCAACATCTGGTAAAGTGTGCTACTGCCAACTCGGGGCCAGCACTTGAGCTAGGGTACCACCAATCTGCATTACATTTCTTCCGTGTAGATTTTCTATTTCATTCTAATATTTCATTTCCTCTCTATAAATAGTTTAGATAGTAATTTTGTTTCGCTTACGCTGTGTCTAGCCTTTAAAAGGCACTTCCAAAATTAAATACATGTCAATGAAAGTGCATAATAAAAATAATTTATTTCATTTTCACATAAAATAAAGTCAGTGAAGGGTAGAAACATGTTGTAAGCGGCAGAAGCCTAATCAGCCAAGGGCAGCCGGAAGAGAGGCGTAATGATAAGGAACGGAAGGTGAGTGGGCGGTGGTAGCGGCCGGGGCTGCCGCTTGGGACGCGGAAAGGGAGGCGCAGTAGGCAGCGCAATCGGCAGTAGAAGGAGAGATGGCCTGTAACGAAGAAAGATGTCTGTATTTTATATGCCCTTGATATCACTCTATGGTTCTTTCCTTCTCTCTTTATCTAGATTTCGCTCCATCTATGTACATCTCTCTCTCTTTCCCTTCTCACCCTCGTCTTCCGTTGAAGGAGAGCAGCAATAGCTTGTCTCTTCCTTCGTCCATATCCTCCCCCGCACGAGTTGCAGCAGCACTGCTGGGCGCAGACCGGCTGGATCGACTAAACGAGGCGCGCGATTCAAGTTTATAATTAATTATCACGTTTACAATTAATTAATTGTAAGCCATGTTCTGCAATTATCTAATAATTTTAAATAGATTTTGGATTTCGAAGAATATTTATTCGCGTCAAAACATACGATTCCCTGTTGGCAGCAACCACAACAGCATTGCTGGCAGGGAGTGAGCAGGACCTGGGAATTAGAATTAAATATCAAAATATTAATCATTAATCAGCGGAAGCTGCCTTACGGATGGCGTGCCACAACCACAGCCGCATCCGCCACCGCCGCAGCCGCCGCCGCCTCCACCGCAGCAGCACGACTGCATCGGGGTCAGGACGATCTAAATATGATAGTTGTTTACTATGTTCATCATAAAATTTTCAAAATTTAATAAATCTATTTCAATTATCTACTTTATTTGTCAAGTTAATTTATTTTTTCTCAGAAAAGTCGATAAATCGCACCTTTGGTTGGCAACAGCAGCACGGCTGGCAGCAGCAGCAACGCTTGGCGCGATCATCGGTGGCGTTTGTGGCAGCGACGGCGGTGGCGGCAGCGGGATACGCGGAGTATGCGGCCGCGCCAGTAGCGGCGGCTGGCGCTGCTGCAGGCGCTGCGTAAGCGGCTGCTGAGGCCGCGGGCACTCGTGTCAAGGGCGGGATTGCCTGAGGATAAGTGTCCGTTCCAAACTTCACTAATATCCTTCCATAAATTATTCATTATGATTGACACTGGTACAATGAGACATATTTGCCACGAGTACCTGAACAAAAGCAGCACAGCCGAAGAGGATCATTAGGCCAGCCATTGTGAATTGACAACCAAGAGCAGAGAAAAGGAGAAGCTGATTGTGAGAAGCTGTGGTTGAATGATGTCTACTGGTCGTCCTTTTATATGCCATTGCCATATGGAACAGCACACATTTCCACCCCCGAAGTGCCCTCCGGAAGTTCGGTTCATTGACAATCGGAGACGCTTCTTTTTCCGATTCGAATGCAAACGGTCAGCATTCATGGCTAAATAATGGTACTCCCTTCTTTCAACTCTGTAGCTTGCTCGCCAAACTCTGCCCTCTGCGCCTCTCCCAACATCTTCACCCTCACTCTCGATCTCTGTGTACCTCTCCAACTTTTTCCTCTCACGATAAATCTCTGTTGACCCTCTCTCTCACTTGCACACATTCTCTATTTCTCTCTCAGTCTGCTGCTCTGTTTTTTCTTCATGTTTCAGTTACACATTTGACAATACGATCTTGCGAATGGCAAGTAGCCCATAGTATTGTCGCTAGGTTTACAATGTGAGTGCAGTGGTCACTTTGGATGGCTCGTTCTGGCTCAGGGTGGCTGCTCTCTCATTGTTCTGCGTGGTTGTCATGATGAAGGTTCGTCTTCAGCAAGGTTCAAGTAATCGTGCCCGTCTGAGGGATATTGTAATTCATGTGCTTATTTTTGTCTTCTTTCGTAACATTCGTCGTAGTTTTTCTTCGTTTCTCTCTTTTTAACTTGTTTTCTAAACTTGTTAGTAACATTCCGCCGTTAACCGCATCTCACTCGGACCACGAACTTGGCCATCCAGGCTTACATTTATACTGTATGCTAGTGCGACCACCTGGTCCATAAAAATGAATAGCTAAAGTGAAAGGCCAACCCGCCATGCCATGCTGAATGGCCAATGGGACCGATTTGCAAAACTTGGCTTACTAAAAGTTTTTTTTTCATTCCGAATCTCTTGACAGACTTTCTAGATCATTGTAATATTTAATTTCTTCTTTTTAATTTTAAACAGTTCAAATGGTACTTTATTCTCTTCATTTACGCTATTGCTGTTAAAAAACAGAGCAGCATTTTCGGGAGTAAATTGAGTATATTTACATCTTCCCATTCTTCAAACAATAACGACTCCCGCTCCCCCTTTTCCAAATTGGCAACAATTTCGAAAAGCGGTCATTCGGGCAGCGGTGAATATGTTACTTCCAAAAATGAATGTATGTCGATGAAAGAGCATAATAAAAATAATTTATTTCATATTTACATAAAATAAAGTCAGTGGAGGGAAGAAACATGTAGTAAGCGACAGAAGGACAATCAGCCACGGGCAGCCGGAAGGGAAGCGTAATGATAAGGAACGGTAGGTGACTGGGCGGGGGTTACGGCAGGGGCTGCCGCTTGGGACGCGCAGTAGGCTGCGCAATCGGCAGAAGAAGGAGTAACGGTCTGTAAGGAAGAAAGACGTATGTGTTTTATATGCCCTTGTTATCACTCTATGGCTCTTTTCCTTATCCTTTTATCTCGATATAATTAGATCTCCATCAACATTTCTCTCTAACTCTCGGTGTCTCCCTTCCCTTCTCACCCTTGTCTTCCTCTGAAGGAGAGCAGCAATAGCTTGTCTCTTCCTTCGTCCATATCCTCCCCCGCACGAGTTGCAGCAGCACTGCTGGGCGCAGACCGGCTGGATCGACTAAACGAGGCGCGCGATTCAAGTTTATAATTAATTATCAAGTTTACAATTAATTAATTAAACTTCGAAATGCTGATATAAGTTATTGATATGACAATTTCATTCCTAGTTGATAGCCTAATTGTACTTTTATAAATGCGTTTTTTATATACTAATTATGAATTCCCCTGTTCATTCTAATAAATGGCTGGTGTGGCAAAGTGTGCTCCATCTATGACAAGCAATCCAGCTGGACGTAGATCAAACATCTGACAATGAGAGGTTGAATATCAGCAAATACGGTGGGCCCATTTCTCTCTCTCTCTCTCTCTCTTTCTCTCTCGCTCTCTCTTTTTACTCTTTCTCTTTTTCTATTTGTCTAACTCTCTCCATCTCTCTCATTCACGCGCCACTCTCCAATGTCATCTATCTCTCTCTCACTTTAGCCTTTGCTGTTTGATGATTGCGCATGAGTGCGATGAAAAAGGCGAGTGCAACTTTGTTTGAGAAAAGACGAGGAAGTGTCCGAGGTGAAAGAAGTTGTAAGAAAAACAGAGTGAGAAAGAAAGGAGACAGAAACGGAGAGAGAGAGAGAGCGAGAGAGAGAGAGAGAAAGAGCAACTGAGAGAGTACAGGACAGTGAATGCAAGCGTAAGGCGATGGTAAATTAGAGACATTATGAGAGAGAGCACGGCACAGACTGCGAAAGTTTAACGAGCAAGCTACAAAGTTGAATGAACGAAGCGAGAAGCCCATTATTTAGTCTTGAATGCGAGACTGACCGTTTGCATTTGAATCGGAAAAAAAGGATGAAGTGTCTCCAATTGTCAATGAACTGAACTTCCTGAGGGCACTCTGGAGGTGGAAATGTGTGCTGTTCCATCTGGCAAGGGCATATAAAAGGGCTTCTGGAGAGTTCAGCAGACATCATTGAACCACAGCTTCTCAGCTTCTCCTTCTCCTTTCCTCTGCTCTTGGTGGCCAATTCATAATGGCTGCCCTAATGATCCTCATCGGTTGTGCTGCTCTTGCTCAGGTAATCATGGCAAGATCTTTTTAATACTTATTTTCTATCAGAGTCAATCATACTGCATAATTTTGAAAGTATGAGAGTGAAGTTATCACGGACATGACTTCGTCAGGCAATTCCTCCTCTGACACGAGAGCCGGCGGCTTACGCAGCGCCAGCGGCCGCGGCTGCTGCCTCGTATCCCGCGCCACCCGCTGCTCCAGCCGCGGCCGCTTACTCCGCGTATCCGGCGGCCGCCGCTCCCGCTGCCGCCATCGCTGCCACGAACGGGACCCTCGATGATCGCTCCAAGCGTTGCTGTTGTTGCCAGCCGTGCTGCTGTTGCCAGCCAAAGGTGCAGATGGCGCTCATAACTGAAAAATAAGTAAATTTTCAAAAATATTGCAAATAGACAGATTAAATAGATTAAATAATATAAATAGATAATAATCGTAGATCGTCTTGACCCCGATGCAGTCGTGCTGCTGCGGTGGAGGCGGCGGCTGCGGCGGCGGTGGCGGTTGCGGCTGTGGTTGTGGCACGCCATCCGTAAGGCAGCTTGCGCTGATTAATGATTAATATTTAATTCGAATTCCCAGGTCCTGCTCACTCCCTGCCAGCAATGCTGCTGCGGTTGCTGCCAGCAGGGAATCGTATGTTTTGACGAGAATAAATATTCTTCGAAATCAAAATCTTCTTAAAATTATTAGATAATTGCAGAACATGAGTTGAATTAATTAATTGTAAACTTGATAATTAATTATAAACTTGAATCGCGCGCCTCGTTTAGTCGATCCAGCCGGTCTGCGCCCAGCAGTGCTGCTGCAACTCGTGCGGGGGAGGATATGGACGAAGGAAGAGACAAGCTATTGCTGCTCTCCTTCAGAGGAAGACAAGGGTGAGAAGGGAAGGGAGACACCGAGAGTTAGAGAGAAATGTTGATGGAGATCTAATTATATCGAGATAAAAGGATAAGGAAAAGAGCCATAGAGTGATAACAAGGGCATATAAAACACATACGTCTTTCTTCCTTACAGACCGTTACTCCTTCTTCTGCCGATTGCGCAGCCTACTGCGCGTCCCAAGCGGCAGCCCCTGCCGTAACCCCCGCCCAGTCACCTACCGTTCCTTATCATTACGCTTCCCTTCCGGCTGCCCGTGGCTGATTGTCCTTCTGTCGCTTACTACATGTTTCTTCCCTCCACTGACTTTATTTTACGTAAATATGAAATAAATTATTTTTATTATGCTCTTTCATCGACATACATTCATTTTTGGAAGTAACATATTCACCGCTGCCCGAATGACCGCTTTTCGAAATTGTTGCCAATTTGGAAAAGGGGGAGCGGGAGTCGTTATTGTTTGAAGAATGGGAAGAAGTAAATATACTCAATTTACTCCCGAAAATGCTGCTCTGTTTTTTAACAGCAATAGCGTAAATGAAGAGAAAAAAGTACCATTTGAACTGTTTAAAATTAAAAAGAAGAAATTAAATATTACAATGATCTAGAAAGTCTGTCAACAGATTCGGAATGAAAAAAAAACTTTTAGTAAGCCAAGTTTTGCAAATCGGTCCCATTGGCCATTCAGCATGGCATGGCGGGTTGGCCTTTCACTTTAGCTATTCATTTTTATGGACCAGGTGGTCGCACTAGCATACAGTATAAATGTAAGCCTGGATGGCCAAGTTCGTGGTCCGAGTGAGATGCGGTTAACGGCGGAATGTTACTAACAAGTTTAGAAAACAAGTTAAAAAGAGAGAAACGAAGAAAAACTACGACGAATGTTACGAAAGAAGACAAAAATAAGCACATGAATTACAATATCCCTCAGACGGGCACGATTACTTGAACCTTGCTGAAGACGAACCTTCATCATGACAACCACGCAGAACAATGAGAGAGCAGCCACCCTGAGCCAGAACGAGCCATCCAAAGTGACCACTGCACTCACATTGTAAACCTAGCGACAATACTATGGGCTACTTGCCATTCACAAGATCGTATTGTCAAATGTGTAACTGAAACATGAAGAAAAAACAGAGCAGCAGACTGAGAGAGAAATAGAGAATGTGTGCAAGTGAGAGAGAGGGTCAACAGAGATTTATCGTGAGAGGAAAAAGTTGGAGAGGTACACAGAGATCGAGAGTGAGGGTGAAGATGTTGGGAGAGGCGCAGAGGGCAGAGTTTGGCGAGCAAGCTACAGAGTTGAAAGAAGGGAGTACCATTATTTAGCCATGAATGCTGACCGTTTGCATTCGAATCGGAAAAAGAAGCGTCTCCGATTGTCAATGAACCGAACTTCCGGAGGGCACTTCGGGGGTGGAAATGTGTGCTGTTCCATATGGCAATGGCATATAAAAGGACGACCAGTAGACATCATTCAACCACAGCTTCTCACAATCAGCTTCTCCTTTTCTCTGCTCTTGGTTGTCAATTCACAATGGCTGGCCTAATGATCCTCTTCGGCTGTGCTGCTTTTGTTCAGGTACTCGTGGCAAATATGTCTCATTGTACCAGTGTCAATCATAATGAATAATTTATGGAAGGATATTAGTGAAGTTTGGAACGGACACATATCCTCAGGCAATCCCGCCCTTGACACGAGTGCCCGCGGCCTCAGCAGCCGCTTACGCAGCGCCTGCAGCAGCGCCAGCCGCCGCTACTGGCGCGGCCGCATACTCCGCGTATCCCGCTGCCGCCACCGCCGTCGCTGCCACAAACGCCACCGATGATCGCGCCAAGCGTTGCTGCTGCTGCCAGCCGTGCTGCTGTTGCCAACCAAAGGTGCGATTTATCGACTTTTCTGAGAAAAATTAATTAACTTGACAAATAAAGTAGATAATTGAAATAGATTTATTAAATTTTGAAAATTTTATGATGAACATAGTAAACAACTATCATATTTAGATCGTCCTGACCCCGATGCAGTCGTGCTGCTGCGGTGGAGGCGGCGGCGGCTGCGGCGGTGGCGGATGCGGCTGTGGTTGTGGCACGCCATCCGTAAGGCAGCTTCTGCTGATTAATGATTAATATTTTGATATTTAATTCTAATTCCCAGGTCCTGCTCACTCCCTGCCAGCAATGCTGCTGTGGTTGCTGCCAACAGGGAATCGTATGTTTTGACGCGAATAAATATTCTTCGAAATCCAAAATCTATTTAAAATTATTAGATAATTGCAGAACATGGCTTGAATTAATTAATTGTAAACGTGATAATTAATTATAAACTTGAATCGCGCGCCTCGTTTAGTCGATCCAGCCGGTCTGCGCCCAGCAGTGCTGCTGCAACTCGTGCGGGGGAGGATATGGACGAAGGAAGAGACAAGCTATTGCTGCTCTCCTTCAACGGAAGACGAGGGTGAGAAGGGAAAGAGAGAGAGATGTACATAGATGGAGCGAAATCTAGATAAAGAGAGAAGGAAAGAACCATAGAGTGATATCAAGGGCATATAAAATACAGACATCTTTCTTCGTTACAGGCCATCTCTCCTTCTACTGCCGATTGCGCTGCCTACTGCGCCTCCCTTTCCGCGTCCCAAGCGGCAGCCCCGGCCGCTACCACCGCCCACTCACCTTCCGTTCCTTATCATTACGCCTCTCTTCCGGCTGCCCTTGGCTGATTAGGCTTCTGCCGCTTACAACATGTTTCTACCCTTCACTGACTTTATTTTATGTGAAAATGAAATAAATTATTTTTATTATGCACTTTCATTGACATGTATTTAATTTTGGAAGTGCCTTTTAAAGGCTAGACACAGCGTAAGCGAAACAAAATTACTATCTAAACTATTTATAGAGAGGAAATGAAATATTAGAATGAAATAGAAAATCTACACGGAAGAAATGTAATGCAGATTGGTGGTACCCTAGCTCAAGTGCTGGCCCCGAGTTGGCAGTAGCACACTTTACCAGATGTTGCATTTTCTTTATTTATTTATTCATAAACCTGTTAAAAGGTGTTACAATATAAAAATTACAATGTATTCAACAACAGCTCCATTTCATCAGTTTAGACAATTGAAAGGGATGAGAATGGCTGGCAATGATGAAATACTGGCATGTATGTAGGACTCGAGATGAGCGAGGGGTGGCCAATGCACCACCTTCAGCAAGTCGCAGTGTGCTATCATCATAAGTCTGCATACGAGAGTAGGAAGTGGGTCGACGCTCTGCACGTTCCCATTGGCCACTCAGCATGGCCTTCCTGGGTGGCCCTGCTTTGGCAAGCCAACGAGCGACCCATATGTATCTATAGGGTCATTGCATGGATCAGAAGGACTAACAGAGGGTGGAGACCGGGAAATAAAGACACTATCTGTTCAGGATGGTGACTAAGTTGTTCCTCACGTGTTTTCTGGAACACTCTCGCCTATCTCTGACTACCAGAGTCATCGAGTTAATGACATTTCGATTGATATTGGACGACTGGATTAGGATCAAGGGCTCGGTTGTAGAGAGGAAGACGAAAAAACCGAGAAAAAATAACCAAGTCGCCGCACATGGCAAGCAGTATGAAGAGAAAAAGCAGATCAACGTAATAAGAGAGGGAGAGTAAATATGCACAAGTGAGAGAGAGAGAGAGAGAGAGAGAGAGAAAGAGAGAGTGTGTCAATAGAGACAGAGATTGGACGTGAGAGGAAAAAAAAGTTGGAGAGGCAGAGATATGTGGGTAGAGTGAGGGTGATGAGGGGTAAAAGAGGCAAAGACCATTATTTAGCCATGAATGCTGAGCGTTTGCACTCGAATCGGAAAAAGAAGCGTCTCCTTCGATTGTCCATGAACCCAACTTCCTGGGGGCACTGCGGGGGTGGAAATGTGTGCTGTTCCATCTGTCACGTATATAAAAGGGTGCCTGTGCTCTAATCAGACATCAACCAGGCTCAAGTCAAACTCGTGTTAGGTATATCAGACTTCCGTTCTACTAATGTCTTCCACAACATTCATAGTGATCCTGTGCGTTGCTGCCATGATCCAGGTACTGTTGAAAACATTTTTCTTATTGTAACAAAGATAATCATAATGAATGAATTTTAAAATAATAATTATGTCGCCAGCTTTTCATGAAAACATATGTATTCTCAGGCAATCCCGCCCCTTACACGAGTTCCGCCGGCAAAGGCTGAAGCTTACGTAGTGCCTGCTGCCGCGTATTCCGCGCCAGCCACCGCTCCTGGCGCTGCCGCGTACTCGGCGTATCCGGCGGCCGCTGCGCCCGCTGCCGTGACCGCCGTCGCTGCCACGAACGGGGCCGATGATCGCGCCAAGCGTTGCTGCTGCTGCCAGCCGTGCTGCTGTTGCCAGCCAAAGGTTAATTCTGTTTTTCCAAGACTAATTTGGTAAATAAAGATGATAATTATATTAGGATTATACAATTATTGAAAATACGTTAATGAACCTGGTAATGTACCGTGTTCAGATTGTCCTGACACCGATGCAGTCGTGCTACTGCGGGGGAGGAGGCGGCGGCTGCGGTGGAGGCGGCTGCGGTTGTGGTTGTGGCTCGCCATCGGTGAGGATTCTTCCGTAATTAATTTGTAATATATTATTCGTTTCTTTTAATTAACGAATCGGAATTAATCAATTACATTTAAAGAAGACGGGCTATTTGCTTGGCGTACTTGATTACTTAAGATTAGAGGTTGAAGTTATCATCTACCTATTTGAAATTTCTAGAAATCATATTATTGGAACTATGTTTAATGATAATTCAGCACATCTTAATTCTACTTCTCAGGTCCTGCTCACTCCCTGCCAGCGATGCTGCTGCGGTTGCTGCCAGCAGGGAATCGTAAGTTCTGTCTCTTATGAATATTCAATAATATCTCCAATCTTCTTTAAAAAAGAAGTTTCTATTTTAGAACCAAGCTTGAATTAAGTAATTGTTAGCTTGATTTATGAATTATTAACTTAAATCCTTTGCAGTCGATCCAGCCAGTTTGCGCCCAGTGCTGCTGCAACCCGTGCGGGGGCGGATATGGACGAAGGAAGAGACAAGCAATTGCTGCTCTCCTTCAGAGGAAGACGAGAGTGAGAACGGAGATAGGGATTTAGACTGAGAGACGGAGAAAGAGAGAGAGAAAGAGTAGTAGAGAAACAGATGTAGTAGATGGAGAAAGAAAGTGATTCAGATGTAGGAAAAGGAAAAGAGCCTGACAATAAGAGGGATTACAAGGATAATGGAGAGAGAAATATAGAGATAAGAACAGCGAGGATGGCCCTCACATAAAATAGAGACATCTTTCCCCCTTACAGGCTGTCTTTCCCTCTTCTGCCGAGTGCGCTGCCTACTGCGCCTCCCATTCCGCGTCTAAAGCTGAGGACCCTGCTCCTCCTGTAGCGGCCCCCGCTCTCTCCCCTTCCGCTCCTTATCACTACGCCTCTCTTCCTGCTGCCCGGGGATGACTGAACTTTCCCCTCATTGGCAACTACTTTTTGCTCCCTTCTCATATGAATAAATAATATTTATTATGTGGTTTTCTTGACACATATTCAATTTTTTTTTCTCTTATTTAGTTGATAATGCATCTATAAGTCGTTTTTGCCGACAGACAGTAATTGTTACATATTTGGTAAAGGAGGGAGTCATTATTGCCTGAAAGAATCGTACGTAAAGTAAATTTAATGCAGAAAATATTGCATTGGCTTAAATATGATATTAAATAATACAACGATTTAGGGTTCAAATTTCACCGAGAACCAAAAGATAGTGGCTTCCTTTCCGTTGCCCTTTAGTCATGTGTCCTTGTTGATGTTGCGATGAAGCACCGGCTGACAACACTGAACCAACCAAATGTGGCATATGTGATGATGATGGGCAGAGCGCGAAGTGAGCAATGATTGCGTGATGTCTGTAAATTCCTTTCTGTTGCCCATTCATCTCAGGACATCCACACACACTCATTGTCAGACGGTCAAGAATCTCATTTGCGCTTCGAAGTATGATGGCCTGGTGCGAGTGGCGGCGGCCTTAGGCCAATGACCTTTATCTATCTATCTATCTGGTCATGGCATGATTTCAAAGAACGACTGTTCGTGGCAGAGATTTCGAGAAGGGGACTAAACTGCGATCTCACTGTGTTTTGGCAAGCGCCTTCTTACAGAGCGAACATTTCCGTGGCTTCTTGAACACGCTGCTCCAATATCTTTACTGCCAGAGTCATCGAGTCAATGACAAAGCATTGATTGCTTCAAAGGCTCGGATTCAGGTGAGTTGAATGGAAAGTACACCCAATACGAGAGCCGGGTCACCACCGCAATTGGATGGCAGGATGAAGAAAAAAGAACCGACCAACGGAGTGAGAGATAGAGAGAGAGAGAGAGAGAGAGAGAGAGAGAGAGAGAGAATGTGTCTAGGGAGATTGTCAATAGAGAGCATGAGAGGAAAAAGTTCGAGAGGTAGACGCATTGTGAGTGTGAGAGAGGCTCAGATGGCAAAGTTTGACAAGCAAGCTACAGAGTTGAAAGGAGGGAGGCCCATTATTTATTCATGAATGCTGACCGTTTGCGCTCGAATCGGAAAAAAAAGAAGCGCCTTCGATTGTCAATGAACCGAACTTCCTGAGGGCACTGCGGGGGCGGAAATGTGTGCTGTTCCATCTGGCAATGCCACGTACATATAAAAGGGTGCCTGTGCTCTCCCAAGACATCATCCAGGCTCAAGTCAAGCTCTTAGGTTCATCAGTCTTCCGTACTACTAATGTCTGCCACAACATTCCTAGTGATCCTGGGCTTTGCAGCCATGGTTCAGGTATTGTTGGAAAAGAATAATTGTGTATAGCAGATACGGAACGAAAACATATCCTCAGGCAATCCCTCCCTTGACACGAGTGCCTGCGGCTTCCGCAGCCGCTTACGCAGCGCCAGCCGTCGCTCCAGGCGCGGCCGCGTACTCGGCGTATCCGGCGGCCGCCGCGCCCGCTGCCGCCACCGCCGTCGCTGCCACAAACGGGACCGATGATCGCGCCAAGCGTTGCTGCTGCTGCCAGCCGTGCTGTTGCTGCCCGCCAAAGGTGAACGGACGTCCCACATTATAGAGAAACTTTTGCAAGTAAACAAATTAAGTTGTTTAAAATGTCTAACTTGATTAGACTCTCAGATCGTCGTGACCCCGATGCAGTCATGCTGCTGTGGTGGAGGCGGAGGCGGCTGCGGTGGTGGCTGCGGATGCGGATGTGGCTCGCCATCGGTGAGGCTGCTTTCCGCGTGTATTTTTATCTTTATTATTTCAATCGTAACTTTGTTGTAACAAAAGTGAATCTTTATATGAGAAGTATAAAGACGCTGGGCTATATCAAACCATCTGAACCCGGTTAATCTGTAAATAATTTCGCTTCCAATTCTCAGGTTCTGCTTACTCCCTGCCAGCAATGCTGCTGCGGTTACTGCCAGCAGGGAATCGTAAGTTGTGACGCGAATAAATATTCTTCAAAATCTAAAATCTTCTAAAAATTATTTGAGAGTTGCAGAACAAGCCGTGAATTAATTTGTCAACTTGCACTAATTATTAGCTTGAATCGAGATCCTTTTCAGTCGATCCAGCCAGTTTGCGCCCAGTGCTGCTGCAACCCGTGCGGAGGTGGATATGGACGAAGGAAGAGACAGGCTATTGTTGCGCTCCTTCAGAGGAAAACGAGGGTGAGGAGGGAAGTGGGAGAAAGAGTGAGAAAGAAAGAGTGAGAGAGAGAGAACGAGAGAATGAAAGGGAGAGAGAGTGAGATAAGTACAGACACCTTTCACTCTAACAGGCCGCCTCTCCCTCTTCCGCCGATTGCGCTGCATACTGCGCCTCCCTTTCCGCGTCCCAAGCGGAAAACCCTGCCGCTGTCCCCGCCCTCTCCCCTTCCGCTCCTTATCACTATGCCTCTCTTCCGGCTACCCGGGGCTGATTACATTCCCTTCATTAACAAACTATATTTTGCTCCTTTCTCTACGTATATTATATGTAAATTTGGAATAAATAATATTTATTTAACACCAATAACTCCTTTGGATATGTAGGGAAATACAATATTTTCTCCGCATTGCCCATTCTCCAATATCATCGAATCCGAATAGCAAGCCAAAAATATGTCTCTGACTAGATTAAGTATTTATCATTGCAAGAATCTCATTCCAAGAATGACAACTGAACTGACAGAATCAATGAACTAGTAAGTTACTTTGAAATTTGCTTGAGAGCAACAAAAAACACACGCAATAATTGATTTGGGTACCTGAATAGAGAGAGAGAGAGAGAGAGAGAGAGAGAGAGAGAGTACAACTAAACACTCACAGATTGAACAATTTTTTTTAAAGATAAACACGCATTTTCTGTTGAACAATACACGATATAAGTATTTACAACAGGCATTCTAATCTAATAATAATCACCGACAACCATCTAAATACATAAATATACAATATAGGAAGCAGCTACATGTACAGATGCTAACGTATGAAAGAAATCCTCAGACTACATCATTGCTAAAAGACAACTATAGTAACTTTTTTTTAAACTACAGTACACCTCCTCTTCGTGTCAGGAGAAACTAATCTTCAAACATCGTGTCAGGCATCGCTTTCCTCGCCAGCTGAGCTGGTGACCTCCGCTGGAGACTCGTCAAAGTATTCGAGAGCCGTCCAGAGGTCCTCGCGATTCAAGCGCGACAGGAAAGTGGCACGCAGCTAAAAAATATAAACATAAAAGTGGAATTAAAGAGAACTCAAAACTAATCACATTCGGAAAACAAAATATTCATCAAACATAACAGGTTTTTGCAAATCTTAACCTAGGACATCATTTCAGACACTTTCATCAAACATATGTGTAAAATTTAATTAGCCGTTAGATTGAATAAATAATATATTCATGTCAGACAACTTTTTTGTATATATATATATTTTTTTCACATAGAAAAAGAGAACCAGACTCACCTGCATCTCTGCCTTGGAGACAATGTCAGAGGCCAGTGAGCGGGCCAAGAAAGTCTCGGCCGCCAGTAGAGCCATGGTTGTGTCCAGTGTCTTCTCCACTCGCTCGCTTACCTAGAGAACAGAAATCTATCATGTACAAACAAAGTTGCCTATCTACTGTTAAAAAAAATCATGCAACAAAAGTCGCCTATCTACGAAATAATTAATTATGTTTAATAATTAATTAAGCTTGTAAGACGCAGAATATGAATAGGCGGTAGAAGGCAATTTCGGGAACGAAATCCCAAACAACACAAATACATTGATTGATTGTGGTGATTGAAAAAGTAGACAGAATTAGGGGAGGTGTAATCAAAATATTTATGGAACTGCTTGGTTTAATTCAAAATCAATCACTCGTGAGCAATTTGTTCGTTTTTAACGCATGAACTAGGAATATTTCTCTAAGCAAAGATCAAAGTTCAAATATCGATTATCAAAGTTCAAAGTTCAAAGTTCAAGGATCATACTGTAGATAACCTTGCGCAACTTGGTAGAAAGAGGTCGAATCCCGTTGGCAGCCAGATTTTCGCGCAAGTCTGCGCCAAAGCGGAAGATGCTCAGACTCAGCACGTTCGCAGCCACGTGAGGGAGGATACGCTGTAGAGAGAGAGAGAGAGAGAGAGGGAGAGAGAGAGAGATCAAAGGTAGAGAGAGAAAGAGAGAGAAAAGAGATAAGGATAGAGAGAAAGTGAGAGACGAAAAGTGAGGGAGATAGGAAGAGATGAGGGAGAGATCAGATACAGAGAGGGAGGTCGAAGTGAGAGAGAGCGAGCTATACAACAATGAGAATGAAGAGTGAGAAAGAGAGAGAGAGAGAGATAGAGAGAGAGAGAGAGACAGACATTGATAGCGAGAAAGACACTCCCACCTCGCTGGGTTCTCTTCTGAGCAGGTCGGTGATGACTCTGCGAATTGGCGCGGGAACAAGCTCGGGCAGTCGTGGAACGTCGCTCTCTTTGTACGTCTTGGACTTGAGTGTCGAGTAGAAGGGATTCACTCTGGAAGGAGAGCAGGAGAAACTACACTTTAAGATGTCTGAAACAAAAGCCATTAGGCTATATTAAACCAAGTCACTTTATTTTAATGGCTAATTAATACATGAGTCCATCATATTAATTCGGCTTTTTTTTCTCGAGAATACTTTTTAATTTTAGTGTGGTTAATTTAGACTTTTGAATTTTAGTGCGCGTCTTACAAACACAGTATACCTTCTGTAGATCTCATGTGCGAGTGTGCCTGCTGCCCACGTGTCAGCCAGTGAGAAGTCAAGGCGGCAAGGAGGCTTGGCTGTCGCGATTTCTGGCGCACGAGTCGCAAAGTTGCCGCCGAGATCCACCGTATCATCCTTTAAATGAAAGTGAGAGAGTTAGACGAGGGCAGAGAGAGAGAGAGAGAGAGACGAGAGAGAGACGAGAGAGAGACGAGAGAGAGACGAGAGAGAGAGAGAGAGAGAGAGAGAGAGAGAGAGAAAGAGAGAGAGAGAGTGAGAGAGAGAGAGAGTGAGAAAGAGAGAGAGAGAGAGAGAGAAGAGAGAGAGAGAGAGAGAGAGAGAGAGAGAGAGAGAGAGAAGAGAGAGAGAGAGAGTGAGAGAAAGTAAGAGAAAATGGAGAGAACTTAGGCGGCGAGAAAAAAAAAACAGAAGACACCGAGCCAATAAAGGCTATTGTGGATGTGATTTAGAAAAAAAAACAGTGGCCATAACAATTTAATTAATTTATTAATTATCTTTTTAATTAATTAAAACCCACGTCATACTCGACAACAAAGGAGCCAGTAGCGAGAGCGCAGCCAAAGTCGGAAATCACCAGCGACGGAATTTCACCTCAATTTGTATAGAACATGATAAATAGCTGACAATAGAGATCAGGAATATAATCGAGCACATTAAAAATCAGTAAAAAAAAACGAAATATATCAGCAAGGCTATCGTGAATATGTCGTTCAAATCGTACAGCTATAGAAAAGGAAGAAAAGAATTGACAGCTTGGACATGTAGAACATGGAAAATTAAAGATATTCCAGCAGAAGAAGAAGAAACAGTTAATATTTACTAATAGTTACTGTCTGTGTAACAATGGAGAAATGAGAAACATTACCGGAGACGTCGTACTGCAGAAGGATATTGTCGCTTTTCATGTCACGCTGAGCAACGCGGTGTTCGAAGAGGAAAACAACACCTGCAACGATTTATTATTGTGATTTATCTTTACTAAACAAGTTGTGCCAAGGAAGCCATATAATTCTGGTTATCTTCTTTCTATCGCTCCATTTTTTTTGGTTTAGCATGAACATGGCAACAAATATCAAGAAAAGTATTGAATTTCAGAAAAAAAATGAGCTTATTCATTAGAGAAACAGAGCAAATATTCTGTTTGGTAGGAGCAAAAAAAACAAAAGCCTTAACCCTCCAGTAGCTGAGCGAGTAGCGCCCTGCTTGTCCAGTAGTTTCTGCGCTGTGTCAGGAGATAGTCACGCAAAGTTAGACGATATCTGAGATTGAATCATTTGTGCTCCTTTCCATCATTCACAATATGGCGTAATAAAGTTTCAAAAGTTTTAAAGAATAATTAATTAGCAATATTAAATAGTACAATTTATAGCAAAGAAGGAATGAAAAAAAAACCTTTTCATGACGATGAAAAGTGTCTTCGGCTCTTCAACAATCATAGAGTAGAAAGCCGCTGATGGCAGGGCGTCGGGGTATCTGGAGAAGCTGGATTAGAATGGTATCGTCCATTTGCGAGCCTACTAAGATCCTTTCCGAAACCATAAAACATTTCACATTTTGACGACGAAAAAAAATTCTGAATTGAACTCTACCCTCCACGCTCATGTGCCCAAAACACCTAGCTCATCTTGTTTTCCCGAGCAGTCTGCCGTGACTTTTATTCCCTGGTATCTGTTATCTGTAGAGGGACAACAAAGTGGATACGTGAAAAGATAATAGCTGAATAATATTTCACTTTTTTCCATAGCCAGTCAACATAAAAGAGAAAACAACAACCTTAAATAGTCCTGAATACCCTCTTACCGTTCTCTCGCATCGGGCAGCAGTGGCTGTGTGTCGACGAATGCCGTTCCAATTTGAACAATGTTGGGGTGAGTGCGAGGAAGTGGACGGAATCTGGGAATGATAAGCGTTATCAAACCAACTATTTAGTCTTCCATGCAAACTTCTCTACCTTCAAAAGAAGATATTAATCCAAATCTTTTCGCTATTAATTTGGCTTATATATAGTATGTATTTAGTGAGGACCTTACAAACACTTTTCCTTGAAATTTTTTTATGCAAATTTCCGTGGTATTCAGTTTGGTTACTGTATGAAGGTGTACTGTATAAAAGCGTAATATGTATTTAGTGAGGAAACCTGGACATCCTGTCTTTGAGCAGCTTCTTGCTGCTTGGAAGGGGCGCCAGCTCTGCGCCCATCGTCTGCCAGAGTCGGTCCTCGCTGATACGGTCGAACTCGTAGTTGTACATCAGTTTCAGTGCCAGAGGGTAGGCCTGCGCGAAAGAGATTAGGGAAGATTAGGAAAGCTAAAATAAGAAATAAACAAGAAAATTTGGAGAAATGGAGAATTTTGCACTCTCATGGTTTACATTCCGGTAGTTTGAGTGTTAGGACAAGGCTATACGCATTTGGCGTCTATTTTCATAATTTCAAATTGATAATTAAGGTTAGTAAACAACTAGAAGGGTAGACGAGAATCAAAGAGAGTACCCACTGGCGGCAAAATATTTCGGGAGGGTCCAGGTATCCAAATCGGGAATTTTCGGGAGGGTCCAGGTGCATAAAAAAAAGGTTAAAAAAATTTTCCCTGCAAGTGCAGGTGTCAGTGCTGAAAGAGTGCCTGCCTCTGGAATTTCCGAATAGAAAAGCGTGGTAGTTTGAGTGTTAGGACAAGGCTATACGCATTTGGCGTCTATTTTCATAATTTCAAATTGATAATTAAGGTTAGTAAACAACTAGAAGGGTAGACGAGAATCAAAGAGAGTACCTTTCATTGATTGTATATTCTTTTGACTTGACCACTTAATCACTTTGTCCACCGTAGTCCGCACTGCCTTCTGTTGCTGCTGCGTCTTGACACGAAGTGAGTACACTGCCGCGTTGCAGCCGTAGCCAATGTTGCCGCCTGGAATACGTCCCACATTATAGAGAAACTTTTGCAAGTAAACAAATTAAGTTGTTTAAAATGTCTAACTTGATTAGACTCTCAGATCGTCGTGACCCCGATGCAGTCATGCTGCTGTGGTGGAGGCGGAGGCGGCTGCGGTGGTGGCTGCGGATGCGGATGTGGCTCGCCATCGGTGAGGCTGCTTTCCGCGTGTATTTTTATCTTTATTATTTCAATCGTAACTTTGTTGTAACAAAAGTGAATCTTTATATGAGAAGTATAAAGACGCTGGGCTATATCAAACCATCTGAACCCGGTTAATCTGTAAATAATTTCGCTTCCAATTCTCAGGTTCTGCTTACTCCCTGCCAGCAATGCTGCTGCGGTTACTGCCAGCAGGGAATCGTAAGTTGTGACGCGAATAAATATTCTTCAAAATCTAAAATCTTCTAAAAATTATTTGAGAGTTGCAGAACAAGCCGTGAATTAATTTGTCAACTTGCACTAATTATTAGCTTGAATCGAGATCCTTTTCAGTCGATCCAGCCAGTTTGCGCCCAGTGCTGCTGCAACCCGTGCGGAGGTGGATATGGACGAAGGAAGAGACAGGCTATTGTTGCGCTCCTTCAGAGGAAAACGAGGGTGAGGAGGGAAGTGGGAGAAAGAGTGAGAAAGAAAGAGTGAGAGAGAGAGAGAACGAGAGAATGAAAGGGAGAGAGAGTGAGATAAGTACAGACACCTTTCACTCTAACAGGCCGCCTCTCCCTCTTCCGCCGATTGCGCTGCATACTGCGCCTCCCTTTCCGCGTCCCAAGCGGAAAACCCTGCCGCTGTCCCCGCCCTCTCCCCTTCCGCTCCTTATCACTATGCCTCTCTTCCGCTACCCGAGGCTGATTACATTCCCTTCATTAACAAACTATATTTTGCTCCTTTCTCTACGTATATTATATGTAAATTTGGAATAAATAATATTTATTTAACACCAATAACTCCTTTGGATATGTAGGGAAATACAATATTTTCTCCGCATTGCCCATTCTCCAATATCATCGAATCCGAATAGCAAGCCAAAAATATGTCTCTGACTAGATTAAGTATTTATCATTGCAAGAATCTCATTCCAAGAATGACAACTGAACTGACAGAATCAATGAACTAGTAAGTTACTTTGAAATTTGCTTGAGAGCAACAAAAAACACACGCAATAATTGATTTGGGTACCTGAATAGAGAGAGAGAGAGAGAGAGAGAGAGAGAGAGAGAGAGAGAGAGAGAGAGAGAGTACAACTAAACACTCACAGATTGAACAATTTTTTTTAAAGATAAACACGCATTTTCTGTTGAACAATACACGATATAAGTATTTACAACAGGCCATTCTAATCTAATAATAATCACCGACAACCATCTAAATACATAAATATACAATATAGGAAGCAGCTACATGTACAGATGCTAACGTATGAAAGAAATCCTCAGACTACATCATTGCTAAAAGACAACTATAGTAACTTTTTTTTAAACTACAGTACACCTCCTCTTCGTGTCAGGAGAAACTAATCTTCAAACATCGTGTCAGGCATCGCTTTCCTCGCCAGCTGAGCTGGTGACCTCCGCTGGAGACTCGTCAAAGTATTCGAGAGCCGTCCAGAGGTCCTCGCGATTCAAGCGCGACAGGAAAGTGGCACGCAGCTAAAAAATATAAACATAAAAGTGGAATTAAAGAGAACTCAAAACTAATCACATTCGGAAAACAAAATATTCATCAAACATAACAGGTTTTTGCAAATCTTAACCTAGGACATCATTTCAGACACTTTCATCAAACATATGTGTAAAATTTAATTAGCCGTTAGATTGAATAAATAATATATTCATGTCAGACAACTTTTTTGTATATATATATATTTTTTTCACATAGAAAAAGAGAACCAGACTCACCTGCATCTCTGCCTTGGAGACAATGTCAGAGGCCAGTGAGCGGGCCAAGAAAGTCTCGGCCGCCAGTAGAGCCATGGTTGTGTCCAGTGTCTTCTCCACTCGCTCGCTTACCTAGAGAACAGAAATCTGCGAACAGGCAATGCGTTTTGGCATAGTTTTTTTGGAAGCAAACGATATAGATAAGTCAGGTTGAGTCAATGATAGCTCTTTCTTTTCACTCAATCTGCTCCTTTGTCACCGCTTGTCGCTGCATTGTTAACTTATCACTTTAGTGGTTTTATTCATTCATATCGCCAATTCTTCGATCTCTCATTACTATCTTTACAAATTTGTGTTTCAGATTAGAAAAAAAAGGAAGCAAACAGTGATGGATACGGTGGATAATGACTGAGTAGAACGCTAACCACACGGACGAATGGATTGCGGCTGAGCGCGCGAGGGAGCACGATGGCGCGCGAGGGTGCAGCGCTGCCCTCTCGCGCGGCCGCCTTGCTCGCGACACGCAGCACCCACTTGCCATTCTTGGGGCGCATATTGGCGGCGATCTGAAGAGGGAGCAAAGAAATCATCAAAACACTAAACTTGCGATTCATATTATCTTTTCATAAAAATACCCTGAAATGGGTTTGCAGCGTAAGCATTAAATTACTTCCATTTCTGTGGAAGGAGTCCATGGTCGATAAATCGAACATAGGAGATAATATAGTCGACTGTTAATCAACAATTCATTGAGAACAACTCTCATTGTCAGGTGAAAGTCCGCCTCGTCGGAACCATTAAACACAGCAAAAGCATAATCACGCTGTGACTTGGTGATCGGTCCAGAATCAAGTGTTGGGAGGAATAACTTATGAAAAGAACTAAATAGTTCTAAAATCATTACCTGTTGCGCGATGCGGAACGCGCCCTTGGCGAAGCGTTTCATCGACATGGTCGTTCTCTGTCAGACGCGCTTCCACTCTAAGAGCGACGGAGGATTTCAGAGAGACTGAAAAAGAAGTTAGACGAGAATGCTGTTTGGCTCGAAAAAGTTGTTTTCGCTGCGAGCTGGCAACTTGCCAAAAGACTCGGCAAAATATCAAAACACACTAAGCATTTTATTAGCACACCATCCATCACACCGAAAATAATTCGCATTCAAATGTACTCTTTTTTGGTCTTCGCGAATCATTAGCAGGGGATTAAGCAACTTCTTCTCTATATTTGGCATCTGCTTGAACAATTATCCGGACCAATGCTTCAAGATATTTTTCTAATCTAATAATAATCACCGACAACCATCTAAATACATAAATATACAATATAGGAAGCAGCTACATGTACAGATGCTAACGTATGAAAGAAATCCTCAGACTACATCATTGCTAAAAGACAACTATAGTAACTTTTTTTTAAACTACAGTACACCTCCTCTTCGTGTCAGGAGAAACTAATCTTCAAACATCGTGTCAGGCATCGCTTTCCTCGCCAGCTGAGCTGGTGACCTCCGCTGGAGACTCGTCAAAGTATTCGAGAGCCGTCCAGAGGTCCTCGCGATTCAAGCGCGACAGGAAAGTGGCACGCAGCTAAAAAATATAAACATAAAAGTGGAATTAAAGAGAACTCAAAACTAATCACATTCGGAAAACAAAATATTCATCAAACATAACAGGTTTTTGCAAATCTTAACCTAGGACATCATTTCAGACACTTTCATCAAACATATGTGTAAAATTTAATTAGCCGTTAGATTGAATAAATAATATATTCATGTCAGACAACTTTTTTGTATATATATATATATTTTTCACATAGAAAAAGAGAACCAGACTCACCTGCATCTCTGCCTTGGAGACAATGTCAGAGGCCAGTGAGCGGGCCAAGAAAGTCTCGGCCGCCAGTAGAGCCATGGTTGTGTCCAGTGTCTTCTCCACTCGCTCGCTTACCTAGAGAACAGAAATCTGCGAACAGGCAATGCGTTTTGGCATAGTTTTTTTGGAAGCAAACGATATAGATAAGTCAGGTTGAGTCAATGATAGCTCTTTCTTTTCACTCAATCTGCTCCTTTGTCACCGCTTGTCGCTGCATTGTTAACTTATCACTTTAGTGGTTTTATTCATTCATATCGCCAATTCTTCGATCTCTCATTACTATCTTTACAAATTTGTGTTTCAGATTAGAAAAAAAAGGAAGCAAACAGTGATGGATACGGTGGATAATGACTGAGTAGAACGCTAACCACACGGACGAATGGATTGCGGCTGAGCGCGCGAGGGAGCACGATGGCGCGCGAGGGTGCAGCGCTGCCCCCTCGCGCGGCCGCCTTGCTCGCGACACGCAGCACCCACTTGCCATTCTTGGGGCGCATATTGGCGGCGATCTGAAGAGGGAGCAAAGAAATCATCAAAACACTAAACTTGCGATTCATATTATCTTTTCATAAAAATACCCTGAAATGGGTTTGCAGCGTAAGCATTAAATTACTTCCATTTCTGTGGAAGGAGTCCATGGTCGATAAATCGAACATAGGAGATAATATAGTCGACTGTTAATCAACAATTCATTGAGAACAACTCTCATTGTCAGGTGAAAGTCCGCCTCGTCGGAACCATTAAACACAGCAAAAGCATAATCACGCTGTGACTTGGTGATCGGTCCAGAATCAAGTGTTGGGAGGAATAACTTATGAAAAGAACTAAATAGTTCTAAAATCATTACCTGTTGCGCGATGCGGAACGCGCCCTTGGCGAAGCGTTTCATCGACATGGTCGTTCTCTGTCAGACGCGCTTCCACTCTAAGAGCGACGGAGGATTTCAGAGAGACTGAAAAAGAAGTTAGACGAGAATGCTGTTTGGCTCGAAAAAGTTGTTTTCGCTGCGAGCTGGCAACTTGCCAAAAGACTCGGCAAAATATCAAAACACACTAAGCATTTTATTAGCACACCATCCATCACACCGAAAATAATTCGCATTCAAATGTACTCTTTTTTGGTCTTCGCGAATCATTAGCAGGGGATTAAGCAACTTCTTCTCTATATTTGGCATCTGCTTGAACAATTATCCGGACCAATGCTTCAAGATATTTTTCTAATCTAATAATAATCACCGACAACCATCTAAATACATAAATATACAATATAGGAAGCAGCTACATGTACAGATGCTAACGTATGAAAGAAATCCTCAGACTACATCATTGCTAAAAGACAACTATAGTAACTTTTTTTTAAACTACAGTACACCTCCTCTTCGTGTCAGGAGAAACTAATCTTCAAACATCGTGTCAGGCATCGCTTTCCTCGCCAGCTGAGCTGGTGACCTCCGCTGGAGACTCGTCAAAGTATTCGAGAGCCGTCCAGAGGTCCTCGCGATTCAAGCGCGACAGGAAAGTGGCACGCAGCTAAAAAATATAAACATAAAAGTGGAATTAAAGAGAACTCAAAACTAATCACATTCGGAAAACAAAATATTCATCAAACATAACAGGTTTTTGCAAATCTTAACCTAGGACATCATTTCAGACACTTTCATCAAACATATGTGTAAAATTTAATTAGCCGTTAGATTGAATAAATAATATATTCATGTCAGACAACTTTTTTGTATATATATATATTTTTTTCACATAGAAAAAGAGAACCAGACTCACCTGCATCTCTGCCTTGGAGACAATGTCAGAGGCCAGTGAGCGGGCCAAGAAAGTCTCGGCCGCCAGTAGAGCCATGGTTGTGTCCAGTGTCTTCTCCACTCGCTCGCTTACCTAGAGAACAGAAATCTGCGAACAGGCAATGCGTTTTGGCATAGTTTTTTTGGAAGCAAACGATATAGATAAGTCAGGTTGAGTCAATGATAGCTCTTTCTTTTCACTCAATCTGCTCCTTTGTCACCGCTTGTCGCTGCATTGTTAACTTATCACTTTAGTGGTTTTATTCATTCATATCGCCAATTCTTCGATCTCTCATTACTATCTTTACAAATTTGTGTTTCAGATTAGAAAAAAAAGGAAGCAAACAGTGATGGATACGGTGGATAATGACTGAGTAGAACGCTAACCACACGGACGAATGGATTGCGGCTGAGCGCGCGAGGGAGCACGATGGCGCGCGAGGGTGCAGCGCTGCCCCCTCGCGCGGCCGCCTTGCTCGCGACACGCAGCACCCACTTGCCATTCTTGGGGCGCATATTGGCGGCGATCTGAAGAGGGAGCAAAGAAATCATCAAAACACTAAACTTGCGATTCATATTATCTTTTCATAAAAATACCCTGAAATGGGTTTGCAGCGTAAGCATTAAATTACTTCCATTTCTGTGGAAGGAGTCCATGGTCGATAAATCGAACATAGGAGATAATATAGTCGACTGTTAATCAACAATTCATTGAGAACAACTCTCATTGTCAGGTGAAAGTCCGCCTCGTCGGAACCATTAAACACAGCAAAAGCATAATCACGCTGTGACTTGGTGATCGGTCCAGAATCAAGTGTTGGGAGGAATAACTTATGAAAAGAACTAAATAGTTCTAAAATCATTACCTGTTGCGCGATGCGGAACGCGCCCTTGGCGAAGCGTTTCATCGACATGGTCGTTCTCTGTCAGACGCGCTTCCACTCTAAGAGCGACGGAGGATTTCAGAGAGACTGAAAAAGAAGTTAGACGAGAATGCTGTTTGGCTCGAAAAAGTTGTTTTCGCTGCGAGCTGGCAACTTGCCAAAAGACTCGGCAAAATATCAAAACACACTAAGCATTTTATTAGCACACCATCCATCACACCGAAAATAATTCGCATTCAAATGTACTCTTTTTTGGTCTTCGCGAATCATTAGCAGGGGATTAAGCAACTTCTTCTCTATATTTGGCATCTGCTTGAACAATTATCCGGACCAATGCTTCAAGATATTTTTCTAATCTAATAATAATCACCGACAACCATCTAAATACATAAATATACAATATAGGAAGCAGCTACATGTACAGATGCTAACGTATGAAAGAAATCCTCAGACTACATCATTGCTAAAAGACAACTATAGTAACTTTTTTTTAAACTACAGTACACCTCCTCTTCGTGTCAGGAGAAACTAATCTTCAAACATCGTGTCAGGCATCGCTTTCCTCGCCAGCTGAGCTGGTGACCTCCGCTGGAGACTCGTCAAAGTATTCGAGAGCCGTCCAGAGGTCCTCGCGATTCAAGCGCGACAGGAAAGTGGCACGCAGCTAAAAAATATAAACATAAAAGTGGAATTAAAGAGAACTCAAAACTAATCACATTCGGAAAACAAAATATTCATCAAACATAACAGGTTTTTGCAAATCTTAACCTAGGACATCATTTCAGACACTTTCATCAAACATATGTGTAAAATTTAATTAGCCGTTAGATTGAATAAATAATATATTCATGTCAGACAACTTTTTTGTATATATATATATATTTTTCACATAGAAAAAGAGAACCAGACTCACCTGCATCTCTGCCTTGGAGACAATGTCAGAGGCCAGTGAGCGGGCCAAGAAAGTCTCGGCCGCCAGTAGAGCCATGGTTGTGTCCAGTGTCTTCTCCACTCGCTCGCTTACCTAGAGAACAGAAATCTGCGAACAGGCAATGCGTTTTGGCATAGTTTTTTTGGAAGCAAACGATATAGATAAGTCAGGTTGAGTCAATGATAGCTCTTTCTTTTCACTCAATCTGCTCCTTTGTCACCGCTTGTCGCTGCATTGTTAACTTATCACTTTAGTGGTTTTATTCATTCATATCGCCAATTCTTCGATCTCTCATTACTATCTTTACAAATTTGTGTTTCAGATTAGAAAAAAAAGGAAGCAAACAGTGATGGATACGGTGGATAATGACTGAGTAGAACGCTAACCACACGGACGAATGGATTGCGGCTGAGCGCGCGAGGGAGCACGATGGCGCGCGAGGGTGCAGCGCTGCCCCCTCGCGCGGCCGCCTTGCTCGCGACACGCAGCACCCACTTGCCATTCTTGGGGCGCATATTGGCGGCGATCTGAAGAGGGAGCAAAGAAATCATCAAAACACTAAACTTGCGATTCATATTATCTTTTCATAAAAATACCCTGAAATGGGTTTGCAGCGTAAGCATTAAATTACTTCCATTTCTGTGGAAGGAGTCCATGGTCGATAAATCGAACATAGGAGATAATATAGTCGACTGTTAATCAACAATTCATTGAGAACAACTCTCATTGTCAGGTGAAAGTCCGCCTCGTCGGAACCATTAAACACAGCAAAAGCATAATCACGCTGTGACTTGGTGATCGGTCCAGAATCAAGTGTTGGGAGGAATAACTTATGAAAAGAACTAAATAGTTCTAAAATCATTACCTGTTGCGCGATGCGGAACGCGCCCTTGGCGAAGCGTTTCATCGACATGGTCGTTCTCTGTCAGACGCGCTTCCACTCTAAGAGCGACGGAGGATTTCAGAGAGACTGAAAAAGAAGTTAGACGAGAATGCTGTTTGGCTCGAAAAAGTTGTTTTCGCTGCGAGCTGGCAACTTGCCAAAAGACTCGGCAAAATATCAAAACACACTAAGCATTTTATTAGCACACCATCCATCACACCGAAAATAATTCGCATTCAAATGTACTCTTTTTTGGTCTTCGCGAATCATTAGCAGGGGATTAAGCAACTTCTTCTCTATATTTGGCATCTGCTTGAACAATTATCCGGACCAATGCTTCAAGACGAATCAAAGCAGAAGCCAGCCATGCTGCGCGAAAGATCATAGAAGAAAAGAAACCAGATCCTGAGAAATCTCTTTGAATTTTATAATTTAGGCAATTTGAAAACATTTTAGAATTTAAGGACACGAATAATGCTGTACTTATGAGGGATTGAAAGATTCGGGCGATCATTCGTTGTGCATGCTAATTCGCTTTCATATTTTATTGGCAATCTTTATTTGTTCACCATCTTAATGTTGATGCCATTGACAGCAGAGTCCGTGTTCATCAATCTAAAGCACTTCACGAGAAACTGTGAGAGAATACTCTGCAAGGAATGTCTTATCTCAACGTATGCCTTCTCTAGGTCTGCCTCAGAAAGTAAAGGCGCTTCCGTCTTCGAATTGCCAATGACGGAAATCGGATTAAAATAACCATCCTATAATTAAGTATATCCTAGCGAAAAGGCGCTCTGTGAAAAAAATGTGCTATCTGCCAACAAAAATGTAACAAAAATGCTGATAGAACAAATAGAAAGCAGTAAACTCTTTAACCGAAGAGCCGATATAGATTGCTTCCCTAAGCAGGCAGCTGCTCTCACAAGCAACTTGCTTCCGATGCCATTGAATAACGTGGGCGTGGAAGTGAAGTTCTCGATACTAAAGTAGGCACAGAGATGTGTTGCGAGAGGCGTAGAGAGATAGAAAACAAAGAATGTGAGCAGAAAGAGGAAGTGCCCTGATACATGGGGAGAGGGGGGAGAGAAAGATAGATTAATGATGAGTTCTGCATGTAAGTTATTCCATTTTATTCCTTTCGAATAAAACTCACTGCCAATTCTTGTAGCAGAAAGTGGAGACGTTGCTTGACAAATATATCATTATTCTCGATTGTTGGAGACTGTGGAGCTAGCTTTAAATGGGAAACTCCAATTCAGAATGCTTGGGGTGAGACATCAATAGTTAGAGAGATGCCCTTCTGGTATGAAGCTGTGTCAACTGTTATTCCTGCCAAGCTTTCCACAACCCCTCACCTCTCATCAACCCTCAGCAATTGTGTGTTATGATGTGGCACGAGGCATCCCTCCAAAGAAAAAAGGGGCGACCAGTAACTCTTTATATAAAACGGAAGCAGCCGTATTCGATCGGCAGTCAAGGTCTCGATCAGCGATGCGTTTGTCTCTAATCCTCCTGGTAACCTTGACTGCGTTGGCTGCCGCCGCGCCGCATGTCGCCAAAAATGCGCCGGTTCTCACTCCAATTCTTGCGCCCGCCCCTCAGGTCAATAGGCACAAGCACCAGGCTGCTCCAGGTGCCGCCGAGGAAGATTCCGTTGTGAGGAAGCGCAGATTCAAAGACTTCTCCTGGTTCACCACTACTCAAAGCCCTCGCCAAAGATCTACAGACTTCCCCTGGTGGCTTCAGCCTTCCACGGACTCCCCTCGTGGAGGTTTCTCCACCGATTTCCCATCGTGGCCTCACAATCAGCCGTCCACTGATTCCCCAAGAGGAGGATACTCCACCGATATTCCATGGTGGTTCCAGCGTACAACTACAACTGACTCCCCTAATTTCCCCTGGTGGCCTCAGCCTTCCACTGACTCCCCTAATTTCCCCTGGTGGCCTCAGCCTTCCACTGACTCCCCTAATTTCCCCTGGTGGCCTCAGCCTTCCACTGATTCCCCTCTTGGAGGTTTCTCCACCGATTTCCCCTCGTGGCCTCAGCCTTCCACTGATTCCCACAGAGGAGGATACTCCACCGATATTCCTTGGTGGCTCCAGCGTACCACTGACTCCCCTAATTTCCCCTGGTGGCCACAGCCTTCCACTGACTCCACTAATTTCCCCTCATGGCCACAGCCTTCCACTGACTCCCCGAATTTCCCCTGGTGGCCCCAGCCGTCCACTGACTCCCCTCGTGGAGGTTTCTCCACCGATTTCCCCTCATGGCCTCAGCCGTCCACTGATTCCTCAAGAGGAGGATACTCCACCGATATTCCTTGGTGGCTCCAGCGTACCACTGACTCCCCTAATGTCCCCTGGTGGCCTCAGCCTTCCACTGACTCCCCTAATTTCCCCTGGTGGCCACAGCCTTCCACTGACTCCCCTAATTTCCCCTCATGGCCACAGCCTTCCACTGACTCCCCAAATTTCCCCTGGTGGCCTCAGCCGTCCACTGACTCCCCTCGTGGAGGTTTCTCCACCGATTTCCCCTCATGGCCTCAGCCGTCCACTGATTCCCCAAGAGGAGGATACTCCACCGATATTCCTTGGTGGCTCCAGCGTACCACTGACTCCCCTAATTTCCCCTGGTGGCCTCAGCCTTCCACTGACTCCCCAAGTGGAGGATTCTCCACCGATTTCCCCTGGTGGCCACAGCCTTCCACTGACTCCCCGAATTTCCCCTGGTGGCCTCAGCCGTCCACTGACTCCCCTCGTGGAGGTTTCTCCACCGATTTTCCCTCGTGGCCTCAGCCTTCCACTGACTCCCCGAATTTCCCCTGGTGGCCTCAGCCTTCCACTGACTCCCCTCGAGGAGGTTACTCAACTGATTTCCCCTGGTGGCTCAAGCGTTCCACTGATTACCCTCGCGGAGGGTACACAACCGGCTTTCCGTGGCAGCCGCAGCCGTCAAGCGAGGGAATGAACGGAGGTTTCACAACTCCATCGCCAAGTGAGTTACATGCATGAGAACACTACGTAGCAGTGCAGAAAACTTCTAATAGATCTTTATTTATTTTGTATTTTCGCTTTTCCGAGGTTGAGAGCGAACCAAATTGGACTTGTTTTGCGGCTAATCTAGCTTGAAGTCTTGCTCTTTTTGATTCACTGTATTATTAAATTATCCCTGAGGCGTTTGACTGGACCAAAAGTCTACGCAGTTGAGATTGTTAGATTTAGCCCCAGTTCGAACATACTATTCCAGGAGAGCCCCTCGTGGAAGTCAGTTCGCCTTCCTCTTGAGCGACTTCTTCTGGCAGATATCGGTAGCTGTGTCATTCATTGTACACTAATGCATATACATATGTATTCCACGGAATAAGATAGTAAATTACTCTACGTTTTGTTGATTGTGCATGTGCTACATAGCAGCTAAATGAAAGTAATAAATTACTCTATAACGTTTTGTTGATTGTGCATGTGCTACATAGCAGCTAATTGAATGTAATGATGATTTATTGCCTAGCAAAACTAGCAGCAGAAAATGGGCAGAAACTTAACAAATCATCACAATTTTGGTTTTCGAACTTGTTTTTTTTTCAAACTCAAACATCAAAGAGCACAAGCGAAAAGTGTCGTGAGTAGATTCGCGATGAATCTGTCAGATCAGACTTAACTTTTCGGCTTGTATCTCTGAAGAAACGTAACAACAATGTGAAAATTCCTGAAAATCAACAGCGAGCAGTTCATTCTACAACAAAGAGCGTTCTCATAATCTTAATCCCCTTTTAATCTTCCCGCTGGGACCTTCACATCTTCGAGACTGCCTCGAGGAATGCCTTGAGCCTTTCGAGATCCATGATAGCCGCTCGCCTGTATGGCTTCCGGGCGACTGCGCCTTCTTTGATGACGTGGAACTTGCTGCCTGCCTCAACATCCGTGTGCACCGGGTAGTCGAAGGAGACGAGGCTCCCGGATGGAAGCTGAGGGATACGGTATACGATAACGCAGATGTATGCGTTTTTAACATAATAAGTAAGAAGAGCAAGTATTGTCAACTATTCCTAAATGCTAATTGTCAGATCCAGTTAAAGAACAGAAGCTTGTTTTGAAGTGACTAGAAGATCTCTTCTCGGACCTTGAACAGAATCTCGTCTTCCGGATTGTCATAGTCGATGTCGGCCGCCTTGAGGGCCTCAGCTGCCAGGCGCTTCTTTGCCGCCTTGCCAAGTTTCTTCTTCTTCTGGCCCTAGGTTAGAATGCATTAAATCTCTCAAAATGTTGTTATAATTTACATTCAATTGCATAGTGCATTCAAACACTAGCTCTCCCCCGAGTTTTGTTTGATGCATGATTCCATAAAAAGGCCATAAAGTTTGTTTCTTTGTTGTAAGTCTCGCTCCACTGAATCCTTTCCCTGTCCCTTTCTCTCTCTTTCTCTCCTCTCTCTTTCTCTCTCGCTCACTCTCTCTCTCTCTCCGTTCTCTGACCTTCTGTTGAGGCGGTGGCGGTGCTTCCTTCTTGGCTTCCTCATCCTCTAGCACTCGAATCTTGCAAATGAACAGGAAATGGCTTGGCGGCTTCTTCTGCTTCTTCAGATCTTCCCTGAAATTTATTTACTTATTTCCCTGCATCCTTGGTGGAATTTTATAAACAAAATTACGTCTAAAATATTATTGAAATAGTCTTCGGCTCGTGCAAATAAAATTTTCAAAGTGGAAAAATTTAAAATTACCTAGCAGCGAAATCTCAACAAATATTGTACAACCACCCACAACAAGCTCGCGAATGAAGGAGGAGCAATTCCGTCTGGGAAGTGGAGCATGCGCTCGTTTATCAGGAAGCCGATCTAAAATACCGGAGTGGACATTTTTATGGGTTCTTTTCTAACTCATCAAAAGATTCCGCAAAACAACCTATAATTTGTAAAGCAAACTCATGAATTTCACCATCTTAAACAGACACGATTGATGAAAATTCTGGTGCGAAAACTGTACTATGTGAGTCTCTGATTGTCTGCTAAAAGAATAGATTAACACACAAATAGTATGAATAAGAAATAGAAAAGCACGAAATATAACAAAATGAATGACTAGCTGACTTTCTCGCCAAATCGTTGTTCAAACTGCCGCACCGTCTCCTTGGCTGCGTATTTCTGCGCCCTGTTCAGCACCAACTCAGAGAGGTCCTTGGCCCATTTATCCTGAAGACGTCTTTTGTATTTAAATCTTTAAGACCAATTTTAGGACTTTTATCAGTGTTTAAATGCCCACTGGCGGCAAAATATTTCGGGAGGGTCCAGGTATCCAAATCGGGAATTTTCGGGAGGGTCCAGGTGCATAAAAAAAGGTAAAAAAATTTTCCCTGCAAGTGCAGGTGTCAGTGCTGAAAGAGTGCCTGCCTCTGGAATTTCCGAATAGAAAAGCGTGTGTATGTAAGAGCGTATACATATGTATGCATAGTCATTTTTGTTGGAGCGGACTTGTAGACACCGCAGTATGAAGAGTAGCCTAACCGAACATGAGAGGGGACTGACTACACTGTCGGCTTCCTCTTCAGCAACAGAGCTCCTCCTCGCATGCGTATGTCTCTAAGATTCCGCCTAGAGAAGGTGAAACACCACCCTTCATTATGTCCAGCAATCTCAAATCATCTCCACTGGCGAGAACACCTGCTACTTCTTTCCTCTATCACTCTCGCCCCACGTCACTCTCTTTTAATCTCTCGTATCTCACACTCTCCCCACCCCTCTCTATCTCCTGGCCAGGTCATTCTGCACAGGGTGAGCGTGAGAGGTCATGAAGCGAGTGTACTAGTTTTCGGACATTCCGCAACTGATCTGGCAATTATACTCGTCTTAACTTCTGTTTATAAATATATAATACGTGTAAAATAATCTAGGAAATGAATATTCATGAGAGAGACATGTATGCACACAGGAATCGCCAGTGCTGAGCATACTCTTTTTGCCCTCTTCTCCAGAGAGAATGAGAGAAAGAAAATATGAGTGTATTTCTGGCTTTCTCTTCCATGGCAAGACCTTTGCCATTCTTCTCAGCCACTCAGAATGCTCAGGAGATAGCATTGGAGCGAAAGTGAGAGAAAGATATATGCGCACAGGCATCCGCCAGTTTACGACTGGCGGCCTGGACCCATATCAGCCTGAGCTCGTGGAAAGGAATCTGGGGGAATCCTATGGTTAGAATGTAGCCCTATCTTTCTACTTTCGAATGGACCCTTGCCGTCTCCGAAATTCGTTCTCTACGCTGATAATGAACGCGTGAAATGCAGCGAACTCGATGCCTTTGACATGGTCGCGCCAGTCGCAGACTGGCGAAAAGGACCCATATCAGCCTGAGCTCGTGGAAAGGAATCTGGGGGAATCCTATGGTTAGAATGTAGCCCTATCTTTCTACTTTCGAATGGACCCTTGCCGTCTCCGAAATTCGTTCTCTTCGCTGAGAACGAACGCGTGAAGCGCGTTGACCTTAACATGGTCGTGTCAGTCTAAGGCTGGCGGCCTGGACCCATCTCTGACTGAGCTTCTCAAAAGGAATTACAGGAAAGCCTATAGTTGTTTTGTAGATCTTTTCCTCCTCTTTCGAATGGACCCTTGCCCGCCTCGAAATTCGTCCACTTTGTACGAAAAGTTTCCAAAAAATTAATTCGGTACCAAAATTTTCCAACATTTTTAGGGAGGGGGGACCCCTGGCAAAATCTAGACCTATTTAAACACTGACTTTTATTAATATTTTTATTTAGTAACAGATATTGTTTCTCATTATTTGTTCTTCATGAGACAAAGAATACTGCCCGTTCTTCATGAATCTGCAGTAATAACTGTGTAAAAAGAAGACGAATATCTATTGATCCTTAATAATAATAATAATAATAATAATAATAAATATCTCGCCTTATTTCCTTCCAGTTGAATCAGGGAGAATAAGCCGTAAACGACATTCGACGTCGTGTTATCCTCGTCGTCACAATCTTCAGAAGGCTGAAGATATTTTCTTTTCCTTTTTTTCCAAATTTAAACTACAGTATCACCTTTGAGGCATATTTTTCTTCCTACATGTTACTGTATTGTGTGCCTAAGCAGTGCATAAAACAATTGCATGCTAGAAATCCAACATGCTTGACATATTTGACAACATATTTGAGGGAAAAAACCGAAGAATATTACGGGAAAATTCTTTTAAGCTGATAAGTGAAAAAATTTTTTCAAGAAATCACGTTGCCCCACCCCGATAACAGTTCCGAGAGGAGCCTGTTGAATAAGAGCATCAGCAAGAGCGGCCAGGTCTACCTCGGCGCGAAGGAAAATCTGCAGAAAAACAAGTGATTAACCTGTATCGCAATAGAACAGAATCAGTCAGAAAAAAGGGGACAAAATCTGACGCTAGAATGTTTCTCTAATTTAAAGCAAATTTTTTAAACTACTGTAGCGAATAACTTCGCACAGGATTTGGAAAATAAATAAATTATAAAGCTATATATTACCTGAGTAAGCATGTTGACAATGCCTTCCTTGTCGCCAGCTTCCATCGGAAAGGCCTGGAAAAGGAACGAGTTAAATATATTACATTAAAGAGAGTGATTTGTACAGTGTCCTGACAGTAGCGAAGTAGAGTGCATTTAAAAGAACCATGAAATACTTAGAAAGGAACGAAATGGAATATCATTCGGAAAATAAGAAAAAAAAGGAACCTCAAAGTCAAAGTCGATCTTCTCGCCAGTTTCCTGCAGAAGCTCGCTGTTGCTCTCATCCTCGTCATCGCTGTCCGTGTCGTCCTCATCTTCCATTGAAAAATGATAATTAATACATTTAAAAAAACAAAGAAAAAATGCGTGTTCTAAATCTTATTGTTTAATTACGTATATTAATCTTTCAAAAGGTTTGAGCCAATACATCGAGAGAGAAAAGGGATGAAATTGTCATAAAGGAAAAAAAAACCTAATTCGAAAATAGACTAACCTTCAACGTCTTCATCACTTTCCTCCTCTTCGTCCTCTACATCTCCAGATTCTTCTGCATCGTCGGAAACTTCCACATCCTTCTTCGCCTTCTTCTTGCTAAGAGCGGAATGGGATGATGAGGGTGGAGGATCGTTAGGAATTTCGTCATCCTTCTCCTCGACCTCCTCGAGCTTCCTCTTTGAGGCCCTTGGACTTGCAGGAGCTTAAGAAAAATGGATGTTGAATTACATCCTTTCAATAGTGGTAACATAACACTGCTTAACAACTATACGAAACAAGGAAAATATCTCATGGGAACTCAAATAATATGCATAAATATTATTTTGAACAAATTTAGTTGAAGAAAGATGAGACTTGCCTTCGGCGACATGATTTCCATTCTTCTTCTGGGAAATCTTTCCCAGCTTCTTGTTCTTCTTCTTTATGATTGGAGAGGGTGTAGCAATCGCTTTAACATGACGAGTCGCCTTGGATGTACCGGCTGTCGTCCTCTGCTTCTTCACCTTGCCCATGCCTGGAATCTTGGGGCCCAGTTATATCAGCAGCATACAATTCTAGTAACATGTAAGCGTTTAAAACATTCTAAAACAGCAACCAGAAAGAAATAAAAAAAGATCCTTTTACTTTTGCCTCGCAGTGACCACTATAATTAGTGCAATATATGCCGTAAATTAGTCGGAGCATTTTACTATTCGCATAACAAGGAATACTGTACATTTTACACTATATTCCAATTAAAAAATTTGGGAACGTCTTTTTATCCCAAGCTGTTGCCTAGGCTATTTCTTTTTCTACTTGTCGAAATGTTGCTATTCTTTTTTTGTGGCTTTATAACCTGCGGCTAAGTCTCCAGCATTCTTTTTCAATTCGATCAACCGATTATCGCTTCTAAGTGCGAACTAATTGTTGTGTAAATTAACATTGCTTTTTTTGCATTGAGCAGATACCTAATTAGATGCTAATATGATTTATGTAATTAAATTGGCTAGTATAGCTGTGATTCGAAAAGAAAGCTAGTTCTTGGGAAGCTTTGAATGACGCGCTTAGATGAATCGATTTGCCTCGCAAAGCGGACGCTGGGAAGGCCAAGGAAGACAGAGAGAGAGAGAGAGAGGGTCGAGAATGTCAGAGGAGCGCTAGAGAGCATGCGAACGTGAGAGAGCGGCAAGGTGGCTAGAGTGGGAGAGGCCGTGGTGGTGGGTGGGACGGCGCTCTCTCTCAGCCTCAATCCATTTCTGTGCTCTCTTTTACTTTGCCTCCTGCTGAATGTTCTTTCTGTAATACCTGTTCATTTATGCTTCAATATATAAATTGCTAGTATATTTCTGCTGATATGAGTGGTTTCTGAAGAGCATATACGGAATCTTTTCGTCATTCTTTCCTATTATCGTCATGTAACCTCTCCTTTTCTGCTCCATCCTTCTTGATTGCTACCCCTTGCAGGCACACTGCGTGCATCTCGGTGGAAGAAGTGCCCCCCGTTTCCGTTTCTTTTCTAGCTTCTTGCTCTCGCTTCCTCCCCATATTCTCCCCCTTCTGAGCCCCCCTCGTGGAGAGTAGAGTATGTCGTACTCGGGCTATGGCGGACCTCCTGGCGGCGGCGGTGGTGGTGGTCAGGGAGGTGGTCCCGCGGCGGCGGCTGGAGGCCCTCCTTCGGCGGCGAACGGCAATGGACAGGGTGCCTACCAATACGACCCAGCGGTTGGTATCCTTTCTTTCTCTCTCTCTCTCTCTCTCTCTCTCTCTCTCTCTCTTACTTTCTCATTCTCTCTCTCTCTCTCTTACATTCTCATTCTCTCTCTGCCTCTCTGCCTCTCTGCCTCTCTCTCTCATTCTCTTTCTCTCTCTCTCTCTCTCTCTCGTTCTCTCTCTCTCTTACTTTCTCATTCTCTCTCTCACCAGCCACTCCCATCAACCATCCCTTCCATTCTGTACTCTCTATTAGATAGCCTACCCACTATATATGCATAGTTTTGTCTCGTCGTTATCTATGACATTGCCATTATCAAAATCATGCCTTTTCGTACCTGATAATGAGATAGATCGCGCATGCTCTATACTAGTTCATTTATATAAATTGCCTAACAAATCGCAGATGAATGGAACATAATGAGCCTCTAATTAGGCACACAAACCCGCTCTCTCCTCTCTCTCTCTTTCTCCGACAGCCTTTCATTCCTCCATTCCAGACGATGGCTGAATACGAGCGCGCGTGGGCCGAATACTACGCATCGATCGGACAAGCGCCGCCTCCCGGTGGCCCAGGATCTGGCGCCGCAGCGGCCGCGGGCGCCAATGGCGGAGGCGGCGGACCCGATGGCGCCGCGCCCAAGGGTGGCGACCCTGAAGCTGATGTCAGAGAGTTTCCACGAGAGTATTAGAGCAAAGTCTAACCGGAATTTCGCTTATCGATTGGTTTTGAGAAATCCTTATCAGTGAAAAATATTCTAGATTTGGCATGCCCACCCTGATTTCCACCATGTTTTTGAAGAACATATTTTTACAGAAATTTGGTTTTACCCTAGTAGAAAATGGAAAGGCGCCCTAAAAAGGAATAAGAAAGGCTCTTATTTGAACTCTAAATCTGTAAGAAAAAAAAACTTCAAAGCTGTTTTATCTCCTTTTGCAGTACTACGGCAGTTATGGCTACGGTGCCGAGCTGAAGGGCCCCGGCGGCGGCGGCGGTGGCGGCTACGGAGGAGAGCAGAACGGTGGGGGATACGGTGGCTATTATGGTATGTGTCGTTGTGTCTCTGTGTCTTTCACTCCACCATGCACTCTCACTCTAGAGACATTGATTGACCCCAGGCTTGACTGCCCTGGCTGACTGAAACAATTGTGGCTCCCGCCTTGCATGTGCTATCCTCTGTAAGGAGGATTTCGCTCTGGAGAATTTCATGGAAGCGAGTCACTCCACATGAAAACTAGTAGTTTCCGTGCGTGTGAGTAGCTAGCGATTCTTTTGCAGAATCCCAATGCCTCCCTTGTAGTTTGTCGAAAAAGGCCCGGAAAACACAAAAAAGTCTTGTTTCTTCAATTTATAGAGTAGAGTGGAGTGTGCTTACTACCATTGGTGATCCCAAAACTGTGCATACTGACCCGGGATATGTATGCCTTCAGGCGAAGGAGGTCCCCCCGGCGGTGGCGCACCCGGTGGTGGCGGCGGCTATGGCGGTGGCGGTGGCGGAAGCCGCTGGGATTCAGATGGCCCCGGTGGCGGACGCGGAGGTCGTGATGGTGGACGCGGTGGCGGCCGAGGCGGCGGCGGCTATGACGGCGGCCGAGGCGGTGGTGGATTCGGAGGCGGCGGAAGAGGGTCCGTTTATCACTCTCACCATCCTTTATTTGGGGGTCTCATGGGTGGAAAATAGGGGTTGTCATACTTTTTTTTCAGCGTTTCTTTAGATATAGATAGATATCCGCTACGAGAAAATCGAGTTGTTTAGAAGAAGTAACAAGCATTTCAATCACCTTTTTTTGTTTAGGTCTCATAGGTGGAAAAAAGGGGAGTAGTCATATTTTTTCAGCCTTTTTATCCGTACAATCTATAGGTAGGCAGATATCCGCTATGAGAAAATGGAGTTGTTTAGACAAGTAATAAGACGCGGGGTCGCACGAGTTATTGTTTTTGTTGTTGTTGTTCTCTTCTGTTATAGGGTCCACCTGGAAATGGTGGTCCCAAATAGGCTACAAAATGTCTCTCAATTCAAGGTTGTTTACACACGGAGAAGGCGTTGTGAAGATGAAACTTCGAGTGTGTGCACACAAAGACACACTCTTGTGTGTGTGTGATTGACACACGAAAATGTGCTCTCCCGCCCTCTCTCTTCGTGTGTCTCACTCGGAAAATCAACAATTGAATTCACCTAAAAAGGAGAAAACCCCCGAAAACGAAAAGAAATTGATCATTATAAAACTGTGAAAATGTACTCGTTTGGTGTGTTAGCAAATACGAATTTGGATTAAGGCCGTGTTATTCCATCCTACTAATCAGGTGAATTCATATTTCAGTCAGCCAGGAGGTGGCCGTGGAGGCTTCCAAGGTAGTGGCGAATAGCTCGCAAACTATTTCTTTCCTTTTTATTCTATTATATATATATAATATAATATATATAGTTATGTAAAAAGTAATAATTAACATTCGAAAAGCAGCCTTCATGGCGACCATACATACATACACAGCACAGGGAAAATTGAAGAAAATGATGAAAACCCGATTTGGAAAATGAAAAGAAAACGAAAAGAAAGAAACAAGGGTTGAGTGTTCTGAGATTCTGTGAAATGTTTTGTCGAGTTGGAGAAACTAGAGACACAAAGAAACAAAAATTATGTGTTGTGACGTCTATGCTTTTTTCTTCTTCTTTAAAATTGTCACAAAAAAAAGAGTTTATTTCGTCGAATTAATATTTCCTCATTCTTATAGACGGCGGCCGTGGTGGCGGCTTCGGAGGGGGCGGCCGCGGTGGTGGAGGGGGAGGAGGGGGATACGGTGGAGGAGCACCGGGCGGATATGACGGATTTGGAGGAGGTTGGCTCTCTTTTATGACGGGTTTGGAGGAAGTTAGCTCGCTGGCATGGCCTTATTAGGTCTGCAAGCAGCAGACAGTAGTTATGAATGACACGGGAGTTGTTTACCTTTTCATTTTTGGGGCTGTAATAAAGTACTTTCTAAATTTCTAGAGTTGAAATGAGCTAAAATGTAGGCATTTCTTCAATGATAGACTTATTAAGAGCTAGATGAGATGAAATTATTAAAATATGGAATTACTAGAGGAATTTTGATTTCAATGGAAGAATACATTCATTCCGAGAAATGGACCTGCCTCAGGCTATTATGACGGCTTTGGTGGACCAGGAGGAGGCGACCGCGGCGGTTTCCGCGGTGGCCGAGGAGGCGGCGGTGGGGGTGGAATGAGAGGCGGCCGAGGAGGGGACGCTGCCGGCGGCGGACCACCCCGACCTCCCCGAGAGGACGAGGTCGAACTCAAGGAGACCGTCTTCGTCCAGAACATATCCACCAGGTATGCAGAAGAAAGAAAGAAAGAAAGAGAGAGAGAGAGAGAGAGAAACGGTCAAGGGAAATCTTTCGTTCAATGTTTTAATGGAAATTAGTAACAAAAAATGTTGTAATTTTCGTAATGGTGAAAAATATTGTTTACTAACAATAAGGAAGATGTTGGAAACTAAAGTGAAAATAAGTTAGTTTTTATAGTTTTTTTATTGAAACAAAAATGTTCTAGCGCAAACGAGATGTACATCGCTGAAGTGTTCGGGCCGACTGCTCGGATTGCAACGAATGACCGGACGGGCGGACCACGAGTCAAGCTGTACACGGATCGGTCAGCAACATGCTTTTCCAATTAGAACTACTCATTGTTACGCGTAGCGTAACTTTTAGAACTACTCATTGTTACGCGTAGCGTAACATATTTGTGTAACTTACAATTAGTACTACTGATTGTTACGCATAGCTTAACCTATTTGTGTAACAATAAGGACTGTTGTAATGAGTCCATACCGTTAATTATCTTTAAGAGAGCCAAGTTTTACTACTAGGGAAAAGAGAGAGAAACAAAGATTGACTCATCTTTGCAGGAACACGGGTGCGAACAAGGGCGAGTGCATGATCACATTCGTTGATGCTGAACAAGCGCAAGCATGCATCGCGGCCATGGATGGTATGATAAAGAAAGCACGAAGATATTCCCTGTCATCTTACGAAATGAGTCATCCTATGGAAAACGAAAGCCAACTAGTCTAGGATGCAACAATTTTTCAAAAAAATTTGAACAAACAGTATCAGCGTTATTGTTTGCGATTCTACAATACGTGGTTTGTAATATGGGCTAGTATATTTTCAGTAGCTTAAACGTGTTACAAAATTTTGCGCTCAAATTGGAGAAATTCCCAACTTTGCCGTTCAAATTTGAGAAAAACCATCTTTCCAAATTTGACATTCAAATTTGAAAAGGGGCATTTGATCACCTTTCCTTATGCTTATATTGATTGATCTTGCCCACAATCAGGCACTTGCTTCCCGGGCTGCAACCAGCCGATGCGTCTCTCGCTGGCTCGCTTCAAGGCCGACCCGAGCAGACAGCGAGGAGGTGGCCGTGGAGGGGGCGACCGAGGAGGCGGAATGGGAAGAGGGGGAGGATTCGGAGGAGGCGGCATGGGAAGAGGCGGCGGAGGTGGATTCGGAGGGGGAGGACGAGGCGGTGGAATGGATGGAGGTTAGGGGGAGAGGGAAAGAGGGGGCGAGAGAGAGAGAGAGATGAGGGGAGAGTAAAGAAGAGAGAGGAAAGAAAGAGAGGGGGAGAGAGAGAGAGAAAGAGAGATGGGAGGAGAGTAAAGAAGAGAGAGAAAAGAGAAATGGTAGAAACAAATAAAGTGGAACATATCTATATAAATTTTAGACGTATTGAATCTCCTCTGAGCCTCTTGAAGTTTCTTGAATTATAAAAAGGAGCTGAGGAAAGGGAAATACAGAGAGAATGTTTCCTGAGAACGAAGCTTACATAACATCAGCAAAAAGATATTTAAGAACTAAAAAAAAGAAGTTAAATTCCTTTTCTTTCTCAGGCTTCGGCGGCGGCCGTGGCGGAGGATTCCGCGGAGGCGGTCGTGGAGGCGGCAACGACTTTGGAGGGGGTAGAGGAGGTTTGTCTCCTTCTCCTCTCATTCCGTCCATGTGGACCTTGCATGGTCGGTTGTCTCCTCTGGAGTAGCTGACATTTCACAGACATTTTTAATCCATAAATAACACGTTTCTATAAAAATAGATGCAACAACCCACTCACGATGTTCGTTTTGGTTTTCAGCAGGGATTTGGACAGGAATAGACTGTTTTAGTTTGGAGAAAACCCTGCCCCAATCGGTGTTTTCCTGGCTCCGAACAGCAGAAATGAGGGAAGTTGCATGTGAAAAGAAGAAGAGCCTTATTATGCAAATTAGGCGGTCGCGGTGGTGGTCGTGGTGGTGGTTTCGGTGGCGGCGGCGGCGGCCCGGGCGTCGGTGGCAACGCAAACCTCGAGTCGCGCCCGAACGACTGGAGCTGCGAGTGCGGCAATTCGAACTTTGGCTTCCGCAAAGAATGCAACCGTTGTGGGGCGCCAAAACCCGGCGGAGGTAGGATGCGGACATTTTTTCTCTCTTTTTTTTCTGAAAATGGAAAATTCACATGGCCACCATGCCGCGGCCGACCTTTTTTGAAAAAAAAAAGAAAATGAAACTAGAGATGAAAATGTTTGTTTGTTTATTTACTTGAGAGTGAAATAATACACATCTTTGCCAAATATCATTCTAAAATGGTTTATTTAATTTAGATGGAATGACTTCACAGTAAATGTTTTTGGTGAGGCAAAGATGGTGTTGAATGTGGTGGAGATCTATCTATTTCTTTATTTTTCTTTCTATCTCTCTCTCTCTCTCTCTCTCCCTTCTCTACAATTAGGTCTTCTTTTCGCATGTTTTAAGAGAGCGTCTCTGTATGCCTCCAGTAGGGCCTGCCCCAGATCCAGATGTTGCATTTCGAGTATGAAAACATAGTCAGGCATGGCACAGGGCCCCGGTAGCAAGATTAAATGGTTAATAATTTTTTTCAAAAAAAATTTTTTTGTGAACAGTTGAAAGTATGTATATTTTATGAATAGGCGTATCTCGCTTCAAACTCAATATTTTTCAATTTTCTTTTTTTTATTAGCATCGCCGCTCGATTCTAAACAAAATTGCCCAGATGTGTTTCAGTCAACTATTTATTTTCACATTTTCTGACAATTGCAGAAAAATCGAAAAATGCATTATTTTCAAGGAAATTGATATTTGTATGAAATTTTTGTAGGGAGATTTTATGAAAAGGAACAAGCTGAATCGAATGAAATGAGTTATTTTATGTTACAACAAGAATTTAACTTCTTTTTCGCGCATTCCTTGAATGTAACATGTCCGAGGTGCTCCTATTTGCGCCTATTTTTAACCCACCTAGGGAAGGACACATGAAACAGATTTTAATGCTCTACATTTTGAGATATAAAATCCAAATACAAATGAGTATGAGGTATTTAACCGTCAAAATAAAATATTTCAAACAATTTTTCGATGTGAAAAGAAATAGTTGACTGAAACACATCTGGGCAGTTTTGTTTAGAATCGAGCGGCGATGCTAATAAAAAAAGAAAATTGAAAGATATTGATGTTAAAGAAAGTTATGTGCACTTAAACTTTTCCCTTACTTTTGCCTGCCCAGGCAAGGAAAAAAATTTTATAACAAAATTGACCTTCTAATTTTCTTCATAGTGCGCATAGGTACCCTTGATTAAATTTTGGATAGCCAAATCAAAAATTTTTACCCCGGGGCAGGCCCCCATGGAGGGCTGCTTGATCCTTACAGAGAGGCTCTCTTAATTGACGTTGTTATTGCAACTGGTTGTAAGCGGATCTTTCGGATGCCATATCTATCTCTTCTACCCTTTCTCATTATTCACATCTCTCTCTCTCTCTCTCTCCCTCTCTCTCTCTCTCTCTCTCTCTCTCTCTCTTAATGTCTCTCTTTCTATTCTTCTCTCCATCTCTGTCTGTGTCTCCCTCCTACCTTTCAATCTTTCTTTCCTGTAAAAGGCACAACTCTCCAAATCTCACCATATTTCTCTCTGTCTCTCATCTCGTTCTCTCTCGTTTCCCCCCACCCTCTCTCTCTCTCTCTATCTCTCTCTCTCTCTCTTTCTCTCTCTCTCTCTCTCTCTCTCTCTCTTTCTCTCACCGTTCTCCATTGCAGGTCCAATGAGAGGCGGTGGTGGCGGCGGAGGCGATCGTCACGCGCCATACTGATTCTGAGCTGTGTTGGATTTGGTGCGGAGGGAGCACAGCACTAATCTACGGCCTCAAAAGGCTCCCCCTAATGGTCTCGTCAATCTCTTATTGTCATCATCATTATCATCATTATTATTACCAGCACAACTTGTTCTCTCCTTTTGTTTACATCCGCTGATTCAATGGATTTGTTTCAAATTATTAAGCGTTTAACTAACTCGCCCAACACGTTTGCTAGAGAGAATTGTGTCCGCCCTATTGTCATGTTTTTCTTCCATTTCCTCCCGTTTCATTGTTACCTATTTATTCCTAAAAACTTGTGCGAAACTTGCGTTGATTTATTTAACACACTTTGAATTCCATATTCCTATGCGCACACTATATCATTATCATTAGTTGCCTGTTTAATTCATCTTTAATGTTTCAAAGCAGTCAGTTTAATGAGAAAGAAGATTTGAGAAAGGAGATCCTGTTGTTGTTTGGGTCCTCTTACAAATTAGTGGGACATGATTAAATATTTCGAAGATTTGATGGCTGTGAACCCAGCATCCAGATTCTGTTCTTTGTGTGTTCCTTGTGTCATGTTCCATTCTTCTCTTCCCCCCTCCCTTTTAGAAACATTTTTGTTCGTTGTGGAATGTGTGACTCTCTTATTCTCTCTCATGATAAGGTCCGCGTGCAGAAACGTACTGTCTAGTGATCAACTCTTAAGATGAAACGAATAAAACATGACATTTCTTGGCGGAAAAAAGACAATAAATCTCAGTGGTCTCAAGACATTGTGGAATTTTATAGGGTGTAAAGAAGAGCATTGAGAGAGAACTTTAGGATCTGTTTTGCCTATTGCCGGGAAGTCCGTTCTGAATTTGGTAGACATTTAACCAGAGTGGACATAAAGAGGGGCGGAGATTAGTGAGGAAGTCTCCTCTTGATCTTTCCTAATCAAAGCCATGATAGTCATCGTATCAGAAATAAGACAAACAGTCAAGAACTCTGCTTTGTCAGCAAGGAAGAGGGGACATGAATCGGGGCCTTCGACCTTTAACACCTAGGTGAATAGGCATCAAGCTTTAGCTACTCTGGTGCTCTCCTTTATCATTGCCATTAATCTCTCCACTGATCTCTTCCAGCCTGGTTCGTAGTCTGTGGCGATTTGGGTTTGAGTGTGACCAGGCCAGCACGCTTTCTTCTCATGTGCATTTTGTTTGCTTCTCAAAAATTACGATTGAAAATTACGATTGAAAATTGCCATTGAAAATAAAATAATAGTTCTATCTACAGAGATGCTAAATGGAAATAATAAAGATGTAAAGAGATGCGACGGTGTCAAGGGAAAAGATGAAAGAGATCAGAACAAGGAAGAGAGAGAGAGAGAGAGAGAGAGAGAAGAGAGAGAGAGAGAGGCAACATTTATATTAATTTTTGTTAACGCATTAATCTCAAATAAAATACACAATTGATTAGTACTTATGTTACTACTAAGTAAATGGAGTGAAATTCCGATTGATGCCATAATAATGAACGAACTTAATATTGTATGAGTTTTGTGATTCGTTTGTTTTCTCTCCTTCGGCACTTCCTCGTTCGGCGGACGCTCCGAACCCCATCAGCTCTCCGCCCCTTTCCTTATCAGTGGCCATCACGGGCCACTCTCTGCCGTTCCACGCGCCGCTTGCCGTTGGCAGGTGGCCGCCTTTTCCCTTTCAACTTTACAGCTTTGCTATCTTTGTGCATGTTGTTCCTCTTTGGCTTCTTTCTAGCTATTCCATTTACAGTTAGTTAAACGTTTTCTGTCGATGTTAATAATAAAAAAATTTATAAATTTTCACTGCCTCCTCCCCTCATCCCCTACTTACTTTAATCGGACACTTTTTTCCGTTACAGTTCCTCATTCTCGATCGCAGACAGACAGACCAATTGTTTATTATAGGCTGTATCACCTTCTTTCATAGTAATCCTCTATAAATTCGCTCTGTCTCTCTGTTTCTCGCTCTCTCACTCTCTCACTCTCTCTTTCTCTCTCTCTCTCTCTCTCTCTCTCTCTCTCTCTGTCGCGATCTAGTTTTTCTCCAAATTTTCGCATTGACCAATGACATAAATCTACTTTCATCGTCTGCTCCCATACTATCTCGCATGGGTTGTCATTGAGGCAGTTTGAAGGCGCCTTCTCATCATCACAATAACAGCAAAGTCAAACAATTTTGCTATCAAAAGTTTGAAGAAGAAGTAGGGGTGTAACATTTTGTAATATAAACAGAGGGAGGGCGGAAAAGGAACGAAAGTATAGTCTGTTTTGCAGACTGTAGGAGAGCTGGCAAGGCAAGGCGGCAAGAGAGTATTTAGGTGTTAAGATTGGGAGAGGAGGGGAGAGGGAGAGAGGGGAGAGAGAGAGAGGGGGAGGGAGAGACTATTTGGGTGCTAATAGGAAGAGAATAGTGATGCGAATGCATGGGGTGGGGTGAACAGCCCTCCCACTATCAGGAGACACTTGAATAATATGAATACACAGGTGTGTACCGGGTGCGTGCGACCGGTCTGCTTGCATTCTTTCTTCTCTATCTCTTTCTCTCACTCTCTTTCTCTTGCTCTCTCTCTTTCTCTCCCTTTCTATCTCTCCCTTTCTCTCTCTCTCTCTCTCACTCTCTCGTAGACCACCAACTCCCATTGAATTAAGCGATTTTCGCTTGTGATATGCTAATCTATCTGTTTCACTTTTCCGTAAGACTATCTGCAGACTACTAGACACGTTAACGATGTTATTTTCTCGTCAATCAATTATACTCTTTTCGGGATCGCTTGAATTTCACGCTTTCAATAGATCTGTGTGGCTGATTGAGCCCTTCGACAGAGGCTCAAGAAAGACTACATACTGCTGCAGGGTACGGCACAGGGTGGATCTTCTCTAGTTGACCCGTCTTGAGGCTCAAACCATGTCTTCTTCAACTCATCCACCAGGAGAGGTCGACTCTAGAGCGGCCGTTCACGAATTGGTCAGTTTTTATTCTATTTATGTATTTTTCGACTTTTTTTTCTCTCTGCCCCAATCTCGATGTATTCTTGATGTCTTTATTCTATATTGTTTCCCAATCTGCCTATTGCTAAAAATATAATAATATCTTCATTGCCATTTCTGTAATTTATTATCCTTAATTGTTTTTGTTCAACTTTAGAGATCAGTTCGGTGTCGATGTGTAGTGTACTTCTTGCATTGTGCTAGATTAGGCGCGTGGCTAACACAACTAAGCCCCTTGGCGTCGTTGTTCTGTGCCTCGCAAGCACAAGAGTGGAGATGCTTCTTCTGCTTGCGTCAGAGGCGTGACCCTGGGATGGATAGGCTCGGGTGCTTCTGCTATCAATTCACTCCATCCCCCCTCTTTCTACTTCTCAGATTATGCACTTTTCACCCAGTGATCGCCCGATTAACATGCTGCGCTGCCCTCCCACCTCATTCTCTCTCTCTCTATCTCTCTCTCTCTCTCTTTCTCTCTCTCTCCCTCTTCTCTCATTCTCTCTGTTATCTCTAACTCGCTGTCTCTTGTTCGATCCCCTGAAGTGACTGGAGTAGACGAGCCCAACCATCTTTGTGACTGTCAAGTCACACAACGCCTGAGTGTTCTGCTTTGGTCAAGAATATTTTAAGAAGATTCTTCAGAAAGGCGCCATCAATGATTGGGCTCTATTCTAAGAACGAGGAAAGAGAGAGAGAGAGAGAGAGAGAGAGAGAGAGAGATAGAGAAGGACAGAGAGAAGGAGAGAGAGAGAAGGAGAGAGAGAAGGAGAGAGAGAGAGAGAGAGAGACGCAGACATCCCGATTATGAAAGAAAAATAATTAATGAGCCCATATAAATACAAACACAAGCGATCACGGCGTGACTCGTGCTCATCGATTGAAAAAAAAATTAATCAATTAAAAAAATTAATTCCTCTTCTGTCTTTTTGGTATTATACGCCATTAAATGCACAATTAATGTGTCTATGTACATACAAATTTCACATACATACGTTTGCATCTGCATGCATTTCCTATTTCTAACTGTGTGCACCGACTTGAATCGCCATCGAAAGCGAGTGCGATTCTGCAATTTGTCGTGAACTTCTGTTTATACCTCTACCTATTATTATCACTTTTCCTTGTTATCACTCCAAAATAACCGTGACATTGTCGGGTGAGACGACATTTCGGCGGCAGGAGACACCTACGTAAGCGGTTCCTTCTCGGCCGAAAGTTTAGAAAATTAAAGCCGACGAAACAAACTAGAATAGAGAGAATATCTTGAAAAATTCTGCGCTTGACACATGATGAGCAAAAGGGCACAAACTCTTGTTTGTACTTTGAGCAAGATGGACGCCAAATCGAGCTCTGAATTTGTTGAATAAAAAAGGGAGAATAAAATTATTTATCGTCTAATTTTTATTGTCCATAATTAGGAATAATAACAATGTATTTATTTAAAAAAAAAATCATTATAAAATACAAATATAAATGATTTCCTTTTCCTAAATGCAGAATGCACCCTCGTCTTCGACGCAGGAGACGCGAAGTCGCGCGGGAACGGACGCCAGCCACGGTATTCATTGCTATTTCTCTTATTTTCTAATTTCCAAGGACTTTCAAATTCTAAATTAGTTTCAAAATATAAACTCGATTTAAAATTTTTTTATTGAAGATTATTTTCTTTTTAAGGGTTTTTTATTTTTATTTTTTGATTACATTTTATTTCGACCAATAAATGCATTATTGCTTTCATTAATTTATAATCGAATAATTTAAAATAACGAAACGTAATTTATCGATTAGCCGAGAATGCGTCGACTTCGTCCGTCTCGGTCTCCTCGCCACATCTTCAGCCCTTCCTGATAGGCATGATCATCTTTGGCTGCGTCACTTTCTTGTCACTCTATGGTCTCTTCTACAACAAGGTATGTATATACATAAGTTGGGCGGGAAATTTAAAATAACTATTTGACTGATACTCACAGATTCATTACGAATAACTGATAATAAATAGTCAATATTTATGTATGCATAATAAATATACATATGTACATATGTCCGGAATACTGTCTTATTTCTCTGCTCTCTGCGATCGCCTTTCAAGACCATTACCACTCGCCTCTCTTTCTCACTCGCCTCTCTTTCTCGTTGCTGACCGGCTGCTACCTTTCTCGCTCCCTGCCATCTTCAGCAGCTCCAGCAACTTTCTGGCTCCAACCCTCGTGCCCGGGGTTACATCTCTACTTTCTTAGGGCACAGAAACAGTTACGATGACTTCTTCCCCCTCTGTGGCTGCTCGCCTTCGCTCACTTTTCCAGAATGCTCCGCCGTCTCTCAAGCGCAAACGGCAAGAGTCGAATCCTCCCAGTCCCTCCAACTCAACGGCCACACCCCAGCCTTCCCCTTCAGTCTCCCTCCTCCTCCCCTATGGCGGCCGTCAAGGCCGACACTTTTGCTGTGGAGAAGATGCTCGATTACCTCGGCATCCCGGTGGCTCCGGTTGCAGTCTACCGCCTTCCGGCAAGGGTCGGCATCCCCCTCGTCAAGATCGTGATGCCTAACTCGGAGTCACAGCAGCGAGCACTTGCTGCTCGTCGCTTTCTCCGCTCCTTCCCCGGCTTTGAGAGGTGCTACCTCCGCCCCAGCCTCACTTTCGCACAGAGGGGAATCAATCCAGTGACCCGTCGCCCTCCACCAGACATTTCGCAGTTCTTCTCACAGCCAGGACAGCCCGATCGCTCCTCGCACTCTCGCCAGTCAAGACCCGCTACTCGCCGTCCTCTCCTTCCCACTCCGGCCAACTTCGTTCACCCCAACCGCTACGCTCCTCTCCGGCAAAACTAGGAGAAGATGATCGAAGGATGCAATACAGAAAATGTAGAATTGAATTATACAATGCTAGATCATTAGTCAATAAAACGGCCGAACTTTGTTTTGTACTTAGCCAAAATGTTCCCATATTAGCATTCACCGAATCGTGGCTGCACTCCAATATTCCTGACTCGTTTTTGCTAGCTGAGAAAATATCTGATTATAGCCTATTGCGTAGAGACAGACATAGAAGGAAAGGAGGTGGTGTAGCCCTCTTTATTAGTACTTGTTTATCTTTTAAGATTATCTTCAGCATCTCACACCCCTCAGCATTCGAACTACTCTCTGTTGATATTTTCTTAGATGAAGAAGTCTTTCGTATCATATTAGTTTACCGGCCCCCATCGTCCTTGGCAGAAGCTAATTCCCATCTTCTCAAGCATATTAGAGACCTCTCCACCTGCGCGCACCCAACAATCCTGCTAGGTGATTTTAATTATCCTGACATTGATTGGCACTCTGGATCGCCCAATCTTACTGCCTCCGCTCAATCTAAGGCTTTTCTAGATTTAGTTCAGACCTCTCTTCTTGCGATGCACACGCCATCCCCTACATCCAATGGCCACACCCTTGATCTCCTACTGTCCAATTCGCCCGGGTTGTTAACTGATGCTGCAGTTGGTCCTCCCTTCGCTAATTCTGACCACTTTTCTGTTTCCGCTCACATTAATTTACATTTCGCGTACCCTGGTTATACTTTTGTTAGAGACTATCATTCTGTCGACTATTCTGCTGCTAATCAGTTTCTTTTTAGCTTACGTTTGAATAGCCTCTTGCATCGACATATAGATATTGATAACATGTATTGTATTATCACGTCAGCTCTGAAGTTTGTTGAAGATTGCTTTGTTCCATATAAGCGGGTCACTTTACACGGGGAAAAGCTTCCTGAACATATCCATAGGCTTCGATCTAAACGCTTTAAGGCTTGGCAGCGCTCTCTTCTTCTAGATACCGATGAGTCGCGGATTGTATTTAGGAATATTAATAAGATTTATAATGCAGCTGTTAATAAGTATGCTAGAAATGTAGAGAAGAATATAATTGAGTCCAAGAATATCAGAAACTTTTTCAGATATATTCGTAATAGAACTTCTGACTCTATAAGAGGAGTAGATATATTAACTGATCAATCCGGTAATTGCTACCCTGATGATCTGGCAAAGGCCGAATTGTTGGCTTCAACATTTGCTAGTCACTTTGTCCCAAATGATTCAAGTCTACCACCCATTTTAGTTAAGAGTCCCCTCCATGTACCACCACTTGACCTCCTTTTTCCACGTCATGAAATTTGCAGTGTTATTGAGAGATGGAAGAATTCTTCTTGCAAAGGACCTGATCATATCAATTTGCATTTCATTAAACAACTTGCTCTCCCCATTAGTGAATGCCTCGAGTATTTGTTTAATTATTCTTATTGTCACGCTGTTGTCCCCTCTCTCTGGAAGCAATCCATTGTTGTTCCAATTCGAAAGAAACCGCCCTTTTCTGATCCTTCCAACTATAGACCTGTAAGCATTACGTGTTTCTTTTCTCGTGTATTTGAGCGTATTTTATGTCGATCCCTCTGCAAGTGGTGCGAAAAGACCAACATCCTCCCTGACGAGCAGTACGGGTTTAGGCCTGGTAGATCCATTGATTTGCAGATGCTTGATGCGGTTGAGTACTGGACAAGATCTCTTTCTAATTCTCGCACTCCTGACGTTATTTATTTTGACCATGCTAAGGCTTTTGATAGAGTATCTCATTCTAAGCTCATTTATAAGCTTGAACACTTTCGTTTTCCTCCTAAAGTTGTGGCCTGGTTTAAGTTCTTTTTATCTAATCGTACTTTTGCTGTTCGAGTTGGCAACTCCCTCTCCCTCCCTCGGCCTGTTTCTAGCGGCGTTCCCCAGGGCAGTGTATGTGGCCCTCTTCTCTTTTTAATATACGTAGCCGATCTACCCCATTTACTATCTCCGACGGGTGTTTTCGTTAAGTGCTTTGCTGATGATATTAAAATTTATAAGTCGTTTTCACGTAATGAGGATAGAAGTTGTCTTCAGAATGCCATTAATGTTGTCGCTAATTGGGCTGATTTGTGGCAGTTACCGTTAGCTATTTCAAAGTGCACTGTTCTCCATATTGGTAATTCGAACCCTAGAGTTCCCTATTTCCTTAATGGCACCCCTATTTTAGTCTCTGAGTCGGTCCGTGATTTGGGAATAATTGTTGACACAAAGCTAACTTTTTCGGAGCATTGTAAACAAATTACCACCAAGGCTATGTCTAAGTTGTACATGATTCTTCGGGCTCTACGATCTAAGAATCCATCAGTTCTTACATCTGCATATGTTATTTACGTTCGATCCATTATGGAATTCGCTACTTGTGTTTATTCCCCTTTTTTGATTAAAGATATCAAGATAATTGAGAAGGTTCAGAATTATTTCAGTCGTCGCGTTTTTACCCGTTGCTTTAGTTATTCCTTTGACTCCCTTCCAGACAGTCATGCTAGGAATTCCCAACTCCAATTGCCTTCCCTTAAAGTCAGGCGCGAAAATAGAGATCTAGATTTAGTACGTAAATTAATTTGTGGCCGCCTTACCTTGTCCCGCAAGAACCCCCACTATCTAGTCTTCAAGCACTCTAAAACTCGAGGTCTCTCGTTCAAGCTCCATGTCCCGGCGTCCAAGCTCAAATGCCGTAGTCACTCCTTCTTTGTTAGGGCACCAACATCCTTCAATAACCACCACAAGGGCTCATCTTCCATCCCTTTTTAGCTTTTCACTTATCATTTTTGTTATCATTTTTCTGTTTAAGCTTTTGTTCTAAGTGTTCGGCCGTATATATTTATCTTTCCATTGTGTTTTTGTTGGTATACTTCTTATTATTCGTTATCACGTGTATTAATACTTTAATACCGTAATAAATTCAATTCAATTCATTAATGCTTTGTTTTCTCCGGAATGAAAGTGTACAGTTTAGCAGAGCAGCTCATTTTCAGCTTTGGCGCGCTAACACTAACAATAATACGTTTTCAGCTGACAGGAATTTTAAGCTTCGGAGATGTCATGTGAATGAAGTCGTTTTGCTTGAGATGACCTTTAGAACAGGCGATAATGAGAGGAATGACGCATAATAAATGAGACATTGAAAGGAAACAATTCATTGCTTCTCGAAACCCACTGATTCCGCTGACATATGATAAAGAGCTTAAATTTATTAAATAAATTAGCTATTGAACAATTGAAATCCATAATATCCACTATGTCTAATCCATAATTTCCACCACTGTTTCGAGGTGTTCAACGAGCGATATCACTTGCCGCTGAGTGCGATCCGCACGGTGCAAGGACTCTTCATGGCGTGGAACGCCATCAACGATCCACTCATGGGATATATGCAGGTGAGAGAATAGGGAGAGAGATTGAGAGAAAGAGAGAGAGTGAGAGAGAGAGAGTGAGAGTGAGAGAGAGAGAGAGAGAGAGAGAGAGAGAGAGAGTTGAAGAGTGAGAGAAGGCGATGGGAAAGAAACGCGGAAGAGATGGGGAGATAAAGAACATCGATACGCTTTACGAGACACCAAAAGGGATCAAATTGAGGCGAAATGATGACTGTTTATTAGCGCCCATGACTGTTATTGATGGTTCCGGGTGGCACCATGTTATACATACGTCGACATTGGTCTAAGCGGCTTAGCATGTCTAAACGAAAAGTTCAACATGTTATTTCGATGATGGACGCATACTTTTCTATGTAACGCAATTTACTTTTTCATCACAGTTGGTAATAAAATAATGTTCAAATGTGTTTTCCCCAATACTTCAAAATGTTTGTTTTCATTAACCATCACGGATTAATGCAAGAGTGTAGCGTTTGTTATGATTGCGTTGTTATCAAGGGCTAGACACGGAACTGCTCATGTTCTGTCTTGTTGTCATCGTCGCTTCTGTCAACAACAAACCCGTGGGTACACCGCAAAACCTTGCACTCTAGTGCAGATATGCATGTATGTGCTTATGGTACATGCATCGGTAGGTGCAGAGAGAGAGAAAGAGAGAGAGAGAGAGAGAGAGAGAGAAAGAGAGAAGGAGAAAGGGAAAGAAAGAAAGAGAGAGAGAGAGAGAGAGAGAGAGAGAGAGGAGAAGAGAGATGATTGTCAGCTGCACTTATTGTTCGTCTTATCACAGAGTGTTAATTCTATGTGCACATTTTGTTCTCCCATCCACGGTATCAGCAGCAGTGTTATTTGGGCCTGTATGCCAAGACAAAGGGCATAGTAAACTGGGGTAGACTGAATAAATGGCACTTTTCTATTACATTTTCAAGAAGAACTAGCAAGTCAGTAAAAAAGCGAAGAAGAAAAAAAAAACTTTTTTTTAAATAAAAAATTAGCTTTAAAATTAAATTTGAGGACATTGGCTTTTGCGGCCAAACATGGATGATGGATCGGCTGAAGGTCGTTCGATACGCCGGCCCCGCCTTCGCCTTCTCCTTTCTGCTCTTCTGGTTCCCGTGGTCGACGTCAGTTTTGGAAGCTTTAAAGAGATTAAAGGAGGGCGATCACCGAAAAGTCATTGCCGATTTATGAGACATCTTAGCTATTTTTGGATAGTCTCGGGCATGAGGAAAAAGAAAAGGCAAATGAAAAAGCATAAAAAAGTTCCATATTCAAGTTTAAGATACTTGAAAGTGCAATTTTTGAATGAATTTGTGATTGGTGTCAGTGCAAAAACGTGGTGTTACAGCACTTGACAGTAGATTTGCTGCCACTTACCCATCGCAGGAAGATTGAATTTACAAATATTTTAAGGCATTTGTTTGTTTCATGCTTTATCCCTTTCGTATGTGAATATTCTACAATAAACTAATGAATATTAGGCAAAACAGTATGAAATTAGTAAACGAGCAATAACATCTCGCTTGGAAACCAGCGCTACTTTAGCGATCTCGTCTACCGTACTTTTTTGAGTAATTAAATGGACTTCCGTTTGAAACCTTTGCAAGTTTGAACATACAATTGCAATTTTTCGGTGATCGCCCTTCTTTAAGCAGTATTTGCTTTCAAAATTGTATGTAAGCCTAATGAACTCAAAAGTTGTCATTTATTCAAGAATATATCGTTATTTCTTGTTTTCTTTATACTCTCTCACTGCTTGATTCAAACTAAATCACACAGCAGTAAATCGAAGCTGCTTGCAAGCGACGAGTTGAACTGTATTGAAAACTTGAAATTGGGTTTTTTTGTTTCTCAAAAAAAAAAAAATTTTTTTTAAGAACAAATGTCCTTGTGACCGGGGCGCATCTGCTCGTGTCGCTGTGCGTCTTTGACACTTTGCTCACACTCGTCCTCTCCGCCTACTGTGGCATTCTCGTTGAGGCGTCCACTAATCATCGGGTTCGTGATTGATATTTTTAAATCTTTTTATAATCGATCATATGTCTATGTAGATGCATGTATCATTTGTGAATTCTCTGTTAAAATGAAATCTAGTCTTCTAATCGAAATTTATGCGAACAATACATTTCCTATTAATTATTTAGCAACGCGTCCGATGCGTCGTTTACGGTGAGATCCTCGGACTGCTCGGTAGAGTTTGACTTTATTTTTTAAAGTTATTTTTCAACATGTTTTTTTAAATAATTTTTATAACGTAATATGAATTGGGTTGATAAAAACAAGAATAATTACAGGCGGTTTCGTCGTGTTCCCTGTGAACTATCTCTCGGCTGGACTCACCAACTACGGGACATTCCAGGTCTGGGCTTGCTTACCATTTATTCTAGTTCACTCATAACTCTTTATTTCTAAAACACACACACACACTTTTCTGGCATTTCCAAACAATAAAACACGGTTACAATGGTTAGCGGTTTTACTTTAGTGAACATTAATTTTACTTTTATAAATTATTATAATCTATTTTATGCTGCAGATTCAATGGTATTTTGCTACTTTTGTTTTACAAGATTAATAATAATTTCTCTAATTCTCTTAGATTTGCGCGGTGGTCGCGGCTACTGCCGGCGCAATGTGTATGAGCGTAGCCGCGCACCAGTTGCAGCGGCTGAACAAGAGGCAGACGAAAAAGGCGGACGCAGCCGCGGCTGCGCTGCGGCCGGCCGAACTCTCCAAGGTTCCCTGGCCTTTTTTTTATTATTTCTCTTGCTCTCTTTCTTTCTCTTGTACTCCTCTCACATCAGTCTTTACTTCATCTCGCTAATATTTCAGAACCTATTTTCTTTTTCTCTCTCTTTTTTTTTTAATTTCTTTTGTTTTCTTTAGTTGTCCTCTGTTCAGTCTGTTTATCTTCTTCTTCTTCTTCTTCTTCTTCTATAACTTTCATCTCATTGTCAGGATTCTATTCCTTCTAGGATGCCGACGTCGCCGTAGGAATCCTTGTCGTTGCCGAGAGGCCACCACGGGATGAGCTGGTTAAGGAGCTCGACGATAAGACGAAGGAGGAAAGCGGAATCATCGGTGTGTGTGCATCTGACTATACTAATAACTTTATTTCTCTTATGTTTTTATACAAATGTAGACCACTTGTCTTTTACCGTCTTGCTTTTACAACTGTTTCAAATTAAATGAACCAGAAAGTTATGCATGAATTTGGGGGGTTTTTTTGCGAGTCAGAACGGCTAGAGAGCATGTGATTTAGAGAGGCAATGATAAGGAAAATTGAGATAGAGATTACGGTAGCGATTTAGCATCCTCCTTTAAATTGACTTGATTTCTATGCCGCCCTCTTCTGGACAGATTGCGAGGGCGCTGCTGGCGGTCTTCGTCGCGCTTTCGCCGTTTCGCTGCAGATCTTACTCCAGCTACGCTTCGTCTGCCTGGTCGGCGGACAATTCTTTCGAATTATGAGGTAGATCAATCCTTCCTAATTATGTGGTATTGATCTCTTTTTTTGGCAATACAATTTGATATGCTAAAGTATTTTCGGTCGACTGTGTAATTTAGGTGAATTAATCTGAATACTTGATCGTTAATCTCCTCCGTTTCTCTTCTTCGCTTCAGAACCACCGCCATGGACGGCTTCTTGATCATCCTGATCGAGGCGCTCGTCTCTCCTTCCGGCCTGCTGCCCGTCGGCTCGGCTGCACTCTCCGCCTACTACGTCCTCGTACGCTCGGCAGGCAGTGTCAGTTGTGGGTGGTGGTGTCTACCGTATGCTGCGGAAACGTTCCGTCCAGGACACACTCGCATTTGATTCCTACCTAAAGTTTGATACAATGAGTTCAACGGGACCAATTTAGAAGCTGGATTACAGTAAAAATTCTACGTCAGCCGTTTTTCTTCAGCCTCACAACCTCCTCGATGATCTCTCTATCTTTCTGTCTCTGATCTTTCCTCTCATCCTATATCTTCTCGAATTCTCCTCCTCGCCCTCTCACTTTTCTACGCTCTTTCTCCTCTCGGGTCATTAAAGGTTGAATCAGCGCATACCCGACGAAGGGGGAGAACAGGCCGATAAGCAGTGTGATAAGAATGCCCCGTCTTCATCTGTGCTAAAGTGTTGTGGACCCAACGACATTTTGATGTCGATGTTCCGTTCAAGTTTGTAGTGGAGATCGTGCGTCAGTGTTGTCCACTTTGTCCTGCGCAGAAATATTCGGGGATGATCCAGAAAAGGTGCGTCCATATCTCTAATGACAAGCAGATAACAATTTTAAAAAAATTATTCAGAAAAATTCAAATAAACTGCACTCATTGTCAAACTTTCGAGTTCCTTTGAACTCCTGATGGTTTTACGCTGTTAATCCATTTGTCTCTGCTCTCTCTCTCTCTCTCTCTCTCTCTCTATCTTTCTATCTTTCTCTCTCTCTCTCACTTCTCTCTCTGTTTCTCTCTTTCTCTCTTACTCTCACTCTCCTTGCAGCTTCTCTTCATGTCGCTGTACCGCGTGGTCGGTTGTCTCGGCACGCACCGCACAATGTACATGCTGAACTCGCTGGCGCTCGTGAACGTGGCGGCCGCCTTCTTCGTCGGCCGCCAGCCCGCCGTTGCTGTCGCCGTCTTCATCGCAGTCGAGATGTCCGTGAGATTATTATTATGTTTTATATATTTTATATTTCATTTTATCTGACTTGTATTTTAACCTTATTTCTCCTTTAGGTGTGTAGCGCGGACTTGTCTCTGAAAAAGTATAGTTGTTAATGTTGCAAATTCAGCAGAAATTTATAGCTCATATTTAAGAAAAGTATTTTTAAATTTTGCTGTGTAAAGAATAGACACTGCCTTCTTTCTTTTTTTTCTTCAAAAAAGTGATAATTTTTTAAGGTGTTTAAGAAGGAAATCTCCTCTTATCTATCATCTTATTGTTTAAGCATAAAGCATAAGTTTTGAGGATGCTAGCACAGTGCGGCAACCACAGCTTCTACATGCTCATCGCAGGCGAAGTCGTCGATGGAGACAAGAAGCGACATGATCGGCCGTCAGTGCTCTCTTTTTATTCTATTTCTTTTCTTTTCTTTTATTGTAAAATGAGAAATTGCTCTTTGATGAAGCATCGAACAGCCAAACTGCTAGTCCTAATAATATCTGTGCCCTTTAAAAATTAACTGCAGCAGGACAGGCTAATAGAAAGAGCACAAACGTGTGATATTTGATTCCTCATTTAGTTCTAACCATACCTCGTGCTCGCTAAATCTCCATTTACATATCTCTCTCTTTCTCTCTTTTCATTTGCTCTCTGTCATTGTCTTTGTCTATCTGTCTCGCGCTCTATCTCCCTCATCTCCCTCATCTCTCTCCCTCTCTCTCTCTCTCTCTCTCTCTCTCTCTCTGTCATAATCATTACAATTACTTTGCTCTTAACTACTTTTTTTGACTGAGGTCTTCTTGCGTTCTGTTTGTATGTATGTTCAACTGATTAGGCGGTCAACTGATATGTCGGGTGAGTGGGATAAAGAAAAGGAAAGGGGGTCACTCCTTACCATTTGTAATTTCCACTCTACCGACTTGCATGACCTTCAAATTCATGCATTCTGTCGTCCGACTATTTACAGCATTCTATTTTAAAAGCACCCATTCATGAATCTTGAGCGAAAAGCCAAAGTTTTCCTCGCGGAATCGCTTTTCTTCAAGTAAATTATGAATGCAAGCAAGCAGCAAAGTAAATACATAAGCCAGGAGATCGGAGGTCATGTCTGATTGTCGTAAGTATGAATAACGAAATAAAGATGGCTTTGAATATAATAACAGCGAGCGAAAAAATTTTGCAAATGTAAACTTCTTTTCTTTTAAACGTCCACGGGATATTCATAGTGAATTGAAATTACACATGTTGTTTAATAACATTAAAAGCGGCACCATCACAATATTAAATACACGTGTTTTATGATGATTGGAAGAGAAATAAGGTTGAAAATTGCTGAAGAAGGAGGTGTCTGAGTCGTGTTTATACGAAACATCTCTGCTACCTACTTTGACTACTATGCAGACAGTTTAGGGACTCTTTTGAATTGTAATTCTACGTCATGTTCTATGCTGAGAACCTTAGGGTCCTGACTGAGATGAAAATCCTAGGGTCCCTTAGGCTCTTGAAATGAAATGGGGACCCTTTAGGTTAGCCATAGGGTCCGATTAGGTAGTCTAAGGATAGCCCTAGGGTCCATTTAGTAGCCCTAAGGTGTCGTCGAGGTAGTGGAAGTGGTTGTGGTGGTGCCGTTAGAGACGGTCGCGGGCAGTTCATGCGAGCGTTGCCGCTGTTGCGCAGCGACCTTTCTCTGCTGCCGAATGGCCTCCATGCGACCGTATGGCCCGGCGGCTGATTTGAGGAGCGCGTACCCGGTTGTCTGTTGCCGGAAGCGAGTCTGAAAATGATACTTTTTAGTACGGATTTTTTTTCGTAGTCTGAAATGATACTTTTTAGTTCGAATTTTTTTTTCTCATCGATACATGACATCACCAATTCTATTGTAATACATACATACATACATACTTCTTTCAGACATGTTACATATGGAATTTCACAAAATCCAGGATTATTCGGTTGCGTAGGATGAGATTTGAAGAAATATGGTAAACATCGCTTCAGAATAATGCCCTGCTTAATCCTCAGGGTAAAAATTCGTCATATCCGTTTGTAGCACGTTGTATGCGGAACTATGAGAATTCTTACAGGGTATTTTCAAAGTCTAATTTATATTTAAAAAAAAAAGATTTATTATGCGCCTGCCCGAGAGCATTCTATTTAAAGTAAAATAATAATTACGCTTAAACAATAGGGAAATTCAACAAAGAAACGCAGATTGTGCACGATTTTTATGGTTCAGAATTATAGAGCCTTTTAATAAAGTTTTTTTAAATTATTACTTTAGCTCTAAGGTTTTCAGGGATCGGGTTTTTCAATAACTTTTTAATGAATGGGCATTATTCGTCGTTTCTCCAACTTTTCGCACGCCTTGCCATTGTCTTCCCTACTACATTTGCATGCACACACACTTCCAACATGTTTCTATTGATATCCATTAGGTTTTCAGCACAAAGAACAAGTTTATTCCACTTTGGTTCCTTGGATTGTTCCCACGTTGATATACTAGTGAATACGGACTCTTTACAAAATAGCAACATCTTAAGACTTTGTTGCTGACATTTGGAATTTATTTAAAAAAAATAGCCATGTTACTCCCAACTTTTTCTCTTCTCACCATCCATCTACGCATAGTATCTTCTACCCGAACTTTCTTCTCACCATCCATCTACGCATAGTATCTTCTACCCGAACTTTGAACTCTACCTCAATGTCGGAGGAGGCCGTCGAGGCTGTCGACGTAATCGTGACGGGATCTGGCTGCGGTGGCATAATACGCGCCGTGCGCCTCGACTTGTTTCGACCCTGAATCAGGGAGAAGATTAGGGAAATGGGCGTTGCATTGACTGTAACTTAGACGGGCTATCTATGAGCTTGAAAAGTACTGTAATCCTCAAGGAAAGAGTATACGAGATGTAAGGAAGTAGGGTAGATTTTAAGCTCCATGGAAATGAAGGAAAAAAAGAAAAAAAGAAAAAAAGGATTAATGATGAATCTCTATCAAATTTTACTCGAAAGCGATATCTCTCTCGATATTGACGGATATATCTGTTTGTTCTATTCAAGTTGACGGATACATATATCCGTTTGGAATGACAGATATATCCGCTGGAAGTGACGGATATCTCCGTACCTTTGACTGGCTGCGCCTCGTGGCCGCTCCGCCGCTGGCTGTGCTCGTGGCGGCCATTGAGTTGGACGCGGACGCGGCGATGCGTGCGGTGCGGCAATGGCGGCCGCTGCTGCAGCAGCAGAGCGCCGCGCACAGCGTCGCCAGCCACCCTTCCCCGCTCGCCGCCTCCTCGCCGTCATCACTCGTCTTCGTGGCCGACTCCAGTGGTGGCTGATGTGGGAGAGAGGGAAATTGTATTCTTACTGATTAGTGAAATATACTGATGATGTGGATGAAAGGTGACGATGATGATATAATAAAAGTAACATTTTTTGCTTTTATCATACGTGTAAATGTAGTGTAGTTGGATGATGTCATTAGTGAAATATTCAATACTACTTTCATCCAAATTGGCCTCTATTGAGCGAAATGCTCTTCAATTTCTGAGCGGCGTATGAAGGATGAACTTTTACGCTCGCACTCTTTGGCAGCAGCTGATTCACACGCCCTCTGATGAACGCGTGAGAATGGACAAGAGGAACGACAATGAGCTAGACAAAGAGTGTATGCGTGGTAGGGAGGGAGCCAGAGGGTAGAACAATCGAGAGATAGAGAGCGAAACAGAGAAACAGAGAGTGAAAGAGAGAGAGAGAAACAGAGAGTGAAAGAGAGAGAGATAGAGAAACAGAGAAAGAGAGAGAAAGGGAGAGACAGAGAGAAAGAGAGAAAGAGAGTGAGTGAGAGAAGCAAAGAAGAGGCCATTTCGGTTAGATTCCTACACAACCAACAGAAAGCGAAAAGGGCTCCCTATGACGCAAGTCGAAGATTCTACATCCATACGTCAACAGCAGATTCACGGTGTATTCATGGATTTTCACAGCTGGCCGAATAGAAATAGGCCTGTTTACTCTCTTCTCCTTTGTTTATGTCTCAAAACGCTTTGCAAAGAATAAGAGATCACCTTGCAAAGAACTGGTGATCATTTCGAAGGAGAGTACTCACCTTGCTAACAGGTGGCGCGTTTGTCGTAGTAGCCTCCTGTTGCTCCTGTTGCCTCTCGGTGTCGTCGGCGGAAACGCGTCCATACTCGGGTGTTGACTCGGTGATGAGAACGTCGGGAAGTGGCGGTGGCGGCTGGGCTGTGGTTGACGTTGAGGGCACTTGGGAATCGTTGACGACTTGGGTCTCCGCTGTGTGAATGTCATCCTGAGCGCCGTCGGTCGAGTCTTGTATGGCATTCGGCAGGGTTAGCATGGGAGCTGGCATTGTGGCCGGTGTTGGTGGTGGTGTGGAGCGGAGAGGAGGAAGTGGCACTGAGTTGGGTGGCACAATGCGAGGGCGTTGACTAGCAGACGCCTCGCGAGTTCTTCGTTGTTGAGGTTCCGCCGCCGCCGCGACTTCGAGTGGCCTTGGCAATCTGCCAAGAGAGTTGCGTCGATTGGGGCCGGCGCCGGGCGCAGCAGCAGCAGCAGCAGCAGCAGCAGCGTCCTCGTCGTCTACCGTACTCTTGCGAGTGTAGCCACGCTCGCGACGAGACGACAGCGATTTCCTGAATAACAGAAGAATAGTTAATTCGTCGAAAACAAACTATTTAGTAGCATGTCAAAAGTATTAACAGGTCTCGTGGCTTCGATTGTAGGCAATGATACAATTTCATAAGGACGAATGGTAGAGAAGGGGAATTATTGCATTAATATGATTTGGCCAAAGGCGATGAAATCGAGGACATTAAAGAGAGCATGGAGCGCGTGACATTGCTAATCGAAGTATAAACATTGGCTGAAATGCAAATGAGCGCATTCATCTCGAATGCCTAGGCAACAAATTGCTACTTACTACTTAGAGACATGCATAATTGACCCCTAGGCATATTTCTTTTGTACTGAAAATTACTCGTTTGCACATGTGCGCCTCTCTTGCATGTGTTAGAAAGATTCACATATTGAATGGCAAATTATATTCGTTATAACGACATTTAGCGAATATAGAGCAGTGCAACTCTTCTTCCATACAATTAGAAATTCATTGTGAATATAATAAAAGGACAACTCGCAGCGCGCTGACGAAGAAAGTATGTAAATGCTGCACGGTGATAAACTAACCTGAGCCTACTCAACCTCATTCCTATTTCTCTAAGACCAGTGATTGTTTATTCAGAAATATGTATAAACATTGCCTTTCTTCTTGAAGAGACAAAAAAAATCTTGGTGTGCAAAAAAATGGAAGGTTGAATTGCCGCTACGACTCGCACTGTTTGTCCCTCAACAGTGTGAAAAATATTTATCACTTTTGTTTTTCCTCACTTCTCCTCACTGTGTGGCTGCTAGAGCGTGAAAATAGCAGAATACAGCGAATTCGCTTCCAACTTTACATCTAGAGAAATGTGTATAAAGCATTCTCACGCTGAGTCTCCAGCTGCTGTACCTTGGCGCAACTTTTCCTCAATTCTGACATTTTGACAAAGATTTCTAGAATAGCTTACGAAGAGAGTTCAGCATGCCCCCGACTTTTACTGCATACATTCATACTTCATATACTTATATACGTTCAAAGGTCACTTTTCAGGGAGAAGGGAGGGAAAAAATTGAACTATGAGAGAAAAAAGTTGAACTATTCAAGTATGGTAAATTTTTGCCTGCTTCTCACGAGCCCGCCAATCCGCTCCATCTCGTGACGAGAATGGGCGAGATTTACTGATGATGATTCGCCCGACGAGGGGCGGAGTCTACGCGTAGCTTCTCGTCTTATCCTTTCGATCTGAAAAGGGAAGAAGAATGCCACCAAATCCATCCATGGCGATGAGAAGAGATTCATATGCAGTTATTAGTGCGATAGCATAAAGAGGGGGGCATTGAACGGAGGGGGGGTATCCAGTGTGTGTGAATCGAAGTCCTCTCTTTTTAAGCCAAGGCTTTTCGAGAACAAAAAGGCTGTTGTCAGTGGAAGAGGAACATGTCAGTGGCCCGTGAGAGACCATACCATATGTCATTGCCCGCTGAACAATATACGCTGACTTGATATGGCGGTCGGATTATCGGAAGTGTTGAGAAAAAAGGAGAAAAAAGGACGGATTAATCACGGTGGTGACATGAACAATAATAATGATGATAATAAGATTTGGCGAAAATCAACAGATTTGAGCGTCATGTAAGTAGGTACTTGACATCGATGAAGTGAACGGGGGGTATTTGAAGGGGAATTGTCTCATTTGAATAGACATGCAAGTAGACTATGACTTCTCGCCGGAAGCGGATGCTTGAGAGATTGGATGAGTATTATGCATGCAAAGTTGCGTATGAAATTATATTTCATGTAAATGTTGTTACTGCGGCAAGTTGAAAACAACGTCTTTTGAGGGAACTTGATTCATTTTGCATAGAAAGTCATATGATTGGTAAATTGAGATTAAGACAACACATAAACAGTAGTCCACTGAAAGAAAGTTTTATAAACAGTCTGTGATCGTGTGTCTCAAATAGCATTTTGTAGAGAAAGTTGTCCAAGGAAAGGAATCGCCGATATGTGGCAGACAAAACAACTCTTAACATTTGATGCAGGAATCTTATATTAGAAAGCAATTCCTGAATGGCAACAACCTTTCAATAGAGATGACAATGGCGATTACAATAGAGGTTGACTCTTCGCATGGACTTTAGCCCTATGGTATTCATACTAACGGTTTTCTATTTTTCGTTTAGCTTTTCTCCAGAAAATGTCTCTCCGGAGATCTATCAACCAAGCTTTGCGGAAGACTAAGAAGGTTCCAGCACTACAATGCCTCTGGGCAAATCTCACGCGATCGTTTTCTTTGTCGTAAACACCTCCTAGGCCATTCTCGCAGTGGTGAGAGTCTCGGATGTTTCTGCTGTCAGACATTACATATAATAATATATCTTTTTAACAACGTATGATGATGTTAATATCAGTTACGTGACAATCATCATAGGTACAGATGTTGTTACACAGGTGAAAGGCATTAAATTTATTCTCGAAATTGTACGCATAAATTCGCTTAGCCATAGAGGACGGGAGTGATAGAGACAGGGACAGAGTTTTAAGATGCCAGTATGTTGACAAGGATTGGCTACAATTTTAAGGTCATTCATGGAAATGTCACAAACGAACTTTTCTTGCACTACTTCCGCCTCTCTCTTACGGACGTCATAGTGTCTTTTATCCTTTCTCGCATGATTTGTTTTCTCTCATTGGTTTGGTATTCGAGAGGAGCGACTAAGTTTACATACATATACATATTTGTAGCAACGCAACAAATTTACTTACCATTCGGAGTCCACTAGACCGTCATTTTGTCTATTAAATACGTAATCAGTTGGCTATTTCGTAAACTACTAATTCCATAGACAGTATTCGGGCAAGCTAATCAGCTCATTAATTATCTTACGCGGAGGACATTTTATGATGCCTTCTATTTACGCATTGCATCACTATGTTAAGCTAATTAGTTATGCGTCTTGAAAGCTGTCTACGAAAGAAAGTATGCTTGTTTGGGCTCAGACTTCGAAAAACTCATTTATTCAAAGGCTGGAGGAGATCTAACGAAGTTATTTGATAATTCATGAAGTATTTCCTTCCTATGCATACCATAGTAATACGAAAGAGACTAAATTGTTAGTTTTTTTTAATCTCGCTTAATCGGTTAGATATTGATTAATACGACTGAAAATAAATTCTGAACAAACAATTGGCAGCCTTTCCGGACGGGGATTAGGAGGATAAACGGGCTGCGCGCTCGTCTTAAGACGCCTACTAATACCTGAACAAGGAATAATGGAAACTGAGGGAGATGTAGTCTTTTGTAGGTTCACAGCAGCTGCGAGTTCTCGCGGCTATAAAGAAAATCGGAGACAAAGGAAAGCGAGTCACAGCAGCAGATTGTGAGAGGCTATGATATAAGGCGAAGAGATACTGAACGGAAAGATATTAAAAGAAAGAGAAATAGAGAAAGAGAGAACAACATAGTCTGATAGCGAGAGAGTTGCCGTGGCAATCGTTCCTCGGATGAAGAATTTGGTTGAATAGGTGATTGGATATCAACGAGGCGTTAATGATGTGAATACTATAAGGAAAAAGAGGCAAGATGAGCGGTTAGAGTAAAAGTAAGAATAATCATGTAAAGAATTGATAACAGATATGCATGTACATACATACATACATAGATCAATATTTTTGAAAGCATTCCGCTTCCAAAGACCTCAGAAAAGACCACCTTCCATTTGATTCAATACTTTCTGTATCTTTTAAACCCCAAATGATTGCTGAATTACGCAGAAGAGTCTTCATTGCTTAGTACAAATATCATATCGGATCATATACCCACATGAAGAGATCTTCCAGTTTGATCAAACTAGAGTGAAAACAGGATATTTGTTGAAAGAAAATTCAACGTTGGCATAAATCTAGGACTAATTTGTGCGATATAACGCTATATGAACGCGAAAGAAAAACATCCATCTTTGTCTGCAATAGCCCCTAGACAAAATGAACTTGGTCCCGGTAAAGATGAAAAGGGAGAACGTTATTTGGAGCTTTCTCTATTTTCATTTTCTTCAACTTCAAGCGTCAATCTAATTAATTTGGCTTTTCCTCTAATGTAGTCCTTGAGAACAGCATGTGTGATGTCATCCGTTTCCATCAAAGCTAACTTGAGAGTTTGATTGGATAGGAGAGAAAAATTAATTAATTAGGGGTATATACATAAGAGGCCTGTGTGTGTGTGGTCCAATCTGGCTCTGGGTGTGTGGTCCAATTAGATAGCCCATTTAGATCCCCAGTGGCAAGTGGTGCCGCTCTTCATTCGCTCCCCTGTCAAAAATGACAAGTTCGCCCCCCGGCCCGACCCGCGCTCGATCATCCTCAATTCAATCAATCGACGCTGCTCCCGGAGAAACCGCTTGGCTGGCCGGGATAATAACTGCCTAACCTTCGTCGGCCACTTCGACGAACCCGCCGGTGCCCATCGATCGCCCACTTCCATGTGATAGATCCCCGTGAATTCCATCAAAAACACATTGGCCCGATAAGCGCGAATAAAGTTTTAAAGTTTTAGATCCCCTCTGTCCACGCTGATCTTCACTCTGAAGGCCTTCTTCACCAAGCCTGCCGATCAGCTCGCGCCCATCGTCATGCTCACGCTGCTCGAACGGCACAGCTACGACGCGCGCAAGCCGGCGTGCATCCGAGACTCGATGGGTTTGCCTTGCTTCTTCATCTTATGCCTACATACATACTTTGTTAGGAAGAGAGCCTTTCGAACATGATTGACACAGAAGACAAAAGGAATGACTCGATTCAAAATTTTCCTTTTTTCCTTGTGAACAATGAAGATGTTCCTCGCGCACTTAAAAGCATCAACAAACACCTTAAAGAGTATTTTTTCTGACTTATATTTCAATGCATTTCAACTGAGTACACCTGCCATTATTCCATAAATGCTGCCATGATTCCGCTGAAACTCATGATTTTTTAATGGCATCATTTTATTCAACGCCTCAAGCTGTATTGTATGCCCTTAAGAATAAATTTGGATCGAAAATATATTTTTTTTCTGTACCTTGCACTTGTTCTTACCATTGATCTCTGAAAACAACAATCCAGTGTTGTCTTAATTCAGGCAACCTGGGTGCATCTGTCGCGAATTCAACGACTATTTTTGAAAGGTGCTTACATAGCTAGTTCACTTTTTTTATTACAGTTATATTTGATTGATATTAGACATCTTATTCTACTGCAGAAAATTCTCGTGTGAGCTCAACGAATTTATTTAGAAATCATTTGATACACTTTACTTTCTCGTCAAACTTTCATAAATGCTCTTTTTTTTTGTCAACAATTTTATTTATAGTAAATTTTTTTTAACTATTAAGTAAAGTTTTACGACACAAAGACGGTATTTAAATTAACGCTCTCTCTCTCTCTGTCTCTCTCTCTCTGTCTCTCTCTCTCTCTGTCTCTCTCTCTGTCTCTCTCTCTGTCTCTCTCTCTCTCTGCCTCTCTCTCTGTCTCTCTCTCTCTCTGCCTCTCTCTCTCTCTCTCTCTCTGTCTCTCTCCTCTCTCTCTCTCTCTCTCTCTCTCTCTCTCTCTCTCTCCAGCCCGTCTCCTTCTCCAGTGGAAGCTGCAGAGTGCGCGTCGCTCTTCAATGGCATGCACTCTTCGCTCGTTTTCGTTGTCGCCGCCGGCATTGTTGGCGAGCTCGTCTTTCTGGTTGCCGACTTTGTCTACACGAGGTGGGCCATGAATAATGGGCCGTGAATATGGGCCAGAATTATGGACCGTAAATTATGGGCCTTAAATTATCTGCCTTAAGTTAAGGCCGTCAATTATTGGAGAGTGAGTAGTGGACCGTGTGATTAATGGGCCGTTACTTATGGTGGATGAGACCATCTTGTCGAAAGCGTTTCGCGTGATGATAAGACTATACATACATATTTGCTCAGAAAAGGAATACAATGTCAAAATTACTCTACAAAAAATATGTAGATGCAAAGCCTTCCAAGTTTTTAGGTATTGCCTGAACAGACGTCAGAGACGAGGTGTCGCCACAGAGAGTGGAGAGGAGCGAACGTGCTGAACGTGTGTCTTCCGGGTGTCTCAACTTTGGTTCTATCTACACATTTCATATTTTTACTGATTCTGAGTGCTTCTTAAAACTCGGTAGAATAATTAAAGCCATCAGCAAATTTATATGAAAAAGTTTGAACTTCTGCCGAATGAAAGTCGTTATCACTTAAATATACCTAAATTAATATATACATTTGTACTAGTCATAAATTATGTTTGCCTTTCTATAATTTCATGTATAAAGTTAAATAAATATAGCGTATAGATTTTACAACGAGCGCATATTTCTTTAAGCAGTATTTTGATAACAACAAAATATTTTTTCTACTTCTTATATGTATGCTTATATCGTTATATATTGAATATGCTCAGTTGTATTTTTTTACCAAATTTCTTTGTAAGTCTTGTATATAATAGTTGATTTACCGGTTTGTCAAGATTCACGTATTTGTTGCCTTGCTCACTATTCTACCGATTCATTTACATGTTGAAGCATAGTGCGGGTCCATTTGCAAATAAAGATTGCCGAATTGAAGTGAACGAGAGAGAGAGAGAGAGAGAGAGAGAGAGAGAGAAGTTTGCAGTAGTGAGGAAGCCGGAGGAAACGCTTTGTGATTAAATAAACGTATCCAACGACAGCTGAAGTCTTCAGAGGCGCCAAGCACCTGTATGGTTGTTAGTGCTTTATTGTGTTCTTTTTGTGTTCAACATAATGACAGTCTTATCAGAAGAAATAATCAGGCCCAACTTATCGGCCAATAAATCTGTAGCGTTAAGTGCACATAGTAGAACCATTATATGTATTATAATTCAGCAACATCATTAACGTAGATCAAAAAGAGGTCCTCCACAAGTTCCTTGATTAACTCCATTATGATTAAAGAATGGAAGAGAAGTTGTGTCACTGATAATAACAGACTTACTAAGTTTGGAAAGCATATAGAGGAGGTGGGGTCTGGGAACTGAATCGAAGGCCTTGATAATGTCAACAAAGGCGATGGTAAACTCAGTACTTGCAAAGGCCGAAATTCAAATAGCGTCAGTTGCTCGGTGCGCTCGCACTGACACCAATAAACTGATCTAAAGCACGGTGCCATGCATTATGTGTGGATAACAAGGCAGTGGAGACCGAGTAACGTGGGCGAAAGCCATTTTGGACAGGGGTGAGAATCTTGATTTGATTGATTTGAGTTATTACGGTGCATATAAGGTAAGTACGCGTGTTGATAGTATAATGATAACTGTAAAACATAATGAAATGTATATAATTTAACAGAATTTAGGATGAATCGATAGTCATGAGGAGGGCGACGATATTTGAGTGGGATACATCTAACAAGATTTGATCTTCAGGGGGGCTCTTTTGTACAGTCGATCCTCGACATTGTCCGCTGGTGGTGACAATGTCTAGGATGGATAGGACGAAACACCCGAAAGAGGCGATTCAGAAAGCTTACATTAGTGACGATGGCGGAGATGAGGTTGAATTCAAGCGATGAAGATGGCTTCTTCTTGCTACATATCGATCACAAGTCAGAGTGGGGTAAAAAGTCATAAAGAGGTGACAAGTCAGAGAGGGGTGACAAGATTAGAAGTGTCCACAATTTGCACCTGCGCTGCCTCCTCAAGGTACACTCTTACCTCTGCCTGACATACATATATAAATGCTAGTTGTAGTTACTTGGTCTCGCTTTCTGCAAAGAGCATTTCTCGCGCAGTTATTGAGTGTAATATTGAGTGTAAATACTTGTTTGTGCAGTGTTTGGAGTAGCCTCCCGTCAGTATTATCCCAGCCTCTTATTTCCATTCACATGGATATCTCTCAACAATCCTATGCATCAGCGACTCGTGATTCCCACGGATCTATGTAATCTGCTCTTTTTGTGAAATGGCTTATGGTTAGATGGGCAGCGTGCAATCGTTGGCAGCGCGTGGGGAGGTGCTGCCGAGACCGCAAGTCACCACAGCCTACGGCGTAGTTGAGGGTCGGTTTAGATGTATTTAAATGTTTGTCGCATACCTCCAAATGGATTCGAACCCGGGTGTTCTGCGTAGTAATTCCGCCCACCCGGGTTCTAATCTTTTAAGATGCTATGCTATATTGTGTTGCGCAGCACTTTGAGATGCAGTTTTTTTTGTCTGTAACAAAAGTTTTTCTGAGACTCTTTTGAGGGCGTCGAATAGAGAGCACCGACCGCTGCCTCTGCGACGTCTTTCTTGCCATCCCGTATGCCGCGCCGCCAGTCGGAGCGCGACGATTTCGGGTTTGATCTTTGATCTTTGATGTTTGATCCTTCCTTTAAGAATAGGAATTGACATTATCAGTAGTAGTGAAACTTTGCTTTCATATTGTTTCTTCTTTGAAGAAGCCCGAACCGCCGACACCATGGGAGGGCGTCCGAGCATGCCGCCGTTTCGGACCGCGTTCGATACAAGTTTGCCAACTGTACCCTCTACAGTTTTAAAAGTAAAAAAGCCGAAAACTCACGTTTGAATTCGCGCCATTTTCCCTGACACAAGGTCGGGAGAGGGTGTTTGATTTAGACAGATTCGACAAAAAAAGTCAGAAAATTTTAAATAGATTGAGTTTCGTGCTCCATTAAATGTCAAATATTTTTATTTGATAGGCAACCTATCCTTGGGACGTGATTGGAACGCCAGTGCCAAGCAGCGAGGACTGCCTGCTGCTCAACGTCTTCGCTCCAAGCAAGCAGGAAGGGAAAGTGAGGCTAGCGATAAACATGCGGAAGCCACTGAAATTGAAATGACATTAAGACGTATCCCGTATTTGTCTTTATCCACGGCGGTGCCTACTTCATTGATTCTGCTGTCAAGTACGAGCCGCGTAAAGTGTGCAGGTGAGAAGATATTTATCGATAAACATGTTTTTCCTAATTAGGAGTACAAAATTACACTCATATCCTAGTTAAGAATACAACATTACACTCATATCCTAATTAGGAATTCAAAATTACACTCATATCTTAATTAGGAATTCAAATTTTCATTCATAATACTTTTCTTTACTTAACTTAACTTAACTTTACTAACGCACACCGAAGTGAGACGTGGAAGTGAAAATAAAACGAAATGAATATGAATATACATAGTAGAGAATAATATTAAGACGATAAAACCGAACACTTGCTATTGACAATAAGGTTAAATAACTTGGCGGAGCGAATAAAGAAGGAATGAGCACGGATAATACCCTTCGATGTCAACACAGGCAACTGGTGACGAAGGGCATTGTGCTCGTGACGATCCAGTACCGCCTCGGCTACCTCGGCTACTTCTGCCTCGGCAACGACGCGTGCAAAGTTGCAGAAGATTTTATGTCTTTTGTCTCTCCTTTTTTAAACGTCAGCTTCTTGCCGAATTGACGTAAGAACAAGCATACAATGGAAACATTTAAATTGCTATTTAATAGAAAGTAATGTCTGTTGAAAAAAAGTTGTCATTGCAAGGAAATCATACATTCATATATGTACATACATATCTTTAAAAAGAAACTTTTCTTCAAGGGCAACTATGGAATGTGGGACCAGCTGGAGGCACTTCTGTGGGTTCAAAAGAATATTGGTGAGTTCGGTGGAGACGCGAGCCGCGTAACGGTGGGCGGCCAGAGTGCCGGCGGCACTTCTACCGATCTACTCTCGCTCTCCCCTCTTGCCTACGGTATCTTTGGCAATTTTAAATTTGCACGATATTAGTTTTCTTATCTTATTTCGGCTGTCGCATCGAAATATTAATTTCATGTACAGCTAATAAGCAAATAAATAAATAAAACAATTTATAATATATGAACGCTTGAAGCCCCAACGGTATGAGTGAATTCATGTATGCGATTCCTGTTCTATATTATATATCGCTCTGAAGCAAAAGGGATTCACATGGAAACGGTGTCGCAGTGAAGTGATGGATGCATCTCTGCAGATCTCTTCCAGCAGAAGTTGCTGCTCGGCGGCAACGCCTTCTGCTACTGGGCCGTGTTGCGGCGCTCTCAGATTGTCGACTTCTGCCGTCGAAAAGCGGCTGCGCTTGGCTGGAAGCCACGAAAAGGCTAGCTTCCTTTTCATTTTCTAGTCTTCTTTTACAAAGTATCCTCAAATAATCAACCGTAATCCATTTGAATTCTCCAGGCCAAGGCTCTCAAGCACAAGGCGCGAATTCAAAATTGAGTTTATGGCTCCTTAGAAATGCCTTCAAATGTCACACTCAATCATGCTATTTGCAGTGTACAAGACAGAAATAGAAGAGAGCGAGGCGTTGATTGACTTCTTGCGTACGATTCCGGCGAGCAGGTGATATGATAGTTTCCTTCCAATCTTAACCAAGTAATTTATGTGCTCTTTCTGGTGAACAGCTGAATTTGCTTCACGATATCTTGCTTAAGGTTTCATCTCAACGTAATAGGCATGAACGAGTTTCGTAAGGAATTTCGGCTTCCAATTGGACCGGTTCGGAAGAGATTTTAGGCTTCTCCCTTGACTTTTTAAGAAAAATAACCAAGATGAAGCAACATTTCGTTCAGAAATGTCGGTTTCAAGAGATGAGAAAAGGGCGAAAACGGAAGACATATGTACTTCCTGGTCAGAACAATTCCATATAAGCGTAATCCTAAAGGAGGAACAGCCATCTAACATCCCTTTGTCCATAATACTTGGGGCCCGATCAAACCCATGAATTGAATCGTACAGGTAATCGACGGCGAGATTCTGCCGGAGCCCCTCGTGCTGCTGCGCCCGCTCGCACCGCCGCGTCCGACAATCGCCGGAGTTGGCGAATACGAAGGACTCGTTTTCTGTTAGTTGCAAAGAACAACAACAACTGTATCAAACGATTCAAAAAAGCTCACGCTTAAAAGAGCGCCCTTTTGTAAGAAGGCAAGAGAGAACATGTGATTTTGAGAGACGCGAGTACAATGGTCAAGCAAATTTATTCATACATCAAATTTAATGATGCTATGACAATAGTTTATTGTAACCTTTATCAACAATATTTTCCAGTAGCGGCCGCCTCCTTCATCATTGGCGGTCCCGCGACGAAGAGCAAGATTTGGAAGTTCTTCCTCGACGCTGCCACTGAAACGCTCAAGACTTCCGGCAAGCAGGTCGCGAACTAACCTCATAATAACCCGGTTTTTTTTTGTTGATTGTAGAATTGTTCTTTACTCGCAAGTCATTCATGCCCAAATGTCTGAATGTCTTGTGATGAGATTTTGAGAAGTGTCTCTAATCAACTGTCAAAGTGTTAAAGAGTGTATTTCCTGCGTCAGGCAAAGGAGCTCGCGCGAAGCATCTACGGCGACGATCTCAAGCAGTACGGAAAGTACACTGTCGTGGTGAGTGGGGTGCAGGCTCCTTAAATGCTGCGAGGAAGAACAACCGCTTTTCTAAAAAGCTTAAAAAACTCTCTTATAATATGCTCTTCTCTTGAGGATTACGGTATATTTTAAGGTCCCTGTACTGCCTATTTAAGTTGTGTTATTCGTAATTTGCGTTCATCAGCTCCCATAGCTTCATCACTTCTGGATAAGCTGCAATTGTGCCATTGAGGGTTTGAGTGACATGTTCTCGAACTACGCGCTGGCTCAGACGGCTCGGCTCGCCGTCCGCCAGCTCCCATTCGCTGACACATTCCTCTACACTTTCGACTACTCCTCCTCACGCATCTTTGGCTTCCTCAAGCCACTGCTGCCCTTCACGGGTTCGAACCAATTCACTCGTTTGTTCACTTCTCATCAGTTTTGTATACAAATTACCTCGAACACTATTCCATTTTCATGGATATAAATTTAAAACTATTTATATTCTCGATAGCTGGGAGTCACTGCTCGGAGATCATCTACCTCTTCGACTGCAATTACTTCTTCTCGCCATTCAAGTTGGCCGGTGCTGACCTTGTCATGGCAGACGTTACAGCACGCTACTTTGCCAACTTTATCAAGACAGGGTAGGGGGAAGCGAATATGTGTGAAAAATAACTACTAACCTATTAATTTTCGTAGCAATGAAACTAAAAATTATTGTCGCCCTCTACAGTAACCCGAACGGCGAGGATACGGGCGCTCTGGGTGAATGGAGAAAGTTGGAGAAAACGGAAGGCGATGCCTTTGATGCGTTCTCCTTTAGCACTACGCCACGAATGCGAGAAAAGGTGCTGAATGTAGTTAATTTATTATTGAAGAAAGGTATTTTTCAGATTAAAAGATTATCAGGTTACTGAAATGCAGATATTGTTAATTCTTTGTTTGAGGTGTTCGGAGATCGTATTCGCAAGATGAATGAGTTCCTTGCTGCGAACAATCTAACTAGTCTCTATGAAGATACAACTGACACTTGTGCGATGCAGTAGAAAAGGCAGGGGAGGAAGGGGAGACAGTCAAAGATTCTTATGTAGAAATTCTGTTTCTCCATGATTCTAGAGTGTGACGAGTAAGAAGCTCCTGAACGATATCTTATATGTCATGAATTACAGGAAGCAATCACAAAAGAGAGAATGGACATTTGAGTTATTTTAGTTGCCAACGGAGTAGAATTAATACATAATTAACTAACAAATAATAGTGTCATGATTGGAATTGATTTGTTAAATTGCGAATATACGTATGCCTTAATAGATACATACATCTTTAATTGATGTATGAATAAATAAATGAATAAATAAATTTGGAATAATCCTAGGAGTGAAGCACTCCGCACGAATAGGAGTTGCGTTGACATTTCACATATTACACGACGATGGATAAGCTCACAATCAGCTTTCCTCCAGAATGTTTTCAGTTATCTTTCTCTTGTTGCATTCGCTCGGCGATCGATTTGTGAATAAAATAAAGATTGCTGAATTGAAGTGAGGAAGTGTAGCTTACAACAGTGAAGAGGCAGAGTCAAACGAGTTGGATTAAATTAAAATAATCAACGACAGCTGTAGTCTTAAAAGTCGCCATGATCCTGTAGGGTTGTTCGTGCTTTATTGTGTTCCCTTTTGTGTATACCTACTAATAGGCTTCGGGAAGGTTAGAAATTTTCATAACTTTCACATGCGAGCTAAACTTTCCTCACTCAGTGCCATTCTTACCTCCCTCTGCTTCAAATATGTACATAATTGCAAGTTGTAGTTATGTGGCCTTCGTTCATTCAAGCAGTGCTTGGAGTGGATTTCCAGCAGTATTAATCCAGTCTTTTGTTCCCATACACATGCATGCCTCTCAAGATGCTCTATGTATCAGTCGCTTGTGCTTCTCACCTGATCTACATATGGAATGTTTCGTGGCTTAGATGGGAAGTGTGCAATCGTTGGCTTCGCGTGGGGAAGTGCTGCCAAGACCGCAAGTCACTACAGCCTACGGCATTGTTGAGGGTGAGTTTAGATGCATCGAACTTTTTCTGTCACGGCAATAGTAATGACGCTGTATTTGGGCTTATATTGTTAGCACTTTATGATTTAATCTTTTTTGGATGTTATAGTACTCTGTTGAGGGCGGCGAATAGAGAGCACCGACCGCCGCCTCTGCGACGTCTTTCTAGCCATCCCTTATGCCGCGCCGCCAGTCGGAGAGCGACGATTTCGGGTTTGATCGTTGATCTTTGATGTTTGATCCTTCCTTTAAGAATAGGAATTGACATTATCAGTAGTAGTGATACTTTGCTTTCTTATTGTTTCTTCTTTGAAGAAGCCCGAACCGCCGACACCATGGGAGGGCGTCCGAGCATGTCGTCGTTTCGGCCCGCGTTCAATACAAGTTAGCACGATTCCCACTTTAGTTGTGAACAATGGAACTTAAACGAGGGCGATCACCAAAAAAATACGTGAGATTGAAAATTGTACTCCCATTTTTTTCACGTAGCGGGTTCGTGCGGCCTGCGTGAATAGCAAGGACGAGATTACCTACTCCCAGGGCAAGCGCCGGAATTCGAATTGCATTATTTATTCTTGGAGATCGCCCTGCTTTAATAGGCAACCTATCCCTGGGATGTGGTTGGAACGACAGTGCCAAGCAGCGAGGACTGCCTGCTGCTCAACGTCTTCGCTCCAAGCAAGCAGGAAGGGAAAGTGAGGCTAGCGATAAACATCCGGAAACCGTTGAAATTGAATCGACATTAAGACGTATCCCGTCTTTGTCTTTATCCACGGCGGTGCCTATTTCATTGATTCGGCTGTCAAGTACGAGTCGCGTAAGGTGTGCAGGTGAGAAGATATTTATCAATAAACATGTTTTTCCTAATTAGGAGTACAAACTTGCACTCATATCCTAATTAGGAATTCAAAATTATACTCATATTCTAATTAGGAATACAACTTTTCATTCATAATACCCTTCTATGTCAACACAGGCAGCTGGTGACGAAGGGAATTGTGCTCGTGACGATCCAGTACCGCCTCGGCTACCTCGGCTACTTCTGCCTCGGCAACGACGCGTGCAAAGTTGTTGCTTTCTTTTTTAAATGTCTGCTTCTTGCTGAATTAAAGACGCTATAACGATTGCAATAATGGAAGCAGTAGAATTACCATTTGTGCTAAACCATGAACCCCGAGGCCTTTCAAGGTAACTTCACCCACCGGACCCAGTTCTTGATTGTGGAATGAACTTGGATTGTGGAATTAAGATTTGCTACTTTAGCCTAGTGGTTTTCAAAGAGTTTGTCATTGCTCGGATATTGTATATTATTTCTTCTTAAAAAAACCTCCTTCCAGGGGAACTTTGGCATGTGGGACCAGTTGGAGGCGCTTCGCTGGACGCAAAAGAACATTGGCGAGTTCGGCGGGGACGCGCGGCGCGTGTCGGTGGGTGGGCAGAGCGCCGGCGGCTCATCTACAGATCTACTTTCGCTTTCGCCGCTTGCCTGTGGTTACATTAGTTGTATTTATATGAATGCCGCTGCGAGTCGTTATTTCCTGTTCCAAAACGGCAATAATGACTCTCGCGGTCAACCAGTAATAACGACTCGTGGCCATGAAGCCCGTTGAATTCATACTTTCGATAGTTACTATCTGTAATTTTGAAGCGAAAGGGATAGCGTATGAATATATGCATATTTCAATTTGTTAGCTTTTGTGTCTACACGAAAGCCTGTAGCCGTACATATGTATGTATGTACAGCCGCAAACATTTCCGAACAGCTCATGTTCCACTGTAGCAGTCGCAAGGAAGTGAACAGACACCTCTTCAGATCTCTTCCAGCAGAAGTTGCTTCTGGGCGGCAACTCCTTCTGCTACTGGGCCGTGCTGCGGCACTCTCAGATTGTCGACTTCTGCCGTCGGAAAGCGGCTGCGCTTGGCTGGAAGCCACGAAAAGGTCGCTTCTTTCTCTTTCTCTACTTTTATTTTATCTTTGCTCAAACTACAAAGTGTCCTTCAGCTGTTTTAAATGTTTAATTACAGTGTACAAGACAGAATTTGAAGAGAGCGAGGCGCTAATTGAGTTTTTGCGTACAAGGCCGGCGAACAGGTGGTAGTTTCCTTCTATTTTAACCAAGTAATTTATGTGCTCTTTCCGGTGATCTACTTTGATATACTTCGCAATATTATTTAGGTTTCATCTCAATGTGATAGGCATGAAAGAGTTTCGGAAGGAATTTCGGCTTCCAATTGGACCGGTTCGGAAGATTTTTGAATTATTTTTTTTTAACATTCCGGTTTGAAATAATAAGAAATGGGTAGAAGAAGTAGGAAAAGGGATCCCAGAAAAAAACAATGCCTGAAGCATAATCGTAAAGGTGATCGACGGGGATATTCTGCCGGAGCCCCTCGTGCTGCTCCGGCCTCTGGCACCGCCGCGCCCTACACTCGCCGGAGTTGGCGAATACGAAGGACTTGTTTTCTGTCAGCTAACAATAGAACAAGAAGAGCAACTCTATTATAATCACAAGTTACATAACTTTTGCTATAGCAAAAGTTATGTAACTTATTAGATATCAAGGGAATGCGGGAACACTAGTGAAGACTAGGTGAAGACAATTTTAATTATTCGAGCTGGCTCGGCTTATATAGAGCCGGTGGATGAAGTATTTAGGGAATAATGCATATGCATATGTAAATATGTATATATATATGTAAAAGGGTATAGCGCAAAACGTCTCCTTCTGATATGATAATCTACCTCTGTTTGTAATATCTCGATGTACACGACACCTTTTAAGTAGCCGCTAAACTTTTCATCATCGGTGGTCCAGCGACCAATGGCAAGCTTTGGAAAATCTTCCACGACGTAGCCGCCGATAAGCTCAAGGCTTCTGCCAAGCAGGTGCTGTATCTGTTGCTTATAGTGAGGATCGTCTCTGCAAAAAGGGGGCCTGTCAATGTATTAAAGAAATTAAATACAATATTTTCTGCGAAATTTCTCAGGTAAAGGAGCTCGCAGGCAGCATCTACGGCGATGACCATAAGCAGTACGGAATGTACATCGTCCTGGTTAGTGGGCTGGCTTCTTTGATGTGAAAGAGAGGAGTTCAGTTTGTGGATAGTAGAAAGGGGACATTAGAGGGGCATGAGACTTCATCGCAATCTACTTGAATTTTCTGACTATTGTACTCGCGCCTCTCTAAATCACATGCTCTTTCGCCTAGCGTCTCAGGGAAAATGGTGCGAATTCAAGTGCGACTTTGTGGCTAATTTGAGGGACTGAGCGACACTTTTTCGAACTACGCACTGGCTCAGACGGCTCGGCTCGCCGTCCGCCAGCTCCCATTCGCTGACACATTCCTCTACACTTTCGACTACTCCTCCTCACGCATCTTTGGCTTCCTCAAGCCTATTCTGCCATTCACGGGTTCGAAACAGTGCAGTCGTTTACTTCTCATATGAGTTGAGTATACAAATGACCCATAACACTATTTCTATCATCGTTACTCTTCACAGCCGGAACTCATTGCTCGGAGATCATCTACCTCTTCGACTGCAATTACTTCTTCTCGCCATTCAAGTTGGCCGGTGCTGATCTTGTCATGGCAGACGTCACAGCGCGCTACTTTGCCAACTTTATCAAGACAGGGTGGGGATGCGAACCGATGTGAAAAATTACTATTAATTTTCGTAGCCATGAAATTAAAAATTATTGTCGCCCCCTACAGTAACCCGAACGGCGAGGACACGATCACACTGGGTGAATGGCGCAAGTTGGAGAAGACGGATGGCGATGCTATTGATGCCTTTTCCTTTAGCACAACACCACGAATGCGCGAGGAGGTGGAGCTTGTTGTTTCAATTAATTTTTGAAGAAAGTTTTTTTCATATTAAAAGTCTATCAGGTTACTGAAATGCAAATATATGTCTTTTTTTATTATTCTTTGTTTGAGGTGTTCGGAGATCGCATACGCAAGATGAATGAGTTCCTTGCTGCGAACAATCTAACTAGTCTCTATGAAGATACAACTGACACTTGTGCGATGCAGTAGAGAAGTCAGAGGAGGGACGGGGAGACAGAGAAAGAGAATTAAGGAGAAATTCTGTTTCTCCATGATTCTAGATAGCGACGAGTAAGAAGTTCCTGAACAATGTGTCAAGAAATACAAGAAAAATTCACGAAAGAGAGAATGGACATTTGAGTAATCCTAGTTGCAAACGGAGTAGAATTAATACATAATTAACTTACATATTATTATGTCATGAAAGGAATTGATGGCTTAAATTGCGAATATATAATGCATTTATATGAAATAGGCCCAATGGTGAACCACTCCGCTTGAATAGGAGATGTTTTCTTTACATTTCACATATTACACGCCTATGGATAAGCTCAGCTTTCCTCCAGAATGTTTCAGTTATCTTTCTCTTGTTGCATTCGCTGGGGGGCCATTTGTGAATAAAATAAAGATTGCTGAATTGAAGTGAACGAGAGTTAAAAAAGTGCATAAGCTGAAGTAAACTTGTTGGATTAAATTAAAATACCTGTCGACAGCTGTAGTCTTCAGAGTCGTCATGCTCCGATCCTGTTGTTCGAGCTTTATTGTGTTCCTTTTTGTGTATACCTAATATTCTTGGGAAAGCTCAGAAATGTTTATAATTTTCACCTGTGAACGAAACTTTCCTCAATGCCATTCTTACCTCCCTCTGCTTCAATTACATAACTGCAATTTGTTCTTATGTGGTCTCAATTCATTCAATCAAAAATGGAGTGGATTTCAAGACTGGTCTTTTGTTCCCATACACATTCATGCATCTCAAGATGCTCTACGCATCAGCCAGTCATGCTTCTCACCTGACCTACATATGTAATATGTTTTGTGAAAAGGCTTATGTTAGATGGGAAGTGTGCAATCGTTGGCTGCGAGTGGCGAAGTGCTGCCAAGACCGCAAGTCGCTACAGCCTACGGCATTGTTGAGGGTGAGTTTAGACGCATCGAACTTTTCTGTCACAGCAATTGTAATGATGCTGTATTTGGGCCTATATTGTTCTTATATTAACACTTTGAGATATCATCTTTTTTCTGATCTATGTTTCCGCAATCTTTTGAGGGCGACGAATAGAAAGCACCAACCGCTGCCTCTGCGACGTCTTTCTAGGCATCCCGTATGCCGCACCGCCTGTAGGAGAACGACGCTTTCGGGTTTGATCTTTGATGTTTGATGTTTGATCCTTCCTCTTCATTCTACGAATAGGAATTGACAATATCAGTGGTGATACTTTGCTTTCATAGTCTTTGAAGAAGCCCGAACCGCCGACACCATTTGAGGGCATCCGAGCATGTCGCCGTTTTGGCCCGCGTTCGATACAAGTTAGCACACGATACACACTACCGTTGTGAATACTAAAGTGGGACCGAAAAACTAGGTAAGATAAAAAAAAATTGTGATCTCACATGCGCACGCTATTTTCACACAGTGGGTTTACCACGGGCATACGCAGCAATTCGAACCTGCATTAATTATTCTTCGGTGATCGCCCTGCTTTAATAGGCAACCTATCCTTGGGACGTGATTTGAACGCCAGTGCCAAGCAGCGAGGACTGCATGCTGCCAACGTCTTCGCTCCAAGCAAGCAGGACGGGAAAGTGAGGCTAGCGAGAAACATCAGGAAACCGCTGAAATTGAAATGACATTAAGACGTATCCCGTCTTTGTTTTTATCCACGGCGGTGCCTACTTCATTGATTCTGCTGTTAAGTACTAGCCGCGTAAGGTGTGCAGGTAGAAGATATTTATCGATAAAATTGCATTCTTAATTAGGAATACTGTCGTGTATATGATGATATATCACGTAAGAAGATTATCATAGCTGCACTAGCTGTACTATACCCTATCCCTTACTGAAGTAATCCATCTTGTAGCCCTTTATATACCGCCACCTGAGCCATTAACAAATTGTGGTCTACCTGGTTCCTCTTGTGCTCTACATTCCTTATGCTGCCTAGCAAGCAACATTATTGGCGATCAGGATGAAATCCTGCGGATAGCCGTCGACGATGCGCTAAGAGTTCGCAACACCTCCAGGTGACTTGCGGAGCTCAGCACCGGAGCTCCGCGGATGGCAGTCTAAACTTCGCTTTCGAGAAGTGACCAACGTAACCCGGTGTGGTCTGTGCCTGGTGAAACTCTGCGCACAAGTTCCCGCAGCTGGCATTGGCAGTTCGGTTTGCGACTTGAGAAAAATCCAGCGCCGCTCGGTTGTGAACTGCGCCTGATGAAACTGCGAGCCAAAATCTCAAATCTCAACTCAACACGTCCGTCGCCCTCCGCTGCGAGTGCCTTCTTCTGCAACCTTGTTCTGTCCGCATCCGTCCAGCCAGATGCCTCTCTGGATACGGTTGTGGTGAATCAGTCAAGCCACTGCATTAAACTGCGCCTGATGAAACTGCGAGCCAAAATCTCAAATCTCAACTCAACACGTCCGTCGCCCTCCGCTGCGAGTGCCTTCTTCTGCAACCTTGTTCTGTCCGCATCCGTCCAGCCAGATGCCTCGATCCTAGCCGAGCAAGCGGAGGAAGAAAGTCCTTTCACGAGCCAAAAGGCCACGTATGTATAAGTCCCCCGGCTAACTGAGACTTCGGGCATCGTGTCGCTCTGCGCCTGTGACGGAACAGTGCCGCCCGGTGAATCCGCCCTGTGAAACTGTCGCACCTCGAGAGGCCACAGATCGCAGAGTCTCGGAGCGTCGGCACTCGGCAATCGCGCCACACCGAAGTTTCGGCTTGGAGCCAGACAACTCTTGCCAAGCAGTAAGATCTGGCCGACATGAGGCATGTCGTCGTAACCTGAGAGATGGCCTTTGAAGAAACCCAGGCTGATAGATGGGCGAAGGCAAGCCGTAAGATCTATCCTACATGTATTTATGTACGTCAATGGGTTGCCAGACAGCTCTTGCCAAGCAGTAAGATTTGGCCGACATGAGCAATGTCGTCGTAGCCTGAGAGAAGGCCATTGAAGAAACCCCGGCTGATAGACCGGCGAGGGCAAGCCGTAAGATCTATGCGACATTCACGATGTCGCCGTTACCTGAAAGAGGGTTATAGTCCAGCAGATGCGTCGTCCCGTGCGTGGAGATGCTAACTTCCCGGACCGAGTTGTATCCGCTGTTCCTGATGGTCCTTTCCGGCGTTACGTGAGGTTGTGCCATGCCTGGCAAAGGCTCAAGACACTTGCAAGCCATATAAGGAGGCTGAACTCGCGCGTCGAACAAGCGTAGTAGATCTAGCAAGGTGGATCGTAATCTGCGCGAGGAGAAAACATTCCAGTTCCAGATGGGAACATACGTCGTCGTCCAAGAGATGTAGGAAAGTCCAAGACTCTGTACCAAAGATGATGGAGTGTCCGAACTCTGTAGTAAGTTGCTGACAGGACGTAGAAGCTTTGCTTCGAACTTCCTTCTCGTTTGAGTTTCTGTACAGAGATGTAGACTTCGGTCGAATTCAGTGATGCTGAAGCTAAGGATTCGGATGTTCGTACTTCGGGGAGGTGTCGTGTATATGAAGATATATCACGTAAGAAGATTATCTTTGCGGCACTAGCTGCACTATACCCTTGATCTTACGAAAGTACTCCATCCTGCAGCCCTATATAAATTGCCACCTGAGGCATTAATGAACGGTGTAAATTCCTTATGATGCCTAGCAAGCAGCATAACCAATACAATATTACACTCATATCCTAATTAGGACTACAAAATTCATTCATAATACTCCTCGATGTCAACACAGGCAGCTGGTGACGAAGGGCATTGTGCTCGTGACGATCCAGTACCGCCTCGGCTACCTCGGCTACTTCTGCCTCGGCAACGACGCGTGCAAAGTTATAAAAAAAATTCTTTTCTTTTTTTAAATGTCTTTTTTAGTTGCATCTTGCTGAATTAAAGACGATATAACGATTGCAATAATGGAAGCAGTTAAATTACCACTTAGGATAAATCATGAACTCCGATGCCTTTCATCTTGCCTTCACCCAGCGAGCCCTGTCCCTGATTGTTTAATAAACTTTGAAAATATTTAGGAGAAAGTAGTATATGTTAAAAACATTTGTCATTGCACCCATAGTGTATATTATTTCTTAAAAGAAATTCCTCCCAGGGCAACTTTGGCATGTGGGACCAGCTGGACGCAAAAGAACATTGGCGAGTTCGGCGGCGGTGGGTGGTCAGAGTGCAGGCGGCTCTTCTACAGATCTTCTTTCGCTTTCGCCGCTTGAATATGGTTAGTTTAGTCATATTTATATGAAGGCGCGAGTCGTTATTTCCGTTTCCAAAACTGCAATAATGACTCTTCCGGTCACTCAGCAATTACGACACAAGGCCTTATGTGAAGCCCAGGGAATTCACACTTTCGATAGTTTTGTTACATATATTATGTGTCATTGAGAATCGAAAGAGATTACATTCATTTGTATACATCAATTTATTTGCTCTTGTGTCAGCAGAAAAGCCCAAAGATGTACATCATACAGCCGCAAACATAGTCGTACAGCTCCTGTAGCAGTCGCAAGGAAGTGAACGACACCTCTTCAGATCTCTTCCAGCAAAAGCTGCTGCTGGGCGGCAACGCCTTCGGCTACTGGGCCGTTCTGCGGCGCTCTCAGATCGTCGACTTCTGCCGACGGAAAGCGGCTGCGCTTGGCTGGAAGCCACGAAAAGGTCGCTTCTTTCTCTTTCTCTAATTTTATTTATCTTTGCTTATACTACAAAGTGAACTTCAGCAGTTTTACAGTGTACAAGACAGAATTAGAAGAGAGCGAGGCGTTGATTGAGTTTTTGCGTACACGGCCGGCGAGCAGGTGGTAGCTTCCTTATATTTGAAACAAGTAATTTATGTGCTCTTTCTGATGTATCTATTTCGTAATATTATTTAGGTTTCATCTCAATGTGATAGGCATGAAGGAGTTTCGGAAGGAATTTCGACTTCCAATTGGACCGGTTCGGAAGATTTTTGGCTTGTTTACCGAATTATAGGGGAATAAACGAGATAATGCAAATTTTGTTCAAAAATGACTGTTTAGAGTGATAAGAAAAAGTGTTGAATAAGAAGTAGGAAAAGAGAAGAACAACAATGCTTGAAACACAATGGTAAAGGTGATCGACGGGGAGATCCTGCCGGAGCCCCTCGTGCTGCTCCGGCCTCTGGCACCGCCGCGCCCTACACTCGCCGGAGTTGGCGAATACGAAGGACTTGTTTTCTGTCAGCTAACAATAGAAAAAGAACTCTATTGTAATAACAAATTATATAACTTTTGCTATAGCAAAAGTTTTGTTGTTCTTAGGTAATACGGGAACGCGGGAACACAAGTGGAGACGAGGAGAAGAAAATTTGTGTTGTGCGTGTTGGCTCGGCTTATATAGAGTCTTATATGGAGTCGGTGGATGAAGTACTTCGGGAGCAGTGCATTTACTATCAGATATGATTGTACTTACATATGTTCAGAGGTGACATATCTGAATATTCACGACACCTTTTAAGTGGCCATTGCACTCTTCGCCGTCGGCAGGCCGGCGACCAAGGGCAAGGTTTGGAAGATTTTCCTCGACGCTGCCGCCGATAAGCTCAAGGCTTCTGGCAAGCAGGTGCTGTAAATACCCCCGGTTTTTGCTACTTGTGGTATCTGAACGTGGTGACTGTCTCTACAAAAAGGGAAAGTATTAAGGAAATTAAAGACAATATTTTCTGCGACATTTGTCAGGTAAAGGAGCTCACAAGCAGCATCTACGGCGATGACCACAAGCAGTACGGAATGTATACCGTCCTGGTTAGTGGGCTGGCATCTTTGTTGCGAAAGAGAAGAGTTCACGTTCGGGCTAGTAACAAGCGAAAATAAAGGAGTCAATCGTTATATACTTGAATTTTTCTGACTGTTGAACTCGCGCCTCTCTAAATCACATGCTCTTTCGCCTTGGAAAATAGCGCGAATTCAAGTGCGACTTTGTGGCTAATTTGAGGGACTGAGCGACACTTTTTCGAACTACGCACTGGCTCAGACGGCTCGGCTCGCCGTCCGCCAGCTCCCATTCGCTGATACATTAATCTACACTTTCGACTACTCCTCCTCACGCATCTTTGGCTTCCTCAAGCCTATTCTGCCATTCACGGGTTCGAAACAGTGCAGTCGTTTACTTCTCATATGAGTTGTGTATACAAATGACCCATAACACTATTTCTATCATCGTTACTCTTCACAGCCAGAACTCATTGCTCGGAGATCATCTACCTCTTCGATTGCAATTATTTCTTCTCGCCATTCAAGTTGGACGGTGCTGACCTTGTCATGGCAGACATCACAGCGCGCTACTTTGCCAACTTTATTAAGACAGGGTGGGGATGCGAACAGATGTTTGAGCCTTACTTTGCATTGTTTTATTATGTGTAAAGTAAGAATTAATTTTTTTGAACAATGAAACTACAGGCACACCACGTGTACATAATATGTCGATTACAGTAATCCGAACGGCGAGGATACGAGCGCGCTGGGTGAATGGAGGAAGTTGGAGAAGACGGAAGGCGATGCCATTGACGCCTTCTCCTTCAGCACTACGCCACGAATGCGAGAAAAGGTGGAACATTGTTGTTGCCAAAGAAAAGTCTTTTATTTTGCAAAAAAATTTTTCAAATGAAAAGTGTTTCAAAATACTGCCTACGCATTTTTAAGTAGTCCTTTTCTTAAGATTCCATGTTTGAGGTGTTCGGAGATCGTATACGCAAGATGAGTGAGTTCCTTGCTGCTAACAATCTAACTAGTCTCTATGAAGATACAACTGACTCTTGTGCGATGCAGTAGAGAGGCAGGGGAGGGACGGGGAGAAATAGAAGGAGAATCATAGAGAGAGTACACTTGTCCCTTCAAAACGAAGATGTTGCGCGGACGTCTTCCCTAGGCGAGAAACTGGATACACAAGTTGCATCTCACTTGTACCCATAGACGATACACCCTTGTTGACGTTTTAAATGTTTCGAATAAAGAACTATGAGAATCGAATGTTTTGCTGCATACAATTAGAAAACATGTGTCTGTCTATTGCATGTGGCTATTTTTTTTAAATCCCATTTCGTTAGCACCTCTTCTGGCCGTAAGGAATGGAGACAGAGAGGTGGAAGGGTGTAAGGGTGGTTCCAGCTACGTTTCCTATATGAAATAAAGAGGGAGAGTGAGAGAGCGAGAGGGTGAGAAAGAGCGAGAGCGACACTAGTGAAAATTAGAGAGGGAGAGAGAGAAAGAGAGAGGCAGAGAGAGAGAGAGAAAAAAGACAAGAAAATGGCACAAGAGGTTAATCCTTCGATATTTGAACCCTAATGAAATATTGCCGCACTGAGCCGTTGTGCCAACACTTCGACGTACGGCAGAAAATAGGAGATGAAAAAACGCCCCACATGGAATGAGCTTTTGCGTCAATGAAGATCTGTCATTCTCTTTTAAGGCGAATATTTATTTTATTTTATTTTATATGTGGCTATTTTTTGTTGTTATATATTATGCATAGCACGCATATTGAAAATTAAACTTCATCTATCACCCAATGATTGATTCTTCCGTTAACGAAATGTTCTTCAGAGTTGGAGACACTGAAAACGGGAGACAACCGTTTGCCTGCCGAGCGCTCCCTCGAAATGGTCGTCGCTTCATCGGCGCTTCTTCTCTTGTCGCTCGCAGCTCATCAGATTATAGCCAGCGAATGTAGAACAAGTTCGCTTTTCATCGACTTATTCTCGTGCTATTTAGGTAAATATTATCTACTTACAAATTCCAATGTTTCTGCTAGACTCTCATGTTAAGCTTTGATAAAATCTCACGGTGCAGTTAAAGGAGGGCGAAGACTGAAAAATAATGTGATTTCAACAAATTGCCACGGCTCTTCGAAGTCTCATTAGCGTATGCTATTTTCACGCAGTGGGTTTGTGTGAACTGCTAAATAGCCAGGAGTAGCCACTCATAATAAAAGTGGCTCCTCGCATTAAATTCGGACCAGAAATAATTATTTTTCTGTGATTGACCTCATCTTGATTTTAAAAAAAAGATCATTATTTATAAGATCAAGGCGCCTCACAACGGCTTGCATACGACATCTTCAATATGACAGGCTACGACGCTCATGTTGCGCCGTACTATTCAACAGGTACCGCTTATGTGACAATTAATGTCTTGAAGGGATACACAATCAATGTCTTGGAGGGAGAGACAATTGAATTGTGCAGTGGCTGGCACAAATGGCTCTAGTCGACACGGCTCGGACCCCCCGGCAGCCGTCGTGAAACTCGATATCCAATTCGTGCGCCTCATTTCGGTGAGCGAGAAGAACGACCAATTCAGCGTCACCATCGCATTCTATGTGGTTCCTATTTTCACTCGTTTCGGGATACGATCGAGAGAGAGAGAGAGAAAGAGAGAGAGAGAGAGAGAGAGAGAGAGAAAAAGAGAAAGAAAGAAAGAAAGAAAGAAAGAGAGAGAGAGAGAGAGAGTCTTTTCCTATTAACGCTGACTATTACTTCAGCGTTAATAGGAAAAGATGGAGATTCTTGGATTCTGCACAAACACACACACACATAAAAAAAATATTCGTTAAATTTTACGAATTAAGATACTAATATATTAGCATGATTGGTCTTCAAATGGCCGAGCCAAGTTTGTGCACACAGAATTGGCGAGATCCTCGCATATCGTGGCGACCCGTAGATCACGATGGCATTTCCCATTTCTTCGTCAATCGCAACAAGCTCTGGATTCCTGAGATATTCATGTGTGACAGGTAAGAGAGAGATAAATTCGTGAAACTTGAAGGATGCAATGGTTTTTTTTCTAAATGTTTACTTTAATAAATTAAATAAATTCTAATTATTCAGCTCCGAAATCATTATGGGCCAGGAGGACCTTCAGCAGAATGTCAAGGTTTGCATCGAATAATTTTTAAGGGATTCAATCAGGTGTAGATCTTGCAGATCTATTCGAACGGCTCTCTGCGAATGTTTGCAATTTCGACCTCGAGCTTCTTCTGCGGCTTTGATGTTGGTCAATTAAACATACAGGCATATTGAAATAATATATATTGTAATATTAGCACTTCTGATTGAGGATTGATATCAAAAATTGTTTGTTGAAGGGAAAGATTCTAGCTCGACCTCTTTCAGTTCGCCCTCTTTTAGTTCGACCTCTTTCAGTTCGCTCTCTTTCAGTTCGCCCTCTTTCCTTTCGACCGGCAACGCTGCGAGCTCTGCTTCGGCCTCAACGCATACGATTCAAGCGAGCTCCAGATTACAGCAGCAATCACAGCAGTGGGCAACTATAACGTATGTTGCTAATTTCATAGTGAAATAATATCTAAAATAATATCAAATAATGAAATATCTCTCATATCTCCTTAAAAGGCGATTCAATCCTCAAACGAGTGGAACTTGAAGCACAACGACACTTTCTACACTAGCTTCAGGGGCATGAGCATGGTTGGCGCATTTATTACATTACTTTGCTACTAAATAGTTCTAATTAGTTACTAAATAGTTATTTTGTTACCAGATAGTTCTCATTGTGAAAATCTCCTCATTCCTAGGCTCAACTTCCTCTGATCCTCCGCCGCCGTCCCACCTTCTGGATCGCCACAATTATTGCGCCCGTGTTCCTGCTCGGCCTGCTCTCCGTCATCGGCATCTTTGCTGGCGATTCCGATATGGTGGCCAGTAATGCGGTCGGTAGTGAAAAATTACATTAAAAGTTATTTAATATCAATAATTCGCATTCATCAAACGGGAGCATGAAAAAAGGTCTAACAAGAAAAAGAAAAGTTGAATATGTAGATTTTTCATTTGAGACATCGCTCGGCCTAGCCGCTCTGATGTCTCTGATGGTACTCACTCAGACGCTCTCGGACTCGCTAGCCAAGTCGGAAAGGCTGCCCATTCTAGGTTGCTGTCTTTCTTCATCATTTGCTTGAATGGACTTTATTTGATACTTTGAGGCCCAAAATCTTTCATTTTTGATGACTCACCTCTTCTTCTCTCACTTTTAAGCCGTCTACATCATTGCGGAGGTTGCCCTTGTGGCTGCTGCCGTCCTTGCCGTCGTTCTCATTGGCAAGTTGCCAAGAAAGCGAGAGCAGAAGACGAAGCAACCGCTCTCCGTCCTAACTGGGAGCATGGAGAGAAGCAAGAAGACCTTGAGGTATCTCACTAATTCAGTCAAAATTATTTTGTCACAGCACATGGAGAAAGTCGGGCCAAAACGCATCCAAAACAAAGAGAAATTGGGAGTAGAATCAACCTTCCCACTAATCCAGGAAAGGAAAATGAGTATACTAGGGTATGTTAAAGTATAATATATATATATATATATATATATATATATATATATATATATATACATATATGCATGTATTAACGACCGGATTTCTTTGTAATCTGCACCAATCTTATGGCAGCAAATTTATTAGAGAAAAAAGTTGATTAATAGAATAAAGCCTATAGTTTGCACTGTATAAAGGAATAAAATTTCACAATTTTATCTCTTATAGCGAATATGGAAAGTGCTGTATATTTATAGCGCAACAGCATCGACTCGAGTGACGTGCGTGGGTCGCAGTTGTTTGTCAATTCGCGTGCTCGTCTTCATCGTCGTCATGACACTTCACTTGGCGAACTTGGCTATTTTCGTGCAATTCATGATATTCGATTCTTGACCGAGTGCCTTCTTTGATGTCTTCAATGAATATGTTCGTTAAAACATCTTTTTTATTGCGGAGTGCATTATCGAACTTTTTAATTGGTCAACAAAAATAAATTTTGGACTGTGATACTTTTCATCGACCTGTCACATGATTAGCAGTCTTAGGAAGAGAACGTGGTTTTACCGTGTAACTTTTTATGTGAGGCGGAGTTTTGAGAATTAATTGGGTTTCTAAAAAGCCATTGCAAGGTTTTGGAGTCCAGCTCTGCTGAAAAGTGTCTTCTTTCTGAGCAGGCTTTTATAATTCGTCTGCCGTCCCTTCTGGATATGTAGACTCCATATTTCTCTACTAATTTAACTACTCGAGACATCGTCGCTTGAGACGTGAGGTGAAGGGAAAAAACTGAACGTATATTTAACGTCTGCAAATGACGGCTGCCCATCCATCGCACTCCCTGCAAATGTCTTGCTTTTTGAAAGATAATATGGAAGTTCTCAGTTTCTGAATGAGATGTTGATATTTGGATTTCGATGAATTTGGATTGATAATCTTCCATTCAAATAGATCTTGTATCTTTTAACTTCCAGGTAACTCGTGCCACTTTTCTATGAGAGCACTAGAGCAGGAAAGGGTGCACACGAGCGCGACTTGGTTATCCGATACGCGTAGTATGTCTCGCGAAATTAAATAGTGTCCGCGCGAGGTTCATGGCCTCCTTGTGCATGCGCAAGAAGCATAGATAAATGTAGAGTGCTGGACAGATGAAGTATTCCCATTTAATTTCTTTTTTCCTGGTTGTCACGTTTAAATTTAATTTACCGAATATTAATAATGCAAAAAGTGATTATCATTGGGTAAAGGAGTTTATGGATTTTCATTGACTGTTAATCACATTGTTTCTTGCGTGTGCTAGACTGTTTTCATACTGTTCAGGCGTAGAATAAATATTGAGCCGAATGCTCTTCTCTTCACTCGCACTTCTTCTTCTTGCTCAGAAAGCGAGAAGCAGCGATTGCTGCGGCAAGCATATTAACTTTTTTTGTTTATGTTAATTGTTTTTGAAAGAGTAAAACATTGAATAAATGATTAAGATTAACATGGCAAAAAGTAGTAATGTTTAGAGATATTTCTTTGTAGACGCTACTCAGAAGCTGGCTTATCATCTCTTCAATGAAACAGGCTACGAGGCCATGGTTGCCCCGTACTTCACAGAAGGTTCTGTTCTTTTTACTTCCTCCTATGTTCTTTTTAATTTTCCTATGCATCCTAATTATTCAGCCATTTGTCGGCAAAACTGCGGAAGCTGACGATAATGTTTGAAATTGAGACTGAATTGAAGGAAGAAAAAAATGTTCAGCAAACTGACTGAATCCTACTGATTGTATTTGTTTTTTGTTGTTGCTTCTGAAAAGCCATTGTAATGTTGTCACGTCATTAAACATGATGTATGATGTATGAATAATTAAATAATAAATATGATAAATAAATAGTGGATGGCGCTAATGGCTCCACTTGCCGCCGCCACGGCCCGACGGAAGCCACGCCCATCGTGAGCATCGACATCCTCTTCGTGCGACTCATCTCGGTGATCGAGCGAAACGACCAGTTCACCGTCACCGTCACCTTCTACATGGTATACAATATAGTACTGCCCACCACAAATACACAAGTGTCTCGGAGACACGCTCAATCCTTATCGCATGGCTCGTGGGTTAGGCTTTAAACCGCATTTTATATATTTATTCTCATCAAAAATGATATGACGTGACAACAACATCCGGAGAACCATTCACGCAGCAAGAGCATAGAGGAAACTTTGAGAGTAAAAATCAATAATTCTTTTTTTGCTGTTAGGAAAAACCTCTAAACCGTCGTCAAAATAGATACTAGATTAGAGCAAAAGTTTAAAAAAAAAAGTTCCATTCGCTCAATATGACAGAACTGGCGAGACCCTCGCTTGTCATGGCGACCTGAAGTGCACGACAGCATCTCACATGTCTACGTCAATCGCAACAAACTGTGGATTCCGGAGATATTCATGTCTGACAGGTAAGAACATAGGACAGTTCCAAAAATAAGTTGCCGCCTTCTCTTGTGCTATTCGTTCCTTCAATGTGATCAATTGAGCTCTGAGAAGAACAGCGTACAGGAGGACTATCAGCAAAACGTCAAGGTTTGCGCAAATCGATTTTATGATTATTTCTTTTGGAAATGTGGAGAGAAAAAAAACTTGTAGCTTAAATTCGACGGCTCACTTCGAATGTTGGCAATTTACACTGTGAGCGTCTTCTGCGAATATAACGTCAGTGAATTGACAAATATAAATATTTTAGTGATCTTCGAATAATGACCGACAATTTTATCTTTGGTCAAAACATTTTAAAAAATCTCCTTGTCGGCCGATTGTTTGCCAGTTCGCCCTCTTCAAGTTCGCCCTCTTTGAGTTTGCCCTCTTTGAGCTCGCTCTCTTTAAGTTCGCACTCTTCCCCTTCGACTCGCAACACTGCCAGCTCTGCTTCGGACTCAACGCGTACGTCTCTGATGAGCTGCAGCTTAAAGTCTCCGTCCCGACTTCGGTCAACTACACGGTACATATACTTTTCAAACAGTTTTAAATAAAGTGTTATTATCGAGCGCTCAATATTTTATTGTGAAAGTTTATCGAGTTCCTACTTTCCGTATTGAACATTTTAAATTATGGTTAGAATAAAATGGCTACTTTAGATCTTCCAATCCTCGAGCGAATGGCAGATGAAGCATAAGGGCACCGTTAACGTCACCATTCGAGACGTGAGCATGGTAATGCTTCAAGCTTTAAGTTTGTAGGATTACCCGGAAGGCTTTCTCTTCGAGGCGTTGCCCATTTGGCTATAGCCACTATAGCCGCCTCTATTACGGCTCCTGGCCACTTTGAGATGTGCTGTATCTCTTATTACTCTCTCTCTCTCTCTCTCTATTGTGACTCTCTTTTTTCTTCTTCTTCACTGTCTCATAACACGTCTGTCCTCTCTCGCCTCTAGGCCGAAGTTCCCGTGCTCCTCAGCCGCCGTCCGACCTTCTGGATCGCGACGATCATTGCGCCCGTCTTTCTGCTCGGCCTTCTCTCCTTCGTCGGCATCTTTTCAGGCGATTCGGAGACTATCGCTGACACTGCAGTCAGTGAACAGACTCTTTCTCTCTCTCTCTTCCTCTCTCCCTCTCTCTCTCTCTCTCTCTCTCTCTCTCTCTCTTCCTCTCTCCCTCTCTCTCTCTCTCCCTCTCTCTCTCACTCTCTCTCTCTCTCTCTCTTCCTCTCTCTCTCTCTCTCGTCTTTCTCTCGCACGCTCAACCAAAACGATTTCATTTCTTTCCCCTAACTATTTATATATAGCTTCATCTCTCAAGAACACGTGTGTCCTCTCTCGATCATGAGATTCAGAGGCAAAAGAGCGGCAATTTCAACTTGAGTCTTTTATGCCCCGCCCCTTTCAAGGTGTCGATCGGCCTCGCTGCCCTGATGTCTCTGATGGTGCTGACGCAGACACTCTCGGATGCGCTCGCCAAATCGAACCGGCTGCCTATTTTAGGTTCACCTTTGTTTTCTTTTTTTTTTTTGATCCGTGAACTTGTGAGTTCAATTCAATTCACATATTTTAAGATGCATTAAAAGCGAGAACAATGTTACATGAATATAGTCAGAGGCCAACCACAATTTGTCGCTCTTCTTTCCCATTTTTGTCTTATGTTCGGCTCGCACCCTTTCCACCATCTTTCAATAGCGTCTTTCTCTCGCACGCTCTCTCTCTCTCTCTCTCTTCCTCTCTCCCTCTCTCTCTCTCTCCCTCTCTCTCTCTCTCTCTCTCTCTCTCTCGTCTTTCTCTCGCACGCTCTCTCTCCCTATCTCACTTTACCTCACTCTCACTCTCTCTCTCCATCTCAGCCGTCTACATCATCGGTGAGGTGGGTCTAGTGGCAGCGGCAGTCCTTGCCGTCGTCGTATTTGGCAAGTGCTCGGCGAGGGAGAAGAGGCAGCAGCGTTCTGCTGAGGCGATGCGAGTGAAGCACTCCAACGCAACAGGGTGCTTTCTTTCAAGAGATCATAAATGAAATATGCTTACAAATGCAGAAAAAAAAATTTTTTTTTGAGACATTTCCTTGACCTTATTATGCAAGACTTAATTTATTACACTCTTTTTCTGCAGGTCATTCAATGGATTTCTCATTTTGATTTGCCTTTTATAGTTTTGTTGCGGTCGACTACATGAATATACATAAATACATACATGCATACATTCAGATTTATCGCTGCCATTTATAGTGCTACCGTAACGACTCGTCGAGTGTCATGGCTGAAGCCATTCTGCTCGAAGGTCGTGACGCAGCTGAATCTCTTCATCGTCTTCGTCTTACTCCACATGGTCAACCTGGTCATCTTCCTGCAATTCGAGATCTTTGAAGATCGTTTTTCTGAGGACGCAACGAGGAGCTCCTCTGTTTGACAGAGTACATACCTCAACAACAGAGATAAAGAGATAGCACAACCACACAAATATAACATCTAATCGTGTAAGGAGCAAAACATATATGTATGTATGTAAGCACATATTACATTTCATGAAGTAGAACTATTAAGTGTTGTGATCTCATGTAAAGAGAAAGAATTTTTCGGTATTCGGACCATTTTCTTCAACAACAATTAGAGCTCGCTTCAACCAACCGCCCAAGGCGCAAGCACTACTGAACACTGATCTACGACGAATGTGTAGTTCACTTAAGGTTTCAGTGAATATTTCCTATTCTGACATTGTAAGGCGGGTAATGGGTCAAAATTGATGATTTTAACTGTTCTAGGTACTAGATGAATTTGCTTTCACAATAAGCCAATGCTGTGAATCGCCTCACTTTCGACTCCTTTTGCTCGATGAGCTTCTTCATTGTGAAACAAACATCCCTTGGGATGCCAGGGCCCCGAAAGACGGTCTTCTTCTTCTTCTTCTTCTCAGCCGCCGTCTTCTTCACCTTACAATTAGCATTTGAAGAAGAGGCGGGGTGAGGAGTAGACGAGATCAGATGTGAAGGAGAGATGGGTGGAGGAGGAAGAGAGAAGATAGGAGAACAGTTGTGAGGAGGAGAGATGGGAGGAGGAAAAAAAAAGATGGAAGGAGGAGAAGCGAGGAAGTTGTTGTGGCTGTAGACCGATGGCGAAGACATCACACGCTATCACTAACTCTTTTGCGTTCAGACTCCCTTATATACCGTGAAAAATTTGTTAGCAAAATTTAATATCAATCTTGATACGAGAAAAGCTTATATCAAATTTGATATCAACTTTGCCATAAAATTTGATATCAAATTTATTTTTTTTGTACATAAGTCATTCGGATCCATCAGATTCTTCAGTCCTGGTCCACTTTACTCTTCAATGCGATCTCATAGTTATCGTTTCCTTAAGCCTAGTGCTAATGAACAGCAGAATAGTTATTTCATTCAGTCATGAACGAAAACGTGGATGAACTCAAACTTCATCCACGTTTTCGTTCATGACCGAATGAAATAAGTCTGCACAAGACGTCATCATGATGGAGGTGACGAACTGGCTGCAGGATGAATAGTGCGAGCAAGAGATCAACGGAGTTCTCAGTGGTCATTATCACCTCATTCGTGTTGATGACGATCTACTTGATTTGAATTGAAGCAGCAGCAGCTGCGGCCATTGACATCATTGGATATAAAGAAAACGCGAGCGCCTCGGCAGCCTTCAAGAGAAAAACGAGACTTCAACTTCCGCCAAAAGAAGATTAACCTAAAGGTGGCTTTTGATAGGGTATTTTAGTACTAAATGACTTTGTTAGAAATGATCGTACTTTATATCAGAAGCTGAATACATGTTCGGAACCAATATGTATGTATTAAGATAGGCTGGTAAATTGCCAATTCTTCTGTTGCGAACATGGTTACAAAGAAGATTGTTCTGAACATGTTACAAACTTTAGACCAGAATCTCTTCGTCGGACTTGATTTCTCTTTCATTATTCATCACTTCTATCAAATACTCCTTCTTTCCTTATTGCCTGTCAGGAATGTTATACGATTATCCGATCTTGATGCTTGCATTATTCTTCTGCATTTTTCTTCATCAAAATGTTGCGCCCTTAACGACTCCCTGCTGAACAATGTATCTTTATTTATTCTGTCTAACATTTAATAAAATGACATAAACATGCATCTACCAACTTTTGCAATCGATATTAGGAGGTGGAAAAAATGTATGACTGTTCTTTACCAAAGGACCGTAATTGCAAGTAGAACCAGAAGGTAATTGCAAGTAGAACCAAAAGGGGAAATTCGTAAATTTGCATAGTTATTTCATGTATGTATGAATGTCTGATGATTCGACCAGCAAAAAGCTTCTTGAGTGGCCACGAGCAAGGGGGCGTGGCTTAGGCCCACGAGCAAGGGGGCGTGGCTTAGGCCCACGAGCAAGGGGGGCGTGGCTTAGGCCCACGAGCAAGGGGGCGTGGCTTACAATTAGACTTGGAAAGGACTCCGTATAGGAAAGAGCACACAAACAATACAGAGCAAAGGCAGATGGGGACGTACCGCGATCATTGGCAACACTAGGCGTTTCTTTTCTCGTTTTTGTTCAGTTAGCATCATTAAAGCAGCAATCACAACAATCATGGACGACGAAATGCATATGAAGAAGGCGGAGGACGAGCGAGGAGGATTGAGGGCAATGTTCCATTGCGCACAGAGAAAAAAAAATTCGTAAAAAAAAATTTTTTTTACTAATATAATATTCGTACGTTTTGTCGTGATATTGTATTACGAATATGTTTCTTTCTTTTCTGTGTGTGTGTGTGTCTGTTACTACGAGAAGAACGCTTTCTTCTACTGCTGCTGTGACTCTTGCGCGTCCTCGTAGTCAAGCGAGGACGTAGGAGAGAGCGGCGGGGGCGGGAGGCGACGTGCAGCGGACACCTCGTCGTCATCTTCATCTTGTCTGCAATGAGGCCAGAAATTGTTGTTACTATGACATTCGTTCGTGTTCCTCGTGGATATGTTCTCGTAGCATAGTCTTTTTGTTTCTCGGGAGTGGGGGGGGGGGTTAAAAGAATGAAAAGTAGCCTCACTTTCTCGCAATGGAGATGATTTTGAAGGTCTCGACAGCGGGCGCCGAAGCAGAGATGCGCTGGGGTGGAGGCGGCGGCTGGCGGCCAAGAGTGGCGCCCGGTATGGGCATCGGCTCCGTTGCGGTTGGGGCGGCGGCGGCGGCGGTGGCTGGAAGGTGCTAATGTTAGCCATATATCGTAGAGTCATATACGTGACAGATCAAGCGCCATTAAAAGATATTATTCGGATATGGCTTGAAGATAGTAATCTGCTCACTTCTCGTTTCGTTGTTGGCCGCTGTCGCAAGAGGCGTTTGATTCGGCGCAGGCGCCTTGGAGGGCCGTTGATTCAGGCGAGTGCAATACCTGTAAATATCGTTTTTTTTATGGGTGAGTTGTCTTCTTTCATGAGAAGAGGATAAATCCTCAATTAAAGGAGCTCGAAACTTTAAAGGGGCTCGAAACTCGACCGTAATCTTTTTTTTTAATTTTTCTGGCCATTCTTGTCGCTTCTCTCCATATACATAAATCACACATGCGCTCTCGCCCTTGTGTCTCAGGGAAAAAGGCGCGAATTTGAAATTGAGTTTTTTCTCTCGTTTTTCGAAATAGCTGACCTGGCGGCGAAGTATGGCGGTGGCGCCGAGAGCGTTCGCGTACTCTTGAGAGTCACTGCAGCCGGCTGTTGCATCCGGGAGGGTGGCGGACGAGGGGTGGCCGCGTCGGCGGCGGCGGCAGCAGCGGGTGTCACGCTCCCGGACGCCGATGAAGACGCGAGGCTCAAGTAGGCCGACGATGACGAAGAAATACTCGCATCGGGCTTTCTCTGCAGAGAATAAATGGATATATAGTCTTGCAAAGTAAGCTGCTACAGAAATATGGATAGTGTTGCTATATAAGTGAACGATGGAAGCTTGAAAGATCTGTGTAAAGTACTGTATCATTGAGCAAAGAGATAATGCGCATGTGAATCTACGCGTGTTATTTGTCGTCTCTCTCTAAAAAACACACGCTCACGTGTCGTTTGGTCGGGCACAAAAAGGCGCGAATTTAAAATGCGAGTTTTTGACTCCTTTACGAAATTCGCGCATGCTCAGTATGGAACCTGTATTCTGCACGTGTTGTTGTCGTTCTCGTCCGTCTCGATGCGCTGCATCCGCGACGGCCACACGAGCCACTTTGGACTCTGGCGAAGCGGGATCACCTACAGAG
>CALZFC010000248.1:4935000-4962500 GCA_945643635.1 Allodiplogaster sudhausi
TCTCTACCAGGGAGAAGAACTGTATTATTTATTCCAGTCTTGCATAATGCGATGCGGCCAGCCTCTGATTGGTCCCGCCAACAGAGGTGCAAGGAAGACGAGAGCATTCTGAACTCGCTGCTAGCTCCTCATTCTCGTGGAATCATCATCGATACTCTCGCCGTCTGCTCTCTCGCCCAGCTCATTCTCGACCAGGATGCGCGTACCATTCGGGGGTACGCATGAATATACTTCTACACCCCTTTTTGAACGAATCTGCATTAAAGTACCTAATTAAGGTTATTAATTACAGCTTCGAATCAATAATCGAGCGAGAATGGATCGGTGGCGGGCACTCTTTCCGAGTGCGGAATACGCATGCTGCTTATGCTTAAGGCGCCATCACGGGACCGCATTCAGTGCTACGTGCGCGGCTTCATCGCCAGGCAGCGATTCCGCCCGAGGTTTCTCACTTGCTATCCATTCCCCGTTGCTTCGCGCAGATCTCTCTCATGATCTCCTTTCTTCTAGAATGGCTCTCCTCTCGCGCGGGCCCAACAACTCCAGAAGGCGAACGCCGAACTGCTCCTGCTTCTCTTCATGATGTCATTCTTTCCCAGATGACCCAGTGGCCCCTTGAAAAGGCGACAGCTGAGTACGGCTCCTGCGTGGAGATGGTCGACACTATTCTAGCCAGCATTCTGTCAGATCTTTCCATTTTCTGGACTTTCTAATCTTATTCTCGTTCAGTGATGCCGAGGCTCTGAGACGGGAGAGGGAAGCAGAAGAAGAGAGAAGGCGAGTGGAAGAGTAGCAGGCTAAGCTGGTTCGGGAGGAGAAACAGAGGTAAGGCCTTTTCGGAGCAGGCTAATCTGGGGTGTGAAGTGCTGACCTTTTCTATCCTTTCTAAATGTTTTGGCCAGCATAAAACTCGGGAGGATTCTCTTTTGCAGACGACTCCAGAGGGAGGAAGAACGACTCGCGGCAGAGAAGGCGGCAAAAAAGGGAAGAGGAAGAAGAGAGTATGAGGAAGGAAGACGAATAGAAACAGAAAAAGGAAGAGATGGAGAAAGAGAGGAGCAGACTGGATGCAGAGGAGGGAGGACGACCGCAAGCATCAGCCGCCTCTCATCGAGAATGATACTGACCTCTCCACTTGGCAGTTGTCCAAGCTGCGCTACACTATTAACAATTCAACTGGTTAGAAGATTCTAATCCTCTTTCTCAACCCTTTCTGAATCTGGATGAGAAAGAGGATTAGAAAACAGCCTCATTTGTATTTAGATGTGTCGCATCTTCTGACCACCGCCGTCTCCGGGTCTTGAACGAGTGGCGAACATGCCGGACGTGTTGTGAGAATACCGTGCCGACTGCGCCTGCGATCTCCCGCCAAATCTCATCTCATCGGACTCCTCTCTCTGAGCAGCGCTTCTTCAAAGTTGCTGTTCCGAAGATAAATAGATGATGATATCAAGCCACGATGTTTTGGTTGAATAAAGCATAAAAGTTGAATATCTAATTTTGGCCTGCTATTTCTTATGTTTTGATGCTTGTAACCTGTTTCCCCTTCTCGGATTAAAGGATCTTTAATGCTTTTTTTCTTGATTTATGTTCTTAATTTCTCCATCCCTTTTCTCGACTTTATATATTTAACAGTTTAACTGTATTCGTGCACTTGCGGACAGCACGCTAAGAAGAAAGATATCAAAGAAACAATGAAACTGTTTAAATTGACGCTGACGTTGTGATTAAAAATGCTTAAACGCCAAGTTGAAGAGCTTGGGCGTGCTTGGTTGTATAAGAATAAAATATGTCCAAAGAACTGACCAAATGTAACACCGTTGCTATAGAGAAAGGGCCGTTCAGAAATCATAGCTACTGTCTGTCACAAAGTATGCCCAAATGAAATATACAGTAGCTAAAGCTTTTCTATTTCACGGTCACAAAAGTGGACCGATGCTGCTGTTCGGAACGCTGTGAAAAAGGGTGATATCCATGTTCTTTTAGAAATTTTAGGGCTTTGAATCTTTAAAATGTCATCATGACCTTATTGCGCGTCTATAATTACTCTTTTGTTACTTTTGGTGCATTCCATGGCCTGCTCAAATCTTTCCAGAGTCTTGTTATCTCTTATCTCTTTCCAGAGTTGTGCTTTGGTTTTTTTGGAAGAATTCACCGTTTTACGAGTCGCTGCAAAGACTGCACACCATTTGCATGTGCAACTTTTGCAAGTCTGAACGGAGACAGGCAGCAGAGCAGAGATGGTACGAATGTTCAGAGGGAGAGAGACAATGAGGACAGAGAGAGAGAAGGAAAGAAAAGTGAGAGAGAGAGAGAGAGAGAAAGGCTAAGACAGATGAGAGATTACAAAGAAGGCGTCTTCTGTGAGTGATAATGGACCGCTGAGGGTAGTCACAGACTGGGTCAATGGCTCACTTGGGCAGGCCGTGGTGAGAAGAAGAGAAAAGGGCTGGAGGGCGAGATGGGGAGAATGAAAAAAGGTTGGAGAGGACGAGTAAATGGAGAGAGCGAGAGAGAGGGAGAGAGTAAGGGTGATAAAGAGAAAGAGAGAGCGAGAGAGAGAGAGACGCAGAGAGAGAGAGAGAGTGCAGAATGAGACAACCTCGAATAGTGACGACCCACGCCTTGATGTCACCGAAGTGGTTTCTAATTACTTTTCAGCTTCATTAGACAAGGAGCTTACCAATGCCCGGCTCGAGGAAGTTTTTAGGGAAAGTGCCTTAATTACTCCCACGCATTTCCCACTCCTCCCATGTCCACAGAATTGTCAGATGATTTATGAGAGAAAGAGAGAGAGAGACAGAGAGAGAGAGAGAGGAGAGAGAGACAGAGAGAGAGAGAGAGATTTGCACAGTAGCGTCACTCCGAAATAAGTATTCTCGTGCTCTCGAAGACCGCCAAACTATGCCGAATCCGTAGTCTGTGGGTGTAGATCGTCATTATTTGAATTGTGATGGGGCATCTGAAGGGGTACGAGAGAGAGAGAGAGAGAGCGAGAGAAAGAGAGAGAGAGAGAGCGAGAGAAAGAGAGAGAGAGAGAGAGAGAAAAAAAGAGAGAGAGAGAGAGAGAGAGAGAGAGAGAAAGAGAGAGAGAGAGAGAAAGAGAGAGAGATAGAGAGAGAGAGATAGAGAGAGAGAGAATGGTTAAAGAGTAATAAGGAAGGGGGGGGGGGGCAAGACGAGAATCCACATATGGTCTTGAAAATGGTGACTGACAAGAAAAGCGCTTGAGACACTACTTCATTCATCTGGCTCATTTGAGCAGGGGAGAATAAACAAAGCAACACAACTTTAAACACTCATCAATTGTGAAATAACGAAAAACAGAGAAATAGGAACAGAATAACGACAATTTTCGGGTGCAAAATCGGCTTTCTATCCATAACTATTCTGAAGAAGAGGAGCGAACAAACAAATCAGACAACGATTTACTCCTCAACGGATTACTCCTCAACTGATATATTCCTTATTACTGTGAATGAAAGATAAACTTGGCTCTATGCCAAATGGAAGGATATCGACTGGAAGGAGAATGGTTGCTGCTGCTAACACCGTAGTCCTTGTGCGACCATCATAAACACGCCGAATGAACCGCCCGACTGCGCGGCCGTTTTTCCCATCTGAAAAAAGAGAAATACCGTAGTTTACACAATTATTCTGAAATGCAATATACATTAACATTGTTTTACATTAAAAAAAGAACAATTGGTTTCCACAGCAACAGTTGCGTTATTAAACACAATTATTATAATGATGTGCAAGCTAGGAAACGTTAATTACCACGTGATGCCATTTCAATTAAAATCGTCCCATATAACTTTCCATATAGAAAAAAAATTGTTCAAAATATTCAAGCCAATGAAAACATTGAAGTAGTAAGTAAATCTAAAATACGAAGAAGTAAGCTTAGGTTGCTGACAATTTGCGAGCGAAATTGCTTTTCAAATGGCTGGTTTTAGTTTAATGCAATACATTAAAAATTAATTGCAGAAACAGTTCTGTTATTGTTGTGGTGTATTGAATAAATAAATAATAAGTACTCAAGAAACGACTTGTACAATTTCATAGTCTTAAATTCAGTTATTTTAGTGGGTCTTATTACATCGCACTCTCTAATTAATATTCGAGAACATATATTTCATATGTCTTTACATCTCTCACGGCGTGTACGTTTTAAATAAATGGAGTAAATAAATGAAAATGATAGATATATCTAAGAAAATGCTAAATATCTCTAAATATCGGCGCTCGCCTGACCTGAGTGAGCATGGCTCTGCCGCGGAAGCCCATGCGGAAGGCGGCAAAGCCACCGAGGAGCACGCCCGTTGCGCCTCCTATCACGGCGCCCATGCAGAAGCCCATCTGCAGCTTCTGCCAGCACGTCTGGCCGCCGCCCATCGGATGCTGCAAGAAAGCATCGATGACAGCATTAGGCAAATTATTTAATGTTTGGCGGTACAAACCGAATGCAGCAGAAAAAGAGTGAAAAGTAGACAGGGCGAGGAGATACAACAAACAAGTTTAGACAGTTAAAAAAAACCTACAATAAATCAAAGCAGGCAAATGAAAGTTAAAGAAAAGAATGAAGAAACAAAATAAACGAAATGATGCAAATGCACTGACACCTGCTACGGCTGGCATCTCTGGCTTCTTGTGGCAGCTGCAGGAGACGAGGCACGAAAATACCCTCAATTATGAATTTAAATCCGAACTATAACAACTAAATGAAAAACGACAAGTCTTTTAACATAAAAAAAATAGTGCACAGCTTGCAAAATAAAAATAAAAACTTGGAATTCCAGTGCCTAAATCACCGTAACCTGGAGAAGTTTGTCATCGCACGGTGTAATTCAAATAGAATAATACTGTGTTGAGAGCACTAAAATTATAACCTTAATATTGTTTTAATGTCTTTTTACTGTTTCTATTTCACCTTTTTTGCTGTAACATTGTCGATTTCTTGTGGTTTCTAGGAATGTTACTGCTGCTGAATGGTGTGAATGGATACTGTAGGCATCCTTTCACACAGCAACTACTTCTGAGCACATCCGCGCGCCGTTTCAAAACCGTCAAGTTCAAGCCAAAGGTTTCTTTTTCCTTTTTCATTTAAAGTATATCTTCATTAATTAAATTCATGATTATTCATGATTTGTTCATGCAGTTCAAGGAGTGGGAATTTTTTTTATCAATCACAGATTTATTTGCTCATGTGGGACTTTTCAAGCTTTTCTTTCAATTCCTTTTTAAATAGATTGCCAAGACACGCCCGTTGAAAGCGCCATCGATGGTGGCGCTGGACCACTTTGACTTCTACTACGGGGCCAATGTTCGGGGTACAAGCTTCCCTTTTATTCCTGTCGTGCTCGTGTATATACTGCATATGTTATCCTTTCTTTCTTTCTTTTTTTCAATTTAACTTGCTCCGGAACATTCGTCGCTTGCATGAAGAAATTGTCTTATCTTATTTATTTTATATATGTATATATATATATTTTTTTTTCCGTAGAATCAATGGCCTTCCATTCGTCTCGGCCTTCTCACTCCCAACAACAAGTATGTGACCATCGTCAATACGCTTTCGCAGTCAGTTTTTGTTGCGCATTTTTACGGATATATCTTATCAGATTGTTATCGCTTTCTGGAGCTGTTCCTGTTATTAGAGTTTCAAACAGCCTACATTCGTATTATTAAGGCGAACTCTACTTAGTAAATCAGTCAATTTATGCGGTGCAACTTGAAAAACCTGAAATGTGACGAATGTAGTAACATTATTATGATAGTTCGGTTATGGGCTACTTTATCTCGAACTACTTTATAGTTCGTGGGAGAGCAACGACGCTCTTCTGAATGATCTCGGTACGATTGATCTGCTTCCTCGTCTCATTGGCATGACGGCAAGCGAGCGTATTGTGAAGAAACGGCAGAAGATTGAACAGATGAAAAGGGCAGCGGAAACGGTGCGAGAATTTTGAACTCCATCATTTATTACTGTAATTACAGTACCTATAAGCCGTTTTTTTCTCTAAATTTTACTGTAATTACAGTACCTATAAGCCTTTTTTAAAGTTTACTGTAATTACAGTACCTATAAGCCGTTTTTTTTCTCTAAACTTTACTGTAATTACTGTACCTACAAGCCTTTTTAAATTTTACTGTAATTGCAGTACCTGTAAGCCGTTTCAACTTTACTATAATTAAAGAACCTGCAAGCCTTTTTAACTTTACTATAATTACAGTACCTGCAAGCCTTTTTATAAAGTTATCGGAGGCAGTCCTTTCTCGAGTTGGTTGTGTTCTATGGTTTAAATCTTTTTCTTCTTTAGTCACCGGAACAGGAGGAGGAATTGACGCTGCAGCTGCAGCATCAACAGGCTCGACCTGAACTCGACTTGGAATCTCGCTCGAACCCGGCGAGTCTCGTTGAATTCCAGCCATCTCCCGGAGCACGAGGTCTAGGAGAAATCCAGATGGGCAGAGATGTCGCGAGGCAGAGCAAGGACTTTGAGTTAGTCATAAGGGCCGGGGAATCGATTGTCATGAGGGCCGGGGAATAGATTGTCATGAGGGCCGGGGAATTGATGATTAAATTGAAAAAAAAACTCCCACTTGAATTACCGCATGTTTGCCTTACGCAATGGAGTGAGAGCATGCGATTTTGAAAGACACCACTGCCGATTACGTGGAAAATTCAAATGGAATTACGGTTGGGTTTCTAGGAACCTGCTTCGAAATTGTATACAGATCTTAATAGAGTTGTCAAGCGTGTTCATATTGAGGAGAAATCGCTATCCTTTTTACTTTTACTGCATTCTAATCAACCATTGTTTCTTCTTGAACAGCGTGTACATTAAATTATTGCGAATAGTTTCTTCGAACTTTTAACAAGAAGTAAAAGTTCTCCTTAATATTCATTTATATATTTACTATATAGTAATTACCTTATTCATGAAACAACGTAAGAATTGGCGTGATAATATAAATAATTATGAGCGAGAGTTGCAGAGTGACTGGATTCGAAGGCATGGACTCGGAGCTAAAGACGCGCCCTCACTTCTTGTACTATCCACGCGAATTGCGAGTGCGCACATATGATAGAGCTTGCCTGGTGGACTACCCTCCGCCTCTCAGAGACTCGCAGAAAGTGCCAGGTCAGAGAGAGAGAGAGAGAGAAGAGAGAGAGAAGAGATAGAGAGAACCAGAGGAACTTTCTTGACGTATTCCGGGTGTCTCGATGTTCCCACTATACACATTTGTCGTTCTTTTTATGTATCTCAAAGGTATAGATTATTTTTTCGAGCACTGCATGGTTTTGTAATTGGTAACAACTAAATAGGTGAAGATGATAACTTGGTGAATAAATAAAATAAAACCAAAAAAATTATAATAAGAAAAAAGAAAACCCTTCAAGGGAATCTCGAAAATCATGTCCCCTTCACTTCGCAATTACAGTTTAAATTATTTTAATTAATTAGATAAATCCTACTAATTATACTAGTCCAATTAAGCAAATTGGACTAGTCCAATTAAGTAAAGTGGACTAGTCCAATTAAGTGAATTGGACTAGTCCAATTAAGTGCGGACCCGGCCAGTAATTTTGGATGACACTGTGCATGCTCAGGTTGGTGGCTGCTGGATGGTCGCTCCCTTGTGCCTGTGCTGGCGCTCGGTCTAGAAGAGGGCGACCGTGTCCTGGATGTCTGCGCAGCGCCAGGCGGCAAGAGTCTGGCCATCCTGCTGACTATCCTGCCAGGCTAGTACATTTGGCTTGTCTAACTATCAAGTAATTAAAATAGGTATAAATAGAAATTAATTACTTGTTAAATATGATTAAATTTTTATCAAATTAGATATCAAGTAATTAAAATAGTTATAAATAGAAATTAATTAATTGTTAAAAATGATTTAAAAAAATCAAATTAGATATCAAGTAATTAAAATAGTTATAAATATTAATTAATTTTTTTATTAAATATGATTAAATTTTGATTAAATTAGACTCACTTGCATAGTGGTTATAATTATTAGTTAAACATGATTAAATTTTGATTAAACTATTCTCACTTGTATTGTGGTTATATTTTATATACGCTAATATTCACCATATTTTTGGGCTCGCATTATTGTATAAGAAACTGCGAGTCAGAATCATAAGTAAATAAATAAATGTTGTTAAGGAAAGTTGGTTTGCAACGACTTCAAACTCGCCCGCCTTGGCCAGTTGAAGAGGGCACTTGTAGCGTATATTCCTTCAGAGATTGCCAGCGCTGTTAACGAAAAAGTGGGACTTTTTATTGGTTTCAAATTTTGTTTTTTTAAGCCTTTTATATTAAAAAAAAATTCTAAAGCCTGCGTTCAGTTTCAATTTCTCAATTTTAGGTAATTCTGAAGAATAAAGATGCATCAAACGTGCAGACGTGGGACGAAATAAAGGCTTACGATAAGGTCACTTCAATATAGGTTATTCCTTATCTTTTTCATCCTATACTCCTCAATCATTTGTATTTCGCTGAGCGAATTGAGAAGTGCGCTTAATTCGCTGAATGTACATTACTTCGATTCTTTTAATATTCGTTTGAACATGCACTCGAGGTTAAAAAAGTACTAAACTAGTATTTGTTTAACCTGAAAATATAAAATTTTCTCTTTTGTTGTAGGGAGGAAGGGAGAGAGGAGAAGGAGAGAGAGAGAGAATCCTTTCTTCTTCCAGGTCCTCGCTGATGTCCCTTGCACCTCTGACCGACTCTCCGTTGCACAAGATGACGGCAATCTCTTCTCGGGCGAGAACAACAACCTCCGAATGTCATTGCCGGAAAAACAGACAAAGATATTGGTGTAAGTCTCATTTTTAAATCATTAAAAGTTAACTCTTATAAATCGCAAGGGCGCGTAATTGCTCGTCCCTTGTCTTCCCAAGGTTTTTTTCTGTATTAATCGTGGTTCTATTTATTTGTATTTCCAAATAGGTGCTATTCGAATGAGATATAATTATTTTTAACATAAAAAATAATTACGCGAATCGCTCGAAAATTAGCTAGATTTTGCTGCAGGGTTATCCTAAAGTGTAAGCTGTTGTTGTAATCGTGACCAGAGAATTATCCGGGATTTTTTTGTTGTATAACTTGTTCACTCTACATTTTGTGTATTCTATTTATTTATTTTATTTTATATTTATTATGGTGCATTCTTACAGTAATTTTCATCATTGTGCAATCTCTCTTACAGTAACGCTCTACGTGCAACTCGCGTCGGGGGTTCCGTGGTGTACTCAACATGCACGCTGTCACCAGCGCAGAACGAAGCAGTAGTCGAGAATGCGGCAGCCATTGCAAAGGAGAGATTCAGCATTGAGGTTTGACATAACGGAATTTTTTTTGGATGATTATTGATTATCAAACCATAATGATTTTCAAATGAGTTTGAAAAAGAGCTTGAACTTTGTTTAGGTATTTATTTATTTATTCAATACATCATTAGGATGTGACAAGATTAAGAGATTAAAATCGAGAAAATTGCAAGATTCAAGTAAAGGTTTTTTAAAGAAAAATAATTGTGTGGATATTTAGAGGAGTGGTTAATTAAAACTTCTCAGAATGCTGTCTAGGCATTCTAGCCCTGACAATGAGCTTGCATCTATGTACTTTACCATAAGCTCTTAATACTATTATTTATCATTTTCTGCTTTCTTAGGTAATGAAGGAGGTTCTTTTATTTTATTTTATCTTTAAAGAAAGGTGTGATTCTTAGTATTTGCTTTATTCTTATAATAATAATAGCAATTATTATTATTAATAATAATACTAATTAATAATAATAATAATAATAATAATAATAATAATAATAACAAAATCTCAATTCAGGTGGTAGAAGAATCCCTGTCGACCCTGCGCGGACACCTCATTGCCACTGGTCTCTTCCGCTTCTCCCCTTCTTGCCAGAGGGGCCTCCTGGTCCTTCCCTTTTTGCCATCCAACTTTGGACCGATGTATGTGTGCAAGTTGACTAGGTTACATTAGGAAAATATGCAGTGATGTATATATATATATATATATATATATATATATATATATATATATACGGGTTACTATATTATCTTGTAATGTTGTTATCACTTGTTGTTATATCATCGTGCAGTAAAACGTTTTTGCAGAAGGAACATTTCTATCGTTGTAATATAGCACGAAAGATGTGAAAGCTGAGCAGAGCCAAGTGGGCGTTTGAGTTTTCTCATAAGAAAACTTTAGCTAACGCTGTGGCATTTAAACTTTTGCCTTAAAAAAGGAATTTGCAGAAAAAATGACGCAAATTCTTGGATACCTTGCATGTGATCGAACGTAGTTGTGAGAGGAAAGAACAAAAGAATACTGGAATTGGGTGGTCTAAGAAGTGACATGTCTTGCAAAGGACGCTGACATGTCTAACACAAGAAGATTATTTTACTAAGGCGAGGAAATTCTTATTTTATAGTTCCCTTTATTTTGAGAAATTTATAAGAAATCTTTTAATTTAAGAAATTTAAAATTTTACTTTTCAAGGTTAAATAAAATGGCAATCGTTGAGAGTTATTTCTATGTACACTGGCAAGTGCAATTATACCGCATCTATGGAATTACGAGTTGTTGACTCGATTGCATGTCAAAGTCAACCTAATAAGGACTGACCTCCGGACCTTCAGGTCAAAGACTGCGATGGAGTAGAAGCTTAGAAGAGAGAGAGAGAGAGAGTGTGTGTGAGAGAGAGAGCAAAAGAGAGAGAGAGTATGTGTGTGAGAGAGAGAGTGTGTGAGAGAGAGACAGAGAGAGAGAGAGTGTGTGAGAGAGAGAGAGAGAGCAAAAGAGAGAGAGAGTATGTGTGTGAGAGAGAGAGAGAGTGTGTGAGAGAGAGAGACAGAGAGAGACAGAGAGAGTGTGTGTGTGTGTAAGAGAGGAGAGAGACACGAAAAATAGGTTCTGAAAGACGAGAATAATGGATATACCACAAATCAAATATACGTGGTTTTTTTAAGCGAATGAAGTTGTGCCTTTGGTAATGGAAGTAATGTGCTCCGAGAAGTGATAGTTGCCGCCGTTTCTTTTGATCTCTCTCTCTCTCTCTCTCTCCCTCTCTCTCTCTTTCTTCTCTTTCTCTCTCCCTCTCTCTCTTTCTTCTCCCTCCCTCTCTATCCATGTCTCTCTCTGTACCTCCCTTCTATTCAGAACGGACTCTTGGAATTCCAGGGAAACTCTCACCATGAGTAAAACATCGGGAGGGTGGCGGTGGAAATGGAGGTAATTGTGCTTCTGCGCATCCGCTGCGTGCGATAAGTTTCAGACTTTCTGCTCAGTGCTTCGTCAAAACTTTCGTTTTCAATCCCTGAATCTTTTCTTATCTCTCTCTCTCTCTCGCTCTCTCTCTCTCTCTCTCTCGCTCTCGATCTCTCTCTCCCAAGCTCAATTGTTTTTTTCATCATTAATAATGGTTATTATTTAGCAGCACTTGAGTTGCATTCTCGAGATATCGCGATCCCACGGCTTAATAGTCTTCTTTTGTTGTTCTTACTTGGTTATTGCAGCCCTTATTGCATCTACACACGTTGGCTTTATGCTAACGTGATCCTTTAATTCTTTGTGTAATCATCGAATCAAGTGAGATCTTGACTGTCGATATAAATGTCCACTAAACATGTATGTATGTATCTGTGCAGAAATTTATATGATGTTTATCTCTCTCTCTCTTTATCCATAAGTCGATGCCGCATTCCAAGCAGTATCTGTGCATTTTTATAGACATTTATCACTATCCTTGACCATTTGAATGTGACAATTTAATGATATCACAAATACCTTATTTCATGCCATCCACGATATAAATGAACAAATTGATAAATGATGACATTTAATACAGTAATCAATCGAATGATTAAGAAATCCTTGAGGGGGAAAGAAAAGAAACGTCTCTCTCTGAATTGTGCTTGAGGGATGGCTCTAACGAATACAATCTCGCTGGTCGTCAACATCTTCCTGCTCTTTGTGTGCGTCATGCAGATTCTGGCCAACCTCATTGTGCTCTACGTCTGGCTGAGGACAAAGTCAGTGAATATTCTTGGGTATTATTAGAAGAAAGAGAGAGAGAGAGAGAGAGAGAGAAAGAAAGAGAGAGAGAGAAAGAGAGAGAGAGAGAAAGAGAGAGAGAGAGAAAGAGAGAGCGAGAGAGAGAGAGAGAGAGAGAAAGAGAGAGCGTGAGACAAAGAGAGGAAAAAGTGTTAACGAAAAACTTGGGCCCAATTTCCAGAATTGAGCCTGATCTTCCTGTGCATTCTTGCGTAAAGGCTTACATTTCATGCACATGTTTAGTGTTTCAATGCTTCCCTTGTGACAAACTCACAAGGGTCGCCAATATGCACTAGAACCTCTGCTAGAGTCTACTGTAGATGTTATCATCGGTTTTGTTGCTCGCACTCGAAATGAAGGAGACGGAAGAGTTCTCTCTCTTCTCACGATACAACAAGGTCATCGAGAAAGTGACCGAACATATTCTCTCCATCTCTCTCTCTCTCAATCTCTCTCTCTCTCTTTCTCCATCTCTCTTTCTCTCCCTCTCTCTCTCTCCGTCTCTCTTTCTCTCTCTCTCTCTCTCTCTCTCTCTCCAGACAAGAAAGATCCATAAACTCGAGTGAAAACATGATCTAATTAAATTGTCATCTTGGATAGATATAAATTGCTTTTTTGTGCAAGAAATGTTGCGATAACAGATTGATGGAATTATCTATATGAAAGCGGAAGAAAAATAAGACACCTATGGCATGACTCTATTTATTTTCGTTTAAATTGTTATTTACCTGAAGAATTAAGAAACTATTGGAAAAAGATTCAAGTGTAAAGCAGCAAATTACGAAAAAATATACAGGTTTGTTACAAGTTTATTAGACAATATAAGTTGTAATTAAGAAAAGGAACTTAATTAAAATGCTTATTTAAATGTTTAAGACGCCTGTTTTCCAATGACAACCTCATCTTGCTCATCTCTCTCGCACTCATCGACTTTGTCTACGCGTGCGAGCAGTTCCCGCTTCTCTGCATTCTGCTTGCTGGATGGGTGCCGGATGGTAAGTGGATTGGTTGTACAGAGAGAGAACGAAGATGTATAGAGAGAAAGAGAGAGAGAGAGAGAGAGAGAGAGAGAGAGAGAAAGAGAGAAAGAGAGAGAGAGAGAAAGAGAGGGAGAGAGAGAGAGAAAGAGAGAGAGAGAGAGAAAGGAAAAGAGGGAGCGAAAGAATGGCTTGAGAGCAGGGCCTGATGAATATGCCGAGGCCATTACATGAAAATGTTTGTTTTTCGTGGCACAATCGCCAACGCAGTGTATCTGTGCAGAGGGTTCCTCGAAAGTTGGATGGCATTTGTGAGCAGAAAAAAGGAGCACTGGGCACAGCAGAACATCGTCTTGATTGTAGGCTACTGCTTGCTACTCTGTGATTCTTTTGTGCTGTTCGTTACTTATATTTTGACGTCTGTCCTGTGAGGGGGACTTTTAATTAATTAATTTGATTAATTAATTAATTAAATAAATTAAATATTTAATTAAAAGTACCCCCTTAGGCCAGCCGCTGAACTACGACGCGGCCACGGTCATTTGGGTGGGCGGGCCGTCGGCGGCGCTCATGAAGGGCGGCTGCACGATAACGACAGCCATCGCGATCGATCGCTGCTTCGCCGTCTACTTCCCCGTCTTCTATTATCGACAGAGCAAGCGGTGGTCAGGGTGTTGCGTGGTATTTTGGGCGGGAAATTGAAATCCTGGCGGGAAATTGAAATCCCGGCGAGAAATTGAAATCCTGACGGGGCAATTAGGCTCTCCTTATTTGTTTTTAAAGATGAATCCATTGTCGATTGATAAATTCGGCTCCTCGAAGTAGTATCAATAGATTTGGTTGATGAAGTGGCAATAAAATACCAAAAAAACATCAATCGATCATTCTCATGACCCTTTCAGGTGGTCGATCGGCAGCTTCTCCTTTGCAATCTTCCTCGTCTCCATCGACTGGCTCGTCTGCATCTTCACCGTGCCCATTCGCGCACATCCGGGCGCGTCCAACTTTGGCGGATTCGTCAGCCCTGTTAGCCTTGAGAAGTTACCGCCGGGTTTTTGCTAGATATTTATGCAAATTTTATACTATTATTGTTTACTCATGGGAAATCCGTAATGATATAGTTGTTGTTTTTTTTAAATATGTATGTGTTTCAAAAAAAATATATGTAGTTTAAAAACTTATTATTGATGCTGAAGTATGTATGTATGACAGGGTTTCCGCATGTGGTGGGGCCTGTCGAACATGGCGATGAACTTGCTGTCGTGTCTCTTCACTCTTGTCATCATCTATCATCTGTGCAAGAGGAAGAAGCAGATGGCAGAGCTGGCCAAGATTGAGAAGGCCAATCGAGGGAAGATTGATCGGAGTGTTAGTGGAGAGAGAGATGGAGAAAGATGGAGAGAGAGAGAGAGAGATGGAGAGAGAACGAGAGGAGAGAGGAAGAATGGAAAATACTGAGACAGAGAGAGAGAGAGAGAGAGAGAGAGAGAGAGGAGAGAGACAGAACGACCGAACATCTGCAGGCGAACCGCGTCGCCTTCTACATCCTCTCGGTCTCCGCTCTGATTGGCGTCGTGCCGGGCGCGCTGAACGCCGTCGGCCTCTTCATCGAATTCCCGGTTTGAATTCCCGCCTTTTCTTGCTAATTGAAGATAATTTCGACCAATTTACATACATATTCACATTTGAATTGAGCCAATATTTTTTCTCTTTTTGTTATATTTACTTGTAAAAATGTTAATATTCACTTCTTTCTTTCTTTTTTTTGAATTCCCACTACTATCCTTGATACTCCTTTTTCCCATTTCGCACAGCTCCTGCAAGAGATCTCCTTCTTCGTCGGCACTTGCGCCACGCTCTCCGGCCTATCGCACGCGTTCATCTTTGCAATGGCGCATCGTGACATCCGACTGGAGATTGGGAAGAGGTCTGGTCTCTCTCTCTCACTCTCTCTCTTTCTCTCACTCTCTCTCTCTCACTCTCTCTTTCTCTCACTCTCTCTCTCACTCTCTCTTTCTCTCTCTCTCACTCTCTCTCTTTCTCTCTCTCTCTATCTCTCTCTCTTTCTCTCTCTCTCTATCTCTCTCACTCTCTCTTTCTCTCACTCTCTCTCTCTCACTCTCTCTCTCACTCTCTCTTTCTCTCACTCTCACTCTCTCTTTCTCTCTCTCTCTATCTCTTTCTCTCTCTTTTTCTCTCCCCCTCTCTCTATCTCTCTCTCTATCTCTCTCTCTTTCTCTCTATCTCTTTCTCTCTCTTAATCTCTCAATCTCTCTTTCCTCTCACTCTCTCTTTCTCTCTCTCTCTCTTTCTCACACTCTTTTCTCTCTCTTAATCTCTCAGTCTCTCTCTCTCGCACTCTTTCTCTCTCTCTTTCTTTTTCTCGCTCTCATTTTACATCACGCTCCCCTCCCTCTCAGATTCTGCGGCTGCTTCATCCCTCCGCAGATGATGATGGCTGTGCCAACCCGTTCGAATGGCGATGTCTCGGGCGCCTTCACGGCGACCGTAATTACGACGACGACGGCCGGCTCACGGAAGCCGTCCCTCTACTGAGCAGGAGTATCGGACAAATGAAATTTATTACCCAACGAATTCTCCCCGGGTTTTTCTCAGTTCTTGTAGCAAGTTAGATTGAGGAAGTCTAATACGAAAATAGATATTTATAAGCGTAATACTATAGTAGTTATCGAATAATATGTAATGCGTAAATGTTATGAAACACTTGTAAACGAGTGGGAAACTTGTTGCATGTTTATAAGTAGCATGAATTCAATCATTGTTGCATATAACATTTGAATTACAGTATACTACATATACATATGTATGCTTGAAGTCTCTCTGGAAAGATTTACGTATGTACCTATGTGTAAATTCACGTGTACGCAATATACATGCATATTTATTACTACTTCACAAAAACAATTTTACTCAAGCAGATCAAATTCACACGCGTGCGAGCGGATGTTTTGGAAATGGAAGGAGGAGAAAAACAGATGCAAAACTATGATTCTCACACGCTTGCTATCGTTTGTTTTGGAAAGTGAAAACATATAAGTTATATAAATTCATTTAAGAAAAGTGTTTTTTTTTCACTCAACAATCTTTGTCCTCATGCTTGGCCGCAGGTTGCGTCGTGCGGTGAAGCACGCGAGCACGGCGCCCGCCACCAGCCAGGCTCCTAGCACGACGAGGCCGACGGCAGCGAATACGGTAGGTTCGAGGGAGGCGCGCGGCGTGCGCATGATGAAGAGGAACGTCGGCTCGAAGCCGTGCGCATTGAGGATGGCCTGGCCGCGCAGTTTGGAGCACTCGCTCACCGTGTAGATCGGCACCTTTGAATGAAGTTAATGCATGTTTGAATTGCCGCCTTAATCCTAGCTGGAACTTGACGCTCTCATTCTCGGGTGCTTTAAATATTATAATTGTATTCGGTGATCGCCCAACTTTAAGGCGAACTTTAGAGACATCTTTTCATCTTGAAAACAAATTGTGACATTTGATTGTCTACGGACAGAGTGTACGCTCTATATGTTTTACTAGTATATATTGGAAGATTGTAGCTTGTCTTCATTTCCGGGAGGCAAGAAGACATCTCTGTGTGTGTGTCAGAAACTCTCTGAATGGAAGTGTCAGAATCCCCCGAATCGTCTCTGACATCTTTGATCTTGGTGGAGAGAACGGGACGTCGCGTGCAGCCGTAGAGCTGTTCGTTGGTCGTCGTCGTAGAACGCGTTGTCATCGTGTGGTTGTCGGCAGTGGAGGACGCCGTAATGATGGCATCGCTAAGGAAATTCTGAAATATTTTTCTTTTTCTTTATAGAAAAAGCGGAAAATTATACTTTTAAACTTTAAATACAAATCAGAATTTCATTTTTTTTTCTTCAACCTACCGTAATTCCATATTCTGGCGAAAATTCCTCAAGGAGCATGGCGCGAGCAATCCAGTGGACCGGCGACACAACGGCAGCGAGCGTTGCCAAGAGAGGCTGATCGCCGGAGGCAACCGGAAGTCCGGATATCAGGAGGGAGAAGAGGAGAAGGATGCCTGTGGCATGAATTCTAGTTGACGCGCGATATTTAAAGGAGCTAAAAACTATCTTCATATCATTCATCATATCCTTTTTTATATTAGTATATATCATCTAAGGTCAAGCAGAGATAGAGAGAGAGAGATTTTATTATGAATTCTTTTCAAGGAGCCATAAACTCGCACTTGAATTCGCGCCATTTTTGCCTGACACAAGGATGAAAGAGCGTGGGTGTGATTCATTGTCAGAGAAGCGCGCAACCAAAGTGGTCGCCGGGAAAATTCAAGTACATAGATTACTTACACGGTTGATGAATTTTGTGTGCTTATTTAAAATATATACGTGTACAGATGAACACCTTTCTCACTCATCAAGTCTATCAAAATGTCATGTAAGGAAAAAGGGGGGATGTAAAAAGAGATTTATGTATAGGTGTACGTACCTATGGCACCGGCGCCTGCGGCGCGGCGTTCGAAAGCGCGTGCTGCCGCAACAGCCAGAGTCCGCCAGAGAAGAAGATGCACGAGGGTAGTGAGCGAGAACGAGAGAAGCACAAGCTGGAAAAGGGGTCATTTCTGCGTCTCTGCCTTTGATGATTATATCTTTATCCCTTTCAATGTATAGATTTACATATATCTCTCTCTCTTCGGATCTACTTATACATATTACTGGACATGGAAAAATAAATAATAACAATTTGCTCCCCCTACATGCTGCAGATGTGACCGTCCACTGAAGCCGCTCAGGAACTGCACGGGGAAGGAGAAGCAGACGGAAGTGACGAGTAGCGTGGGCATGTCGAAGAGCCACCGAAATGTGGAAGAGCTGGGAGAGGGTACAAAATTTTCAGCCAAAAAAAGCTGGAAAACTTTTTTTTTTCACAGTGTATTTTTTTTATGTTAATCGTTATTTTATTTACGTAAATATATAAAAAAATATTTAAAGAAAAATTTTTTTAAGTGAAATCTCCTTCGCACCCTGACTGCCGCATATGTGACGGCGCCGTAGTGCCCTGCCCGGAGATCGCCGTGCACGAGGAGACGGTCGGCGTGCGTGCATGCGATCGCCGCCAGCAGCAGGAGCATCGTGGCGGGACCCAGAAGCGCGGTCGTGACGCCGAAACGGTCATTGATCCCTGATCTTCAGGGAATTTTGCGCGGGAGTTCAAACATGAGTTTTTTTCTGGTAAAAGCCGCCGAAACGGTCATTGATCCCTGATCTTCAGGGAATTTGGCGGGCATTCAAACATGGGTTTTTTTTTTTGTTTGTAAAAGCTTACCTGGAATCCACTTTGAGGTCAAAGAAGACGGCGCCAAGAAAGAGCGAAAGAAGAAGAGCGATCGTGGGCTCGAGTAGCAGAGAGGAGCCGGGCGCATTCCACGACGCATACCACATCTTTCTGCAGTATGCAGAAATGAGACTAGAGTAGTTATGCCGAAGCGAACTTTAGCTCCTTTACAGTATCCGTAACAATGTCACAATTGAACTATGTAGTTATGGGTAGAAATACTTGTAGAAATGAGACTAGAGTAGTTATGCCGAAGCGAACTATAGTTACTGTATCCGTCACAATGTCACAATTGAAATAGCTACGGGTAGAAATACTTATGTACTTGTAGATTGCGATGAGAGTTGCTGGAAGACTAGCGTGGCGGATGAGTGGAGAGACCGACGACTTCTGCAAGTCATTCACTTTTGACTTGACTGTAAGCGTTTATGAAGAGTATCTTTCAATGTGAACCAATTCCTTCGTGGTCGTTCTTTGCAACGGCATGTTATTGGTTACAACTCTTATACTTATTAGGCTGATTAAAGGAGCACGACTCTCAACCATAATATATATATATGTATATTTTTTCTAAACTTTTCCTGACCAGTGTAGTCGCTTTCATCTCTATAAACCACACACACTTGCTCTATCTCGACAATTGTTGTGTCAGGGAAAACGGCGCGAATTCAAACGTGAATTCTTTTTGGCTCCTGGCCAAAAAACTGGCCGGCAGCGGGCGCGGCGTGAAGGCGGCAGCGCGTCGCTGCCACGCGTCAGTGACCGCACGGATGCGCGTCAGCGATTCGGCTGATGCTTCGGGTGTCAGATGGTCGCGTGTCACGAGGTCAACTAGAAAGCTGTGTTGAAGCTCAATTCCTGATATGTTCTGGATACAAGCCAAAGATATTCCTCCCTCAAACAATTGTAATTGTTGCCTAATTGTAGGCCGCTTTATCGATAAAAATAAAATTTTTATTAGTTATGTTGCTTGCTAGGCAGCATAAGGAATGTAGAGCACAAGAGGTAGCCGGGTAGAACACAGTTTATTAATGACCATGTCGCTGGTTTATATAAGGCTCGGGATGGAGTACTTTCGTAAGGGCAAGGGCATAGTGCAACTAGTGCAGCTATTATAATCTTCTTACGTGATATATCTTCATATACACGACACTATTCATTTTCATGCTTCTACCGTAATCCCTGATAAAGTTCACTTACCGTAGTAGTCGCATGGATTCTTGAAGGGTGGACAGGGAAAGTTGATGGTCTCGAAGTAGTCAGTCATCTCATGGGAAGCGCCGCAGTAGACGAAGCGGCCAGAGGCGAGGAGGGCGGCTAAGTATTTTATTCTGCCTCGCTGTTTCTGTCTTTCTGTCTCTCTCTCTCCCTCTCTCCCTCTCTCTCTCTCTTCTTTCGCTTTCTCTCTCTCTGTCTTTCTCTCTCTCTCTCTCTGCCTTTCTCTCTCTCTCTCTCTCTCTCTCTCTCTCTCTCTCTGTCTATCTGTCTTTCTCTCTTTGTCTTTCTCTCTGTCTTTCTCTTTCTCTCTCGCTCTCTCTGACTTTCTCTCTCTCTCTCTCTCTCTCTCTCTCTCTCTCTCTCTTTCTGTCCCTCTCTCTGCCTCTCTGCCTCTCTATATCTCTATCTCTCTCTCTCTCTCCTTCTGTCTCTCTCTCTCCCTCTCTCTCTCTAATCTGCACCTTTATGGAACATGGTGAGAATCTCGAGAGTAGCAGGTGCGATTGCCATGATGAGGATGCGACGGTGGCGGATGCACCAGTCACGCAGGAAGTCAACGATGAAGGCCACGTCGTACACGTCCATGTCACGAGTCACGTTGTCCACCAGGAGGATGTCTGGTGAGGGAGAGAGAGAGCGAGCGAGTGGGTGAAAGGGGAGAATTTGAGAGAGAGAGAGAAAAGGGAGAATTTGAGAGCGAGAGAAAGAGAGAGAGTGAGAGAGAAAGACAGAGAGAGAGAGCGCGAGAGAGAGAGAGAGTGAGAGAGAGAACGAGAGAGACAAAAAATTGAGACATAGGTAGAGAGAGACGGATAATTACCATAGCATTCTATCTCTATTTCTCTCGATATCTCTCTCAGCCTCTCTCTCTCAGCCTCTCTCTCTCTCTCGCTCCCCTCTCCCTCTCTATTTCTATACCATCCTCTCTCTTCCATTTTCTCTCTCTCTCAATCTCTTCTCTCTCTCTCTTTCTCTCTCTCTCTCTCTCTCTCTCTCTCTCTCTCTCTTTTCTCTCTCTCTCTTCTCTCTCTCTCTCTCTCTCTCTCTCTCTCTCTCCTCTAACCAGCATCCTTCATAAGCTGCTCGGCAATCTTGACGCGTGCTCTCTCGGTCTTGCCGAGCTGCTCGATCTGCCTGTGTCGGAAGGGCGCGAGTGCGAGTGCGCGGATGAGATGCTCCATCTGTTGCGGGAGCAGAATGGGAGTGCTCTTCTTGGAGGAGTCAACAAGGGCAGTCAAAGACGATTCATTTTATTTGTTTAACTTTTTATTATCTTTTTTAATCACGAAGAGATAGTTCGTAGCTTTGTTATCCTCTTATGATTCTTATCCTCTTTCTGTCTTCCCTTCTTTCTATCTCTCTCTCTCTCTCTCTTTCTCTATCCCTCTCTTTCTCTCTCTCTTTCTCTTTCTCTCTCTCAATCTCTATCCCTCTCTTTCTTTCTCTCTCTCTCTCTCTCCCTCTCCTTCTCTTTCTCTCTCTCTCACCCTCTCCTTGACGTCGAATGCATCTGTAGCCGGTGGCCTGAGTGCAACCGAAGATCGGAGATGCTGCTCGACGGTCAGCACCGTGCATGGCTCTTCGATTGGCACGTATGCTGCAGTGTCTCAGACTTTATTCGCGCTCTCTCTCTCCACACTCCTCTTTTTCTCTCTCTCTCTCTCTCACTCTCTCTCTCTCTTTCTCTCTCTCTCTCTCTTTCTCTCTCGCTCTCTCTCTCTTTCTCTCTCTCTTTTCTCTCTCTCGCTCTCTCTCTCTCTCTCTCTCTCTTTCTCTTTTCGTCGGTCGCTCCATCCCGCTGGAATTTCAGAACGAGCCTAATTATACGCACTTCGTAATTAGGATCAAAATGCTTATTAAGCAGAAAAAAACTAATTAGGCTCGATTTTCGACTAAACATAATTTGGCTCACTCTGACATACCAACGCCCTTCTCACTTTCTGTCTTCGTTCTCGCTGCATCTAGTCTCTTGTGTTCGACCGCCTCAAATTTTTAATATATATATATTTTTTAATATTATACATCTTACAATTTGTTTACGGAACAAGATATCCATTAAAGTGCGATCTCAATAATCACAGCCAACTTCTGTGCATAAATATACATTCTGAGTAACGTCAGTGCATCTTTTATCGTTTCGTTTGTACGTAGCGAACAATCTTTTGAAATGTCTTCTTCCAATGTAAATTCCGGTTCTTCCAGTCATCGTTTCTGTGTGCTTTCTCTTGAAATGTTCGTGCTATTTTTGAGGATGTTTTGCGTCAAGTTTTGAATGATTTTTATATGTATTTCATTACAACTTTGCTTCCCTTTCAGGTACTTCACCGCCCTCTTCAGTTCTTCGTTCTTCTTCATCTCTGCAATATGTCCATCAGCTCGAATCAGTCGCAGCAGCAGCTGCCGCCGGTATTTATTTTTATTCGTTTTATTTTTTTCGTTCTACTTTGTTGTTATTGCTCCCTAAACAAAATGAATAGATATCGTATAATTCTTTATATTCTCTACTGTCATTGTATTTCATCATCATCTGCTATTCCACCCTCTGAATTTTGATGATTGTGAAATGAATGGGGCTAAACCATCGATTATAACCATGGCGTGTATAGTAAGGTGGTGCTTGTCATCATGCTAAAATTTATAAGCCTATCATTCGGAGACTAGATTTCGGCAATCAATTTCTGGCTGTTTTCTTTCTCTGTCTTTACTTAATCTTTTTCTAATTCACGGCTGTCATTCCAGCAAGACCTCTTCTTCGAAGTCATCCACAAGACAAAGCATGTCTTCCTCGAGGCTGTCGAGAACAAGCCGGCATCCGAGCTGCGCAAGGAGCTGGCGGCCATCTTTCCTGAGGTTATTATCTTTTTTTGTATCCTCCTCTTGGATTGCCAGAAATCTATGACTCATCGCCAGTGTTAGAAACACAGCATATGTTTGTGGCCTTTTCTTATCACTCTCATTGATTACTTGATACCAGGGAGTAAATTTGCCGATTTCTTGGGGGAAACATTGTGGGATAGTCGGCTGGCTTCGGGCCCGGAAAGCATTGTGGTAAGAGTAAAAACAGATTTTATTAGTGTCAATGGTATGGCTTCAGGAAGACTCCACGAAAATCCGGGTGGGTACATAAAGTAGTGGAGTACATGCAGGTCCTTTTAGCAGCATCACTAATTGTTTGTCTTAATTAATTATTTTAATTAATTATGTTAATTAATTAATTAATTTTGAAGCTCAACTTTGACGCGGGCACCAAGCTCGTGCGGACGGGCGACAATTCTGACGCCTATTCTACTTCCGAGTGGATTAAGGTTCGTTGATTCGATCGAGATACACCCCAGATTGTGAAGCCCAAGAAAAGGGGGCGGGCTACTGTTCTGTGGTTTCATCTCAAAGTTCTCAAGTTAGACTACGAGTTATATTCCTTGAGATGAATGTGCTTATTGTTAGGAATGTCAACAATACGCACTATTTTTATAGTCCTAATTGGGGTCATCATCCACATTACTAGATGATAAGGCCATTAAGAAAAAGTGCATTCAAACCTTGTATTTTTATCCTCTGTTTCTTTTCTAACTATATCGCGCTCGTTTATTTTGGAGGGTACTTGAATTTTTTTTCAACAGAAAAATATGCGGTTTTGTTGTTGTTGTTCTCTTTGAAATAATTTATTAGTTCTTTTCCTTCAGATTAACGAGGAGAAGACGCTGGCCGAGAATGGATTCAGCAATCAAAACGCTCGCGCTCATGCACCCGCTCAAGTTGCCATCCTTTTCGAGGTTTTTTCTTTATTTTTTTCTTATTCCGGCATTAATCGATAATTCCTTATAATTAATTACAAGTCGATTCTCTGTACCATTTAACTTGAAAATTAGTTGACATTTAGACATATGATGATTTTGCCAATGTCCTCTTATCAAGTTTTAGGGTTCATTATGGACGGATTGATTCCTATTTTGGTTTCCTGAACTTTATTTAAGGTCCCTTCTTCCTGGGGTCTATTTAAGACCACCATCTTCGAGGGTTCTATTTAACACCCTTGTTCCTGGGGTATCTTTAAAACACCTTCTTGGAGGATTATATTGAAGGCCACTTCTTCGAGGGTTCTATTTAAGACCACCTCCTTTGAGGGGCCTACTTAAAGGAAGTATCCGACGAAAGAATACCGTATCTAATAAAATTACGTTTCAAACTGTGCTAAACTCCCAACTGGATGAGCCTTTTTGAGCGCCCGCTACAAAATTTCAAATATGAAACGTATGTGTGTCTAACCTCTCTCGACTTCTTTCATTGTCTCGCTTTTCTCTAACGTCTGTATCTCTCATTACTTGGTGAATGGGGTGCTAAGTGGGCAAGACGGTCAGAGACTGCCTCTTCTTCCCACCCGTTGGCACTCCTTGCTTGGATTTGAGCATACACCGGGTGCATCGACAGAGACGTTTTCTACCGTATTCCAAAAAACAAATGCAAATTTCTGGCTAAATACTGACTTTCGTAAAGCGGGATCACCTCTAATCGATCTTTTAGGCCAGATTTGATCATATAGGAATATAAAAGAAGAAGTTATTTTTTCGTCGGATACTTCCTTTAAGACCCTTGTTCCAGGAGTCTATTTGAGACCCTTGTTCTCGGGGTCTATTTATGGCCCCCCTTCCAGGGCGACACCAAGCCGGAACTGGCCGAGCTGTCGAACCCGCCGCCCTTGCCCGACTCGATGATGCGACCGAACGATGCGCAGGCGGACAACTGAGCGAGGCATAAGAGTGACCCAAAGAGACGCCTACCGTATCCTCTCTACGACTCCATCACCAATTTCCCGGCCCTTGTTAGCTTTTTTTTGTTGTTGCAAGATTAACCGGAATTGCTTAGAAAAAAAATCTTCTCCCACCCAGCCAACTTCTCAATCATTTTGCGTCCTCATTGATATTGTTGCACAAAATTGCGCTTTTAGAAACGGGGAACCCCCCAGTCCACTGATAACAGAATCCTTCTTTCCATATTTGCTCTCTGCTCTATCGGATATTGCTTATTCTTGGTAATATTACATTAACTTTGCATACTATTTATACCTTTTATTTTATGCCTGTTCCTGTGCATCTCTCTTTTCATGAGCAGAGGATAAATCCTGTTTCAATGAAAGAAACGAGCAACCTTGTTGCAAATACGTAAGACAAAAAAAAAAGAAGCGTTAGGTCCCTCTGATGTTCATGTGAAACAGAACGTAGCGGGCACAGATCCTGCAGGTTGGTAAGATACATAGTGGTGTGGAAACGCATTTGATATGATCTGATAAGGATTCTGCCTTCTCCTCCCTCTCTCATTTTCTCTCTCCTCCGCGATCTCTCTCGCTCCTCCATCTCTCATCTCTCCCCTCTCCCTCTCTCACCTCTCTCTCCCTCTTCTCTCTCTCTATCTCTCCCTCCTTTCTCTCCCTCTCTCTCTCTCTTCCCTCCCTCCTCTCTCTCTCTCTCTCTCTCTCCCACCTATCCTGGCTGCCAGCTGCGACAGCCGTAGCTGATGACCATTGATCTGGAAGCTGCCACTGGCACGGCCGAGGGGCGGTGCGTCTTGCGCAAGAACTCGAAGCAGAGTGCGCATCTCGAGCTCTGTATGTGGCGGGAAGTTTAAATTTTTATTAAATTTTTTTGTTACTTGAATATTGGGTAAATATGAGAAGCAAGCAAGCATGATTGATTGATTTATTGGTGTCAGCAAAACAATCAGTAGCGTTTTATAACTTCAGTCTCTTCCTTTTTTTGGAGAACTTAAGATGATGGTGGTTCCGGCGGTAGAATTATGGTGTTTTGAGTACTGTAGAGTGTTGATTACGGTAGAATTGAGACATGAGATTACGGTAGAATTGAGACATGAGATTACAATAGAATTGAGACATGAGATTACGGTAGAATTGAGACATGAGATTACGGTAGAATTGAGACATGAGATTACGGTAGAATTGAGACATACCTGACGCGTAGAGGAGAGCAAGAGTGTCACCGGCAACCAACTCGAGCGTGACGTCATGGATGGCGTGAAGATAGCGAGGCAGCCGTAGCAGCAGACACTCGGCACGAGAGCGGAGATCGTGCGAGAAGGCGAAGGAGGAGAGAACGAGATGGGGACTCCTGAGGATTTAGAGCGGTTTCAAAGGATAAAGAGTGGAGGGGGCAACGTGTTCTCTCTCTCTCTCTCTCTATCTCTCTCTCACTCTCTTTCTCATCTATCTCTCTCACTCTCTATCTTTCTCTCACACTCTCTCTCATCCATCTCATTCCTATTCTCTCTCTCTCTATCTCTCTCTCACTCTCTTTCTCTCTCACTCTCTATCTTTCTCTCTCTCTCTCTCTAATCCATCTCATTCCTATTCTCTCTCTCTCTCTCTCTCTCTCTCTCTCTCTCTCCTTCCTCCATTCCTGGCAGTAAGCTAGAACTAACGACGCGTCAATGAGCTGAAGCTCGGTCGCTTTCGCGTACTTTAGGTAGTTGAAGGCGCTCTCCTGAAACGGAGACTTTCTACCGTAATCCAGAGTAATTTGCATATTTTTTTATTGTAATTTATAACGGTCGAACCTGAAAGAGGCCCAAATTAGAAAAGTACTGCGCGTGATGCCTTCCGGATCGCATGAAATAGCTGCTGCTGCTAGAAAGAACTATTATTATTATTATTATTATCTCGTTTTATAATATCGCATTTATTATGTCGAGGTTTTAAGAATTCCATTTTTTTTCATTTGAAACAACCAAGAACACGAGAGGCGACAAACTTCTCTGGAAGGAGATCCGACTCGGCGTAGTGGCCATTTGGAACGGCAGAATCTTTTCTGGAATTAGCACTTCCTTCTCTACTTCTCTTTCTCTCACTCTCTCTCTCTCTCCCTGTCACTCTCTCTCTGTCTCTCACTCTCTCTCTCTCTCCCTGTCACTCTCTCTCTTTCTCTCACTCTCTCTCTGTCTCTCACTCTCGCTCTCTCTCCCTGTCACTCTCTCTCTTTCTCTCACTCTCTCTCTGTCTCTCACTCACTCTCTCTCTCCTTGTCACTCTCTCTCTCTGTCTCTCACTCTCTCTCTGTCTCTCACTCTCTCTCTCTCTCCCTGTCACTCTCTCTCTCATTCCTTCTCTCTCTCTCTCTCCCTGTCACTCTCTCTCTCTCATTCCTTCTCTCTCTCTCTCATTCCTTCTCTCTCTCTCCCTGTCACTCTCTCTCTCTCTCATTCCTTCTCTCTCTCTCTCTCTCTTTCTCTCTCTTTCTCTCTCTCACACTCTCTCTCCATTTCTTTTTCCTTCTCTCTCTATTTCTCTCTCTCGCTCACTCTCTCTCTCACTCTCTCTCTCTCTCTTTCTCTTTCTCTCCTCCCATCTCGGCTCTCTTTCCATCTCCGAGAACATACGGTATCTCCCAAGCGGACGTAGATCTTCTAAGCACCCCGTTGAGGTCGGATGGCATTGGCAGTTCAGTGATGTTCTTCGCGATCCCTAAGTCGGAATTCATCCATAAATGTAATTGTGAATAATTCGAGCCTTGATGAAAACGGATATGACTTTGTTTATATAATATTTACTGTGGATATCAGCATTTGTTGTGTTCGCGTGTGAATATCTACGGAAATATCCGTACTTCTAATTGTTTTACGGATATATCCATACTTTTAGAAACGGAGAAAAATGAGGGATTTCCTAACTAACTTGGCGTCGTTTCTTGCCGCGCGAATCGAAGTGCGTCCGCAAAACCGAGAGTATGACGGTCACTCTTAACAGAATAGAACGTGCAAATGTAAAATTTAAGTTTACAATTTTATATTTAAATACTGTTTTAATCTTATAAATAAAGGTGGTCATTGATTTTTTTTCGGTTCGATCTTAATTTTAAATCAGTCTCTCTCTCTCACTCACACTCTCTCTCGCCCC
>CALZFC010000248.1:4972500-4997500 GCA_945643635.1 Allodiplogaster sudhausi
CTCGTTCTCTCTCTCTCTCTCTCTCTCTCTCTCTCTCTTTTACTCTCTCACTTGACAGACTCTACCTCTCTCATTCTCTCTCTCTCTCTTTTACTCTCTCACTTGACAGACTCTACCTCTCTCATTCTCTCTCTCTCTCTCTTACTCTCTCTCTCTCTCTCTCTCTCTCTCTCTCTTCCTCTCTCTTAATCATAAAGTCCAAAAAGACAAACAAGCAAGGAACTTCCTAACGCTGCTATAACTGTGTTGTTGTAGCTTGCTACAGATGTAGTCGAAATGGGTGAGAGGGAGTTCCCGAGTGAGAAGGAAAGAACGAGTGTGCGGAGAGGCTAGACAGATAGAGAGAAAGAGAGGAAAAAGAGAGAAAGAGAGAGAGAGAGAGAGAGAGAGAGAGAGAGAGCGAGAGAGAGAGAGAGAGAGGAGAGAGAGGAGAGAGGGAGGAGAGAGTTAAAGCCATTGAAATTGACCCCTTTTTTCCCTCGCAAGCAACTCACCTCTACGACCAAGTACTTAGTGGTAGGATCCATGTTGCTGAGCCCGTACTTACTCAAGGATGCGTGGAGACTCTTCTCGTGATGAATGTCTCTCGTTATTCACAAAGAACTCAAGCCACGTCACGACGTAATTGTATCCCGTTCAGTGCAGTCTTTTAAACCCAGCTTGGTCACCTCTGATGATGAAAAAAAACCCCTTTTAATATTTCCGTTTCAACCACTAAAAGTCAACAAAAGTAGTCCTTGTTAACTTTCTCTTTGTCCATCATGGTTTCATCGCCGTTATAAATACAAGGAAGCGACGATATTGCGACATGATTTTCCTGTCTTCCTGACTACTAGAGCAATTCCTTACCATTAGCCATGTTCTGTAATACAATAGCGACTTCAAACATCTTGTTTTATCATAAAACTGGAGATGGCTCGGCTTTTCAAACACACACATGATAATACAGCAGTGAATATGGGTGGTGTGCAATGTTGGGTGAAAGCAAGTATATTCAGCATACGGGATACTGTAAGGAGCATAAATTACTGTATAGCATATAGCTATTGTACAGTATTTGGGAAGGCGAGCTAAAACAGCGGGAATAAAGGCATATGCGATAGGGAAGCGAAGTTTGATTTCTTATGGCATTGGTCGGTATCCGCGCGGGGTCTTTCTTACAATCTTAAACGGGAGAAGAGGAGATGGTGATCCAGAGGGAGGGCGCAACGTTCTTGTTCAGAGAAGGAAGACGCACCCACATGAGGACAGATAAATCACATAAACCCCTCCCCTCTTGAATTCCCACCGCTCAGGAAACTAATCTCAGAAAGAGCAACTCTCCTCGTATTCATAGCCCCAGTGAATATTTCCAAATAATAACTAATACATCGGCGCCAAAATAAGTCATCAAAAGCATACAGAAAGTTTGTGCTTAAGTGGGTCCCTTATAAAGAATTGGACTTGTCAAGATAAGCGAGAGAAAGTTATGGAGAGAGAAGAAAGGCAAAAATTGCGGAAAAAGGGGGTGAACAGATGATACAGATCGGGAAAGGCTTAATGAAGGAAGGGACGAGGAGAAGAAAAAAATGCAAGCTTGGCCGTAGATCTGTTCTCCTCCTCCTCAATCCTCGCACCATGCATTCTCCTTGCGAATCTGCTCCTCTTCCTCGGGCGTGAAGTCATTCTTGATGTTGAAGGTGCGTCGAATCTCCTCTGGTGACTTGCCCTGGAACGGCTCCTTTAATAAGACTTATCAACATATCAAAAAAAAAATTTTTTTTTAAATTAAAATCTTTTATTTCTACAAAATAAAATATATATATATAATAAAAAAAATCATCTAACTAGTTAATTACCTTAATCATGTTCGCCACCGTCTTGCACGTCACATCAAGGAGTCCCTTAATATCGAGGTAATTCGCGGCGAGGATCAACTCGAAGAGGGTGCCCTGGTCCACCTGAAAGCATACAATTCGCTTTTGCTCTGCTTCCGAACTACAACTTTTGTTTTTAAACAATTCTTAACAGTTTTCTTCCTAGGCAAAACCTGGGGAAAGGATCTAATATCACTTAAATTTGTTCGAAATACAATCGTATTTCATCATCAATAGTACTATTTCATCATTACTTCTTACTCCTTCGACAACAACAAGAGTAAATCATGATCTCCTGCCTCCGGCCACTGAACCCAACCTTGAGGAACTCGACGTCCCAGCTGGGGATGTCGTCCGTGCGCTTCTCGCGGTTGTCGGTGTCCTCCGTCATCGGCGGGTCCTCCTTGTGGTATGTGCACCACGCGATCACCTTGAAAGAGTGTAAGATTGCGCGGAATCAAAGAGAGAGAGAGAGAGAGTGAGAGAGAGAAAGAGAGAGAGTGAGAGAGAAAGAGAGATCATAAAGTCAGGGAATAAAATCCACTGTCGAGGACCCAAAAGATTAGGGTGATGTTCATCAAAAAAGGCGGGGTAGGGCTTTAGGGAGGCCCAAAATAAGGGTGGGTCTGTCGAATCTACAGTACCTTTTTTACCCTGCATAAAGTAGGACAATACAAATGCCTAGTTCTGCTGTCGACAACATCAGAAACCGTGAATTTGAAGCTAACACGAGAAACTGTGCTGTAATTTTGTAAATTCCCACCCCTAGATCTACGAGAATATTTTTTAAGCGAAACTGCTTGGATGCTAGAGCAATTCTAAAAGTTCTTTCAACAATTTTCCCTTGAATCACTGCTTTAGAACACTTCGCCAAATACACGAGATCAATACTGATCTCATTGGCCAATCCACATCCTTTTTCTTCTCGCTTTTTGTTGCTCACTATTAGTGACCTTCTTGAGGACGGCGCTGTTGACGTTCTGGAGCGGGATCGGCTCGTTCGAGTTCTCGTGGCCATCCTCGTCCAGACCGAGGTCCTAAAGTATGCAGCCATTAAGTACCGATGAAAATAACTTAGCTAATAACTTTAGAAAGTTATTAGCTAAAGTAGGGGCCATTTCAGTTAATTAAAAAGGGGTTTTTTCCAGGATTATATGCAGCATTAAATACCGCCAAAAAACAAGCCGAAAGATGTGGTGATAAGAAAAGCCGAGAAGCAATTAGAAAAAGAGTCGGGGTTTAATCTTTTTTTCGCCAGTTAATAGGACGCAAGATTTCTGGGGAAGATATCGCTATTTCATTCTCGCACCATAAGAAGCGTGTTGATGGTGGTGGAGAGGCGGATGACGTCGCGTGGCACGTCGAACTGCTCGCCATCCGAAGACGTCAGTTTGATGTTGTGAGCGCGTTGGGTAGCAGCTGTCATCTCCTCTTCGTTTTCTTCTTTTCTACAATTCAGTCTGCAATTCAGCAATCGTAAAGTCAGCGGGCGAAACATCACAACAATCATGAAGCGCGCCACGTTGGGAACAAATGAAGAAAGAACCAAAATGAATACGCCGTATGAAATAATGAACATCTTCTTACCACGTCTTTTCTAGAAATCGGCAGACATTAGTTAAACAGTGATAAATTAAGTGGCTACGCAAGCCGCGTAGACTACGAAGGAGGGGTTGGCCACAATGAACGCGATTCCTCAAGAGATTCTAAAGTGCGGAAGAGCGGGATGCGAAGAGAACTCACGCGCGCGAGATGAAATTGTCACGCTTTACAGCGCGAGTAGAGCACGGGACAAAATATCTTCTGGCGACCGCGACGCTTCTACTCACGCGATGCGGTTGAGTGCCGTTATTTGAAATTTGGTGTTATATTGTATTATATACCCGCACCAAAATGATCGCACTAAAATTAGGGCTTGCAGCTTACAATCAGCTTTTAACATTTTAGCGGGCAGATTTTTATGATCTGGTGAGGATCAGCTTTGTATTCAGTATTTTTGCTATGAAGCCATCTTGTTCTTCCAAAGGGCGCACCAGCTAGTTTGGCTGGAGATATGTGGTGCACTTTTATTTAAATATATCCTTTTATAAGCTTGGTTATTCCTGGCGAGAATTGGATTTCCGTGCTATCATTCTTCCTTTTTTTTGCCATCTTAGACTCACGTTGCTTATCACTGCTCGGCAGCTGACTGTGTGATAAGAGATGTCTGTGTAGAACGCAATGAATCCTTGATGACTCTCGTATCGCTTTCCTTTTCTTTAGGCTCGCTCAAGTCTTTTCCTACAAAACCGCTATCGTCATCTGCGAAGCAGGAAGAATCAGAATGGCCGAGGTTGGCAACATCATATTACTTGAATGAAGACCCTTTTCTCGCCATCAGACACATTTTAAGTATTAAGTATGCTTGATGCCAGCTCATAGAAATGTTTTTTTCCTTCTATTCGTAACAGGGTAATTATCCAAGCCCCGATTCTTTCTTCTTCTTTTTTTCACAATATTATACGAGAGCGCTTGAATGTTTGTAGGCTATAGGGGTTTGCGTAACTTCAGTGAATATTACTAGAAATACGTATGGTTCGATCTCTTAGCTAATGTATTATTTTTCTCCCAATTCGTTTCAAAACGTGCTCCAAATAGTTCCGCTTGACCTAAAACCGCTTGGAGCACGGGAAAAAAATATATATACTGCCCCCCCTCCCCCTTAACTGTTATAGTACTCCGCGAACTCTTTCCTTGTTCAGCTGCAAGAGGGCGTCTACCTCGGCGCGGTCACGTACCACTGCCTCTACTCGGGCGCACTCGACCGCGTTCGAAGCTCGCTGCGCCACGATGAGAAGGCTCCGGCAGCTGTGCAGGTGCTTCGAAGAAAAAGATTAATCTTGAAAATATATTATATGTATATACATTTTTCTCTTCTCTTCTTCGATATTCTACTATTAAAGGGCCCATTTTTTTTAAATGTTTGAATAATGTAGAACATGAAATAGCCTCACTTTCCTCTTTTGCAGAGACTCCGCACTGCTCTCCGTCAATCCGAGAGCGCTTCTCCTTCTTTCCTCTTCGATCTCACCAAGATCATGCTCGCCGACTCCAATCTCACTGTTAACCTCCAGGTTGGCGCAACCTAGAATCGTCGGCTTTATCTTCCACAGCAAGTCTTATGAATTTCTTTGCTCTTATGTTATATGTTTCTGGCTGAAGAAAACATTCCTTCAAGAAAGTTTTTTTTTATGAGAAACGATTAATCATTCACTGTTAGTTATCACAAGCACTGTCCAACTTAACTAGGAAAACAGGAAATAATAAGGGGAAAGCGAGCGGGAGGTTGGACACAGGGAAAGTGTGAAGAAAAAAAAAAGATTCTGTGAAGTAGCCGTTAGAGAACAAGTCAGGCGTAACGATAACCTGAAGATATACAGTAATTAATATAAGACCCTTTTAAAGGAATTTATGGCTAACTAACCCCATTTTTTTGGGGGGGAAAGGTAGTTTTCAGCTCGTTTAAACCATTTTTTAAAGCACTTTATTTTTGGAGGAAATTTTCGTATTATTCACCCCGTACTTAGAGCCGCGAGAACCTTGTTCGCAACCCAGTTTTCACCAAACAAAGGCTTTTATTATTAGCAAGAAACTTCCATTCTCTTCTCTTTGATTGTAAACAATTAGGTTCTTTTCGGGATTGTGCGTGAATACAGTATGCTCTCTCTTCGTTGCAGGAGTCCTTCCTTCGAATGCACGCAAACGCGCCCAATGACGATCTCCTTGTGCATGGACAAGAGCACACGAGACCCTTTGCAGAGCTGTCGGAACGGTAGGTCTTCTTTCTTTCTCGCTTTGTTTTTTTATGGAAGTTTTTCCTTGGAATGGAGGCAATCTTACTGTTTAAAACTATTATTAAAAATAAATACAGAATACTCTTTTGTAAAATTTTCACTGCAATTGGACTATTTTTTCGTCGTGGCAACTACTGTACTTTTTAGCAGTACTTTTTAGCAGAAAGTCATTGTTTACTGTGTTTAGCAGAAAGCCTATTTTTGTTTGCAGCGCCATTGCGCTCCGCCGCGTCCTTTCTCGTGTTCCCGAAGAGATGGCAGACAGACGGACATTTCTGGAGACAATCAAGGAGATCGCGTCGGCTATCAAGAAGCTCCTCGACGCAACCAATGCTGTCATTCAAGTCGTACCAGAGTCGGCGCATACTGGTGAGGAGAGAGAGAGAGAGAGAGAGAGAGAAAGAGAGGTTGAGAGAGAGAGAGAAAGAGAGAGAGGGATGGGAGAGAGAGATGGTGAGAGAGAAAGAGAGAGGGGGAGAAGTAGAAATGGTGACAGATAGAGACTAAAGATATTAAATACTATTCCTTTCAAAAATTTGATCAATATTGACCAATGTATATATGAACATGAATAAAAAAATAGTTCTAAAATAACTGAAATTTCTGCCTTGGTTGTGAAACAAGGATAAGTAATGATCTGAATGTATCAGTTGTTATTCATGGTTCTTCTTTTTCAGCAGTGGAGAAGAGAAAGCGTGAGTTTGTCCACTATTCCAAGCGATTCTCCACCACGCTCAAGGACTACTTCCGGGACCAGAATGCGCACCAGGTAAATTTGCATAATTAATATAATATAAATAATATATTTTGAGTCAAATGAAACTTTTTATTATTATCTTCATTAAACTTACATTTAACAGTATGTTTTACTTTCTTTTTCGCTTTAATGTAATCTATCAAGTTTCACAATCCAGTCAGTCCCTGATTGTGGAATGTAATGTAGTAAAGAAATAAATATTATTGAAAGTATGATTATTATTTTTATTATATGTATTTTTGTTTAAATTTCAGGTGGCGGTCTCTGCGAATCAACTGATCTTCCAGACGGCCCTGATCATTAAGACACTGAATGACAAGCTGAGAAGATTCTAATCTTCTACTGAATGATTGATTATCAGTGATATCTCCACGATTACTAGGGAATGAATGAATTTGCTCTTCCAGCCTCAAGCTTTTTTCCCTTTTTATTTATTTTCTCGAACCCTTGAAATTCTTTGTGATCTTTCCTATTGCAAAATCAAATAAGTCACTTTACGAAGAAAGAATACCTTTACTTTGTGGTTTTGCATTTCCACAAAGGTTATTATTATTTAGCATCATTATGATATTCGATTCATTCCAACTGATTCGCATACCAAAGTCTCCTCATGTTGTCGGATGACTCTGAATTTAGTTAAAGAAACTTATTGTAATGGATTTATTCGGTAATTTTTATAGTGACGAATTTATTTGTTGTTGTTTATTTTCTCCTTCTTCTCCGCACTCACTTAGAAAATAACTCATTGCTGGTGCAATCGCATTTATTTCCAGTCATTATTGTCCTTACTTCTTCCTGTTCCTGCCCCTTCTCCTTCTCCCCCTGCCCCTTTAGACCTGGCTTTACTTTTAAAGAAGCTTTTTTTCCTGCAACTGTTTAGCTTTGTCTTTCTTAGCGGCCAAATATAAGATGCGTTTTTGATCGCAATATCTTTAACAAAAAGTGTCTTACCCATTTTTGACCTAAGCGAGCTCTTCCCTTTTCCCCTCGTTCTTCCGTGTTCCACTATTGAGAGTCCCACCCCTCAGTCCCTTTCAATTAGATTCCTATCATGCAAGGTGCCTTAAAAACCATTCTGTGCCGAGTTAATAAACGAATTTCAATCTTTTAGCTTGCAGGAAAGTTGGCCAACCTGTGTTACCAAGCACATTGAAGTACCGTATGCCATTTCCTTGAAGAATACTTGAGTAATTTAAAATCAAAGCAAAAAGTTGAAAATGAAGTTTCCTCGACAATGACTGCATTGCGTTCAGAGTCTACAATGGAAGACGAAGATTTGTTCGTCGATTCGGATGAGGACGCACCAGGAACATCAGCCGCCAAGAAGCCGAGCCAACAGGTTACTTCGCTCTGCTCTTGGGTTACGGTATTTGTGGTTACTCCCGTGGTTCCGGTTACCGTACTTTCAGTTTCATTATCCAATGATCGGGTTACGGTAGTTTGGGTTTTAGAATCTGTTGTGGCTCCTGTAGCTGTTTTGCAGTTGTATTGCAAAACACTGTGTGAAGCTTACTTCTTACTAGTAGTTTGTATTTCTATTAAAAGTTTTAGTTTTGTTTATGCAATCGTTCAATAATATCCTCGTTGTCAGTGAATACAGTGTAAGATAGTTATTTCTTTCAATCTTCTTCTTTTTTTCTCTCCATTGGTTAAAGCTGAGATTATTGAGCTATGCTAGGGCCGTTTTCCGTAGAATTAGAGAAGAGAAACAAGAACAGAGCTGAAATAGGTCTGATCCATGAGAGGGTTGTAACCCCCCGGGCCGTTGACCCGGAACACTTTGTAACCCCCCGGGATGTCCATTTTTTGCTTACAGCCCCACCCGGGTTTGTTAATTTTTGACATTGTAACCCCCCGGCTCAAGTTCAGAGACAGCTACTATTTCAGCACTGAACAAGAAAGATGAAAAGATTATAATTTACAAACTTCAATGTATTAGAAGGCTGCGGCTGCGCCGGACGACAAGAAGATGATGTTCAGACGCGAGATCAAGGCAATGCTCTACGGCTTTGGCGATGACAAGGTTTTATTTTTATTTTATTTTAAAAAAATTTTAAACTTTTTTTAAACTAAAATAATGACTCTATCGGCATTATAATGGTTATATATTTCTTAGAATTCGTATTGTAGTTACCTAAAAAAAAACATGTTCACTTCTATAGGAGCCCTACGACAAGACGATTGAAGTCGTCGAGAATATCGTTCTAGACTATATCAAGGTCAGTTTGACTCTCTTTCTTTCTACTCTCTCGTTGTCTCTTTCTCTCTCTCTCTCTCTCTCTCTCTCTCTCTCTATCCTTGTGTACTCCTCTCTCCCTTCTCTTTATGTCTCTCTCCTCTTCCTATCTGTGTATATTCTCTCTCTCTCTCTCTATCCTTGTATACTTGTCTCTCCCTTTTTCTTTATGTCTCTCTCCTTTTCCTGCCACTCTGTTTCTCTCTCTCTTCTCCCTCTTCACTATACACCATAATCTCTCGTCACACAGGAGCTCTGTGAAAAGGCGCTGAATGTTGGAAAGCCCGATAAGATTCTCCTCGAAGACATTCACTACTTGATCCGACGAGATGCGAAGAAGTTTGCACGAGTAAAGGTTCGGATGAGGGGGGAGGGTCAATGCTATTTATTTTTTTTATTTTTTTATCATCATTTGAATGGACGACACCTAAATAGGCAAAAAATTAGTATAATTATTAAGAAATTCCTTGAGTAATAACGATAGTGGAAGGGTTAATGTTATTTATTCCACTAAATATAATTAATGAGCTCTTTTATTTTCAACGTGCGCATCAAAAGCCTATGCGATTTATCAAATTCGGAGACTTTTATGTATTCCTCTTCAGGCGTACCTCACTGTATTTATCCTCCTTATCACGCTCTAAGCATTTTTTTTGTATTACATGATTAAGTCTTTAGTATTAATGTGGAAGATGGAAAATATTAGAATAATTAAGGATCTCCTGTCCATGAGCGAGGAACTCAAGAAGGCTCGCAAGGACTTCGAAGATGCCAAAGGACCCGACTGATCATGAGTGGAGAAGAATTGGGAATTGTTTAATATTTAATATTTAAAATAGTAAATGTTTAATATTAAACATGCATGATTCATGAACATCAACAAAGAATATTATGTGCGGTGGTACATATTCATTTTTTTAAGTAATCCGTTTCACTGTCTTACTATTGCTGCTTTTCCATAGCTCATATCGATGATTTTGGGGTGGATTTTATCTGTTGTTTTTTTTACTGTATATAATTGCTGCTGTTTTTCGCCAGTTCGAAACCCAAAATGTTCATCAGCATAAGTAGTTTTTTTTTAAGTCAAGGTATTCACATTCACTCTGTTTGCCAATAAACATTTATGTGCAACCTTTGCGAAGACACTGCATTATGTTTGGATTTTAAGAAAAAGCTGAGAAAAAGTTCTGACAATCCTTGTTAACAACTCCACAATAATTCCTTTGTTCTGATTCATTCTCTAACTTTAAGAGCAAGTCCAAGATATTTAGTCTGATTCGAAGCAGAGTGGGAGGCTACTGTCGGTGCCCAGTCTCCCACATCTTTCTATTGCTCTATTGCTCTCTCCTTTCTCTCTCTCTCTCTCTCTCTCTCTCTCTCTCTCTTTCTATCCCTCTTTCTGTCTCACTCTCTCTCTCTCTCTCTCTCTCCACTTACGTATGCAAAGGTGCATGGATCCTAAACGTATCCCGGAAGTAGAGTAGAGAAGCTAAAAAAGAAATCAAATGACAGCTTCGGCGTGGGAAAGTCCTGAATATTTCACTCTTCTTCGTGTCGCACAGCACCCATGCACTGCAGAGAGCACTTCAACTCGAGAAGCTTCTTTCTTTCTTTCTCTCTCTCTCTCGCTCGCTTTCTCTCTCTCTCGCTTTCTCTCTCTCTCTCTCTTTCTCTCTCTCTCTCTCTCTCTCTCTCTCTCGCTCGCTTTCTCTCGCTCCATCTGTTCGTGTCTCTGTGTTCGAATCACTATTTTCTTCTCTAATCTCGCTCTCCCTCTCGCCCATCTTCCTACATATTTTCCAAAATCCGTTTCCATTCCCTTTCGTTCTGAAATACTACTACTATGAATATTGAAGTGCACCAAAATGGAAACGAACTGAGAGAGAGAGAGAGAGAGAGAGAGAGAGAGAGAGGGGAGAGACATGAAAGAGGGGTATGAAAAGAGGGAGAGAGTGGGGCGAGAGAGAGAGAGAGAGAGAGAGAGATAGAGATAAGATGAGATAGATAGCACTGCACGCACACCTGCCCATTAGCAATTCCGTCCTCTACTACGAGTCGCTGCTCGACTTCCTTGACTGGAAATCACTGAAAACGGGCCACATCAATCTCTGGTCCGACTAAAGGATGTGAAGAGAGTAAGAGAGATCATCCAAAAAAAAAGTTAATGTTATATAATATTATTTAATATATGCGGGATGCAGACACGTAAAAAATTGGGAATATACATTTTAAAGTAGGCAAGAAGAGGACAGCTTCGTCCATCAACATCTGAACACAACATGGTCATGAATTCGTTAGATTTCCCTGACAATGAGGCTCTATCTAGCGTGGCAACCTGAGGATCTTTGGGTGTGCCTTAAGCTGATTGTGAGGAAACCTCTGTAGCTATAGTACAAGCTCACTTTTGTGACTCGGCAACGCCTGCCGCGAGTGGTCGTTTTAACCTCCACTGATCGAAAGATTAAGACGGACGGAGATTAAAAAAAAATTAGGCTTAAAAATGAAAAAAATGAAAAATTTATTTTATCAATTCTTTATTTTTATTATTTTTTTAAAGCCTGATTTTATCTACTTTATATAATTTTTGGTCCCTCATCGTTGCCAATTCGGTCTCTGTGTTTTCAAAGGCTCATTCTCACCTGTGCCGTTGTCTCTCTCTTCGTTTCTCTTTCGCCTCTATTTCTACATCTCTGGTCCTTCCCCACTACTACTCACTCTTTCCTTCTCAATTTCCTTCTCTCTATCTCTCTTTCTTTATTTCTCCCCTATCTCCTCTCTCTATCGCTCTCTCTCTCTATCGGTCTCTCTATCTCTTATATCGTATTTCTAATTCACTCTCTTTACTATTCGCCCTCTATTTCTTAACATCTCTCTCTCTCCCTCTCTTTCTTTCTTTCTGCGTGTTTCTCTCACCCTCCACTACTATCTGCTGCACATATGTAGATTGAGACAGATAGCATTACGGGCATGAGCCTTGTGAGACATACATTTGCAGAGATCATTGAGAGAGAGAGAGAGAAGAGCCTACTAAACACGACAAAACTACACTTTTGACCACTATTGACACAAGTGCTGCTCACCAGGACTAACCACATACGCTGTAAAAGATAATTTCGTGCCTTGCCTCTATAATTAGTCACATTTTCAAAGACGACCAAACTACATTCTTTTTATGCTTACTTTGTCGCAGGACAGTGCATTTCATGCTACAAAATCGCCAGTTGACAAAGGTGTCAAAAGATTTTTTTTATGTAAAAAATGTTGTTAATAAGCGATCTGTTTAGAAATAACGTCATTTTGTGAGGACTGGTATTATTTACCATGACGGGAACATGATCTGACTCCATGCCACAGGAAAAGAGAGAGAGAGAGAGAGAGAGAGAGAGAGAGAGAGAGAGAAAAGAGAGAGAGAGAGAGAGAGAGAGATAAAGAGAGATAGAGCTGCAGCGACAATCGGAGAGAGTGAGGGGAGAGGAGTGAGAGAGTTGGAGAATCAGACAGAGAGAGGGAGATGGTAAGGGAGAGAGAGAGAGTGAAGATGTAGAGAAATAGAGAAATAAAAATAGATGACGAGGTGGCGAAAGAGAGTTGTGATACAGAGCGTGCACTACTGACAATAAGGGAAGCCACACAAAAAACACGCACGGCTCATGCCTTTAAATAATATTTCATCTGGCCTTGTACACGATAACATTGACAGGGGCATGACATGTTTTGCCTGCGTGAAGACCATATTGCATTTCCAGGGATCCCCTTTGAACCTCTTCCTTTCTCTCTCTCTCTCTCTCTCTCTCTCTCTCTCTCTCACTCTCAATCTCAGTCTCTCAATCTCTCTCACCCTTTTTTCTCTATCCATTTTCTTTCTCTTTCTATCATTCATCTCCATTTCCCTCTCTCTGCCGTACTCTCTGTGTCTCAATTGCTCTATTAATCTGTCGCCATCTCTCTCTGATTCTCTCTCTCTCTCTGTCCCTCTCTCTGTCAAAAATTAATTCTAAAATGGGCATAAAATTACGCTGAACGAAGTGATCGTGCCATGCTGTCTGTGCTTTAGGGACAGAAGAAATTATCTTCTTCTTTTTTTCTCATAAAAAAAATCAGATTTAATTTTCTTCACAGATACACAGACACTTCCTCAATTATGATCTGGGCCAAATTGAGGCCAGGTGCGCGTGGCTTGGTTGGCTGGGAATAGTTTCACATGCGTGCATTGCGCAGCGCTTGTTCCCACAATACGCTCATTCTCACTTGGAGTCTAGCGTTGCTAATTTGAGACACTATATTCTATTATTTTTCAATTTTGGAAGGAATCGTGGGCGTAAATGCGTTAGTTAAACATGGTGATAAGGCGAGCACAAATTTAGGTTCGCACGGTATAATTGAACTAGTTCATCAGTCTAGAAACGGCACGCTCTGTCGTTGATAGATGTGTACATAGTACACCATTTATCTCTGTCTTTCTCTCTCACACTCTCTCTCTCTCTCTATCTCTCTCAGCCTCTCTCTCTCTCTCACTCTCTTCCTCTCCCTCTCCCTTGCCCTTAATCAAAACAGTACGTACATAGACTCCGTCCACATCTACTTTGGTCTCTTCCCATCCTACGTAGAAACACATGCGTAGTCATACCTTACTTACAATGTGTATGTAGTAACGTGTCCACTTCTTTATATTTATCTCTTCAAAGGGGGAGCAACTTTGTTGCCTCCGCACCTGGCCGGCTTGCACAAGGGGCGTCTTCTTCTTCTATGCCATAACAGCACATGAAGGGTCGCGGGGGTGCGCGTTCGGCAATTGCAGGAATGCATCAGGATGGACGTCATAGTCGACGATGTATTCACGACCACCCACCTGGACATCTTTCTCTCTCTTTCTTTCTCTCTCTCTCTCTCTCTCTCTCTCTCTCTCTCTGTCACGCTCTATCTCTCTTTCTCTCTCTCTCTCTCTATCTCTCTTTCTCTCTCTCTCGCTTTCTTTTTCTTTCTCTCCCTTTCTCTTTCTTTTTCTTTCTCTCTCTATCTCTCTCTATCTATCTCCCTCTTTCTCTCTTTCTCTTACTCTCTCTCTTTCTCTTACTCTCTCTTTCTATTTATCTCTCTCTCTCTCTCTCTTTCTCTGCTTTGCTCTCCCTGCACCTCAATGGAATTCCACCACTCATGCTACATTTGCCCATCTTCTATGTATGATGCAGAATGCAAGTTTCTCGTTGTGAAGCACAACACGGTTCAGTGGATTGGTAGGAATTTAATTCAGAATGAGATTATAAAAAATGGTTGGTGAAAATAGCGGAGGGCAATTATTGGAAGAAAATCTGAGTATCACATTCATAGTAGAAATCACAGTTCTGCAGATAGAATACACTCATATTTACATTGTACGTATATAAAATGTGCACAAAGTGAACAGTACATGGAACGAGAAATGAGGAGGAAGAGAGAGAGACACACACACATACAGAGAGAGAGAGAGCGAGAGAGAGAGAGAGAGAGAGAGAGAAGCCAACCGCTGGGGTGTGCAAGAGAACAAGAGAGTGACAGAAAGAAGGAAAAGAATGACGTGCTTCGCCGGATAGGGAAGTTAGTGCCATGCGACGAGAGGAAGTGGAAAGGCTAACCATTTTAATATTAAATATCTGTGATGACAGGTGGACGTAGTAAATGAAGAGCTTTCCTTGCAAGACAGCAAGAACACTTGACTTCAGAGAGTGATTACAGTAATCCCTCTTTGCTGGGCTCTTTGAATGACGCGTTGGGCCGTGAGCAACAGTGCAAATTGTCCAACTATTAAACATGTCACAGAAAAGGGCCGAAGTAACTGGCCGAATCACTCTTGATTTTTTTCAACCATGCGATCATGAATATGTAAGTTTGGGTGATGAATTTAATTTTTGATGTCATATTTATATTAGAAAAAAAATGTTAATAAGTAATTAAATAAAAATTCAATATCCGCTCGAATCATCATATTGCCTCTTTTCTGTTTCCTCTACTTCTTCTTCTTCTTCCAACCGTAGAGGCGGAACTGCTCTCGATGACTGCACAATCAGGCATTCCTAGGTCATCATCCCGGTCATCATCCCGTTCCTCTCTCTCTCTCTCTCTCTCTCTCTCTCTCTCTCCATCCCCCTCTCTCTCTCTCTCTCTCTCTCTCTCTCTCTCCATCCCCCTCTCTCTCTCTCTCTCTCTCTCTCTCTCTCCCTCCCCCTCTCTCTCTCTCTCTCTCTCTCTCTTGCTACTTCTTCATCATATTCTGATGCTACATATCTCCGTTCCGTAACAAATTCTCTCCGTTCGGGACCCGGAAGTCACGTTCGAACTGTGTGGCTATTTCGGCCGCTGTAACGGGTACATTGTAAGGGTACAAAGTTCTTTACTCTGCAGCAAAAAAAGGAGAGAGAGAGAGAGAAAAATCATAGTTTTCACGTCAAGAGAAGAGAAGTTCGTTTTGTCGGAGGATAGCATCATAGTTATATTTATTTTCATACTTGTTGTATACGCATGTTGTAAGGCTTTTCTCTATAAAGGGAGGATGTATTTAGATCGTAGCGTTATTTCGACGTTTAAAATAGAGGGTGAAAAAGAGTTGTCTTCATTGTCTTCAAAGGGAGGAGGCGGGTTGAGGGTTGGAGGGCCACTCTCTCTCTTGCAGCGGCCGTTTTTGGAAGTGTCTTTGATGTACATTTATGTGTACATGTGTACAGGGCGACTTTTATGGCGGCCGCTCCAAGCACCGCCCTCTCTAAGGCCTTCATAGAGCTTCATCCTTCTCCCAGTCGTCGAGAGGTGTGTGGTGGATGTGAAGAGAGAGCCTTCTCCCTTTTGGCTGTTTCATCTCTGCTGTTACGCCTTCTGTTCTTCCTGCAAGATCTCTTCTCTTTGGACGACATCTCAACTCTTACAAGTTCTCAACAAATCCTCACTTTGAACGAGATCTCAGATATTGGCACTGTGCCAAAATCACTTCTCCGCCCACCAATGACTTCTTCTTACGTCAGTAGCTGCAGCGGCGGCTGCGTATGCTATGAGTCGCCTCCCATGCGACTTCCTTCTCCTCCTCCTCTTCCTCAGGGAGGGGCCACCTGGAGTGCTGCCAGTATGCACTGCGGCCGAGAGGACTTTGTCGTCAGCAGCAGCAGTAGACTTTGCCGTCTCCGCCCACAATCCGTGCTGCTGCTGCTGCCCGAGGCTGTCTCTTCCTCCTCTGTCTCTTTTCCTGTCTCTGGTTACTGCTGCGCTGGGCCTCGAGCGTCTTGCTGCTCTGCTTCTCCTTCAGCTTCAGCTTCAGCGTCTTCCTCACTTCAAAGAGTGCCGACGACGTCCTTGCCTCAATTGCCTTCTGACATCGACGAGGACGTAGAAGACGTAGACACCATCTGCTCGCCCGGACCCTCTTCCTTCTCCTCCTCTACTCCCTCATCTTCCTCCTCCTCATCTGCAAGGTCACCTCCACTGCCCGCTGCTCGACTTCTACTCATGAATCTCATACTCTTCTCCACGTTACGCATGACGTTTGCCTCAGGTGATTACTGTATCAAGTTAATCTTTTATTTAAAATTTTGGCACCATGTGCGAATTGTACTTATTTTCTTCTTTCATGTATGCTAATTTTCGACCGCGAATTCTTACGTGTTTGGCAAGAGGAATGAGTGAGAGAGAGAGAGATATTAAGAGAAAGAGAGAGAGAGAGAGAGAGAGAGATAGGAAGAGAAAGAGAGAGAGAGAGAGAGAGAGAGAGAGATAGGAAGAAAAAGAGAGAGAGAGATAGAGAGAGAGAGACATGACTCGATTACGAATGGTAGAAATAATACGAGCAAAACAAAGGCTCGTTCCCAGCTCGCTCTGCTTGTCCACTTTGGCCTGAAGAATCACCATTTTTGATTTTCAAATTAAAGATGCAATCTAGTTAGAAAATGGGATGTCTCAAATATCACAGAGAGCTTGGGAAGTAAGTGCGTGAAGAAAAATGGCCAAAACAGAGTTTGGGCTCGCTTCTCGGCATGATGAGGAAAAATAGCCACAAATAGCCCGCCTTCACTTTGTATGGATGATGTTTAGACGCTGATATTATCTCTCTGTGTGGAAAAGCGGAAGTGATCTCTCGGTCATTAGGGTTATTGTTGTCATTTGATGCCATCTTGAGGCTTGCCTTCTCCTTTCTCTCTGTCTGTCTGCTCTTTAATTCGAAAGTCGCGCTCCACTTCCGCGTCTTGTTTTCTCTGCAGCGTGTTATTAAGGTGACTATAAATGGATTTTGCTGCGCAAGAAGTAAAGAGAGTAAGAGAGAGAGAGAGAGAGTGAGAGAGATTGAGAGAGAGAGAATGCGCGAGGTCAAGACGGTCATAGAAAAGACGGAAATAGAAAGAGATTCTGATCTTTGAAAGCAGCCAACGGACACACAAGTGCGAGACAGGCGTATGCTATTATCTCGGGCTCCCGGAAGCGCATAGACTATATTTTATTCAGTTGTTGGAAATGAGAGCCGTTGACTTCAAGGGAACTAAGATTGTGCTGTGGTTGTTGATTTACGTATACTACAGTGTGCCATTAGTATTCTACAGTATCCTTCTCTTGCAGTGAGATGCTTCAACACCGAGAGAGGGAACACGATACCGGGCGCTGACTACCATCGACTACGGAACATTGATCATCGAGCGTGCGCCGTTGAGTGCAGGTACAGTAGAGAAATGGTTAATTAATATTCATTTTAATTAATTAATTAATATTCTGAACTCGTCTCGGAGTTTCCTTCTAAAGCCGATCTACATACAGATCCAGCCTGACACCTCTCTTTCTCTCTCTCTCTCTCGCTCTCTCTTCTTCCTGCTATGGCTTCTCTCTCTCTCTCTCTCTCTCTCTCTCTCTCTCTCTGAGATAGAGAGTGAGAGACCGATATATCACTTTTTCCCACAATCTTTGCTGGACTCTCCATTTTATCGCGACCATATTAAAATGCCTTTTATTTTGCTGTAAAAAAGTAATTTAAAACGATACTACATTGCATAAAATGCACGTCGAGTACACACATATAGTTATTATGTTTTAATTGTCTCGGAGAAATGTTTTAGTTACATTTATAAATATCTGAATAATAATTTTCTGGAGCGGGCAAACGTAAAACAATTCATTTAAGCAAAAAAAAAGAATAAAAAAAATAATTTTTTTAATAAAAAAAAAATGAAAATTCAGAGACTTGGCGTACGAATGGTTCAAAACCATATAAAATCACTCACCGTCAAATTCAGAGACGACCCATCATGCTTGGCGTACGAAGTACGAATGGTTCAAAACCATAGAAAATCACTCACCGTCAAATTCAGAGACGACCCATCATGCTTGGCGTACGAGTGGTTCGAGTCGAAACAAACTTGCTTCCTCAAGTCCCGCTCGCTTTCTGGCGAACTCAAGAAGAATGAAGATGGCATCGTTGGATTCTGCTTAGATGAAGGTATCGTTCGTTTTTTTTTTGCTTCCTTTCTTTTCTAACTTCTTTTTTTTTCTTTCTAGAATTAATCCGCCTTTTTCCCAAGGGCCTTTCGAATTTGTTACGACGAAGGAAGCCTTAAAAAAATTTCCTCGTCACTTGCTGATATTTCATTCTATTATCCTACAGCTCGTTATTTTCGCACCTGTTTTTTTCTCTCTTCTATTTGCCATCTGCCTGTAATTAGGCGCGCTCGCCGGTTAGCACCACGCGATTGTGAATATTCCCTGCGAAAACTGCGCAAGTCTGAGTGTGTGTGTGTGTTCAATTAGAATATATTTTTGCACGTCATACTTTTTATCATGCACTTCTATTTTGACTTACCGTGAACTCAGGCGGTGATCTTTTTGGTGCCAAAGTGACTAACTTGTTTCCTCTCTTTCGGCCTCTCTCTCTCTCTCCCTCTCTCTCTCTCTTTCCCTCCTTCTCTCTCTCTCTCTCTTACCCTCTCTCTCTCTTTCTCTCTCTAATAGTCATCCAATTTCGCAATGTCGTGAACTCATTTATAGTGTGTGCCGTTAAAGAGTTGAGACGGTAGGAGATGGAAGTCCATTCTGAGACCGAGCAAGAGTAGTGTGCAGCGTGTCACTCTTTCTCTCCTTGCATCTTTGAAGAAGCAGCAGTAAAAGCTACAACCGTTCTCCTTGCTGGCTACTTCCTGCTCTTGAGAGAGAGAGAGAGAGAGAGTCAGATATTGAGAGAGTGAGAGTCTTTTTTTAGTGCGGTAGTGATCAACTTATTTGACGAAGACTACTGTGTGAGAGTAAAAGACGAAGTGAGAGAGAGAGAGAGATTTATAGTGAAGAAAGACAGAGGAGAGAGAGAGAGAGAGAGAGAGGCTAAGACACGAATACCGAGATAGTGTGGTATCTATAAAAGAGAAATAGAGATTACGAGAGCAACTTTCCATTCTTAGCCGCGTGAACTCTCTAGGAATGCATGCGCTGCCCCGTTGGGACATCCACCCCTCTTCCGCATTGTGTCCTTTTTTTCTTTTCTTGTGTTCCCAAGCTCCATTTTCGGGGGGGGGGGCTTGCCACAAATCGGGAACTTTTCTTCTTCTTTGAATTGGGTTTCATGGTCGGTGGAAAGAGTGGTCTTGGTAGACCCAATTTGAGGTTGGTAAGATGAGTTCCTTGTGTGCTCTGCGTGTGGTATTGCTCGGAACTGTCTCTCTGCCCGAGGGGGGATGACTGACGTGGTAGCCTGACATACAAGATGGCACATCCACATCCACACACACCACGTCATCCACAGATAAGGCACACACACACACACACGCGAGACGGTGGGGCTGTGCTTGTGGCCACGAGTTGCCCCGCTGCAAACCATGGTCGCTCCGTTCCGTGCGATACGGTCAGGAGAGGGGGAGATCAAGAGAGAGAGAAAGAGAGACAGAGAGAGAGAGAGAGACGGAGAGAAATAGAGAGAGAGAGAGCGAGAGATAAAAAGAGAGAAATAAAGAGTGAGAGGGATAGAGACGAAGAGAGAGAAAGAGAGCGATAGAGACAAAGAGAGAGAAAGAAGGAGAGACAGAGATAGAAAGAGAGAGAGACAGAGAGAGAAAGAGAGAACATGCATACGTCACTGTTCTCTGCTCGTATTGCAAGAATCTGGAAGATCGGGCTCTGGAAATAGCCTGCCAAGCAGGGCAGCTGGCTGGCTGGTTTCATGCCCCTGCTTTTTGACACCGTCGAATGGTGAGCGAGGCAGTTGCTATATCTATCCTGAATTCACGAGATCGAGGAGGTGAAAGAACAAAGATGAAAGAATTAACACTGAATGCTCTCGTATGTCTCGCCTACTGTAGCTCTGAGCAGAAGAAGAATCTGAAGAATCTCCGCCTCCACTTCTCTTCTTTCGATCTTCTTTTTTTTCTGATTTCTTTTTGGCTGCTGTTCCAAGCAAATTGGAATAGCAGCTTCTTGGAATCTCTTTGTCCTCATTATGCTTCTTCATTCCTCGCTTCATAACCTCGTATGACAACTGTTCCGTCTCTCTCTCTTCTTCTCCCCTTTCTCTTCTCTCTCTCCTCTCTCCCCCCTCTTTCTCCACCCTGTCCCTCTCTCTCTTTTTCTCCCCTCTCTCTTTTTTCTCTCTCTCCCCCATCTATCTCTCCCCCTCTATCTCTCTCTAGCTCCACAAATGTCTAGGGTAGCCACTATAGAGTTGCGGATGATCGGTAGCTCCTCGGGGAGTTAGCCCCGACATAAAGTGACGTGACTTCCTTTCCGGGCTGTTGGCTTCCGGGCTTATGCCATCTCTTTTGTGGAAACACGTGTGAGGGCGGATGGAGGGAGGAGGAAGGCGAGCGGGCCCGGCTCGAGCATCCGGGTCGGATTAGATCCATTCTGGTCCTCTCTCTCTCTCTCCATCTCTCTCTCCCTCTCTCCCTCTACCTTTCCCTCTCTATCTCTCTTCTTCTTCTTCTTCTCTCTCTCTCTCTCTCTTCTTCTTCTTCTTCTTCTTCTCTCTCTCTCTCTCTCTGTCCTCTGCTTCGATTCATAAGACGAACAGTCCTCGTCTGACAGTTCGTCCTTCTTCACATATGTTGACCAGTGGATGATAGATTCATGGCCAGTGTGGAACTGCAACCTCGCTGTCCACAAAACCAGAAACGGTTCAGATATCCAAGACGCTTGAAGTGCCGCCTTGGGCTCTGTCATCTCTTGGTTTCTCTCGTGGAACCAGGATGTAATCGGGAGAGATTTGGCGTCAGGCCAGGTCTCTCTCTCTCTCTATTTCTCTTGCCATCCCTCTCTCTCCTTTTCTTGCTATCCCTCTATCTCTCTCTCTCTCTCTCTCTCTCTCTCTCTCTCTCTTTCTCTTGAGATATTGTGCGACCTTTTGGCGTGTACTCGCTCTGTCTGGACACAGACGTCAGAGCAATAAGGAAGAAGCAAGCGGTCGCCGGGCACACCTGGGGAGTTGGCGGCTGGACATCTAACTTATGAGAGAGAGAGAGAGAGATTAGAGAGAGAGACAGAGAGAAAGAGAGAGATTAGAGACAGAGAGAGTAGAAAGAGTGCTGACTGATGAAGGTGTCCTTCTTAGTGTACGTCGTCTCGGAACACCCACCAGGGGCGAGTAGATGTCCCTTTTGGGGATGAAGCTGCACAACCTGTCTCTCTTTCTCTCGCACTTTCGCACTTCTCTTTCTCTCTCTTTCTCTCTCTCTCTCTCTCTCTCTCTCTCTCTCGGTGACGTCCGAAATATGCTGTTCTGCTTCCGGGAAGCCGAACAGTCAAAAAGTGAGGAACAGGAAGCACGAAATGGAAGCGAGAAGAAGGAGAGAGAGAGAGAGAGAGAGAGAGAGAGAGAGGGCGTGCGTTTCTTTTCGGGATGGGAGCACAAGAACAAGAAAAAGGACAAGAACAATGCAGCACACACACGGAAATAGCCACTCGCGCTCGCCAAGGCAGATGCCTTTTAAGAGCACAAGAAACATTACAAGCTTCTTCTTCTTCTCCTCCTTTTTTCCTCTCTCTGTTCTCCGCTTATTCGTCGTTTTTAGAGTTTTTGACGGAGAATAAGGAGAACATTTGGGAAAATATCGGGGGAGGGAATCAGTGTCTTTATTTTAAAGGAATCCACTCAATACTAGCGCAAGATGGCTTGCCGATTCTTCTTCTGTAGTCTCTTTTTATATGTGATATTGTAATAAATAATTTTTTAATTACAGTAAATTAAAAATAATAAATCAGAAGAATAAAAGTTAATAAAAAAAAGAACAATAATATCTGCTCCTTGCAGAAGATGAAATCCGCGATCGATTCCGTGACCATGTGATTGCTGGCCCGATCGTGGCAACGACGGAAGAGGTCGAGGATGATTCGTGCAGGGATATTTGCATGCAGCATGAAAAGGTGGGTTTTTTTTTTAATTTAGTTAATAAGTTTAATAATTTTTTTTTCTAAAGTAATATATATATATATTTAAAGTAATTTAATACATATTTAAATTTTTGTAATAAATAAAATATAAAAATAAAATAAAAATAAATAAATTTCTATTTTAAGGCCACGATCTACTCGTGGACTCCGTCGGACACAGATGACGACGAAGCGACAACGGGCACTTGCACGTGCATCGAAGCGATTCGAGCGTTGAAGCTCGCTTACAACTCCTTTTCGGGCTTTCTGCCAGCGAAGAAGAGGACAAAGCTACGATTCAGACGATGAGATCATTCCTTCCGCTTTCTCTCTCTCTCTCTCTCTCTCTCTCTCTCTCTCTCTCTCTCTCTTTCATAGCTTAGCGAGTAAGCCGTACTTAAGAATAATAATAATAATTTAATTATAAATATTCCATTCCCCTCCCCTTCTCTATTTTGTGTGGTATTTTTATGGCCGAACATTTCTCATATATGGCTTTTTTTTAGCATTGGGCTAGACTATATTCTTCTTTTTTCTCTCTCTTTTACCATGACGGGTTCGCTGCCTCTACGAATGGCCATATTCTATACACTTATTTGTTGACTAGTCTCATTCCCCCCTCCCCTCTTTCTGGCCCTGTTAAGCCATCGTTTTCGCTGCTCAATATGTTAGTATGTTTTCTGCTTCCTGTACGTATGTTTCGAGAGAATCTGTTAACTTTCTAGTTCTAATTGTCTTGTTTACTTTGACGAATTCTCTCTCTCCTCACTCACTCTCCCTCTCTCTTTCTCTCTCTCTCTCTATTTCTTTCTGCCTTTCTCCCTCTCTCTCTCTCCCTCTGTATCCCTCTCCTCTACTCTTCCCTCCCCTCTCTCTCTCTCTCTTTCTATTCATTGTCTTCACCGCCTACGAGTACACCACCTCTCAGAAATGCCACACTACGTAATCGCGCGGTCGCTGTTTGGAGTCTTTATCGTCGTAGCAATCCATATTTATTTTACCCAATCGTGTTTCTGATAATACTTTCTAGCGTGAACTATATGTGCATTTGTCATGATGCAATAGTAAGCTCGATGAGTTAAAGTTCATCATCATTTTTATGACCGATGTTATATACATAATTGTATATCGATGTGTGTGGCGGCAGTTAATAAAGATCCGACGTTCTCACACAGAGTCAGTCGGTGCTTCCATCTCTTGTGTTCTGATCACGCAAATAAACATTGTCTGAAGCTTATGTCGACAAATATTTTATCGAATGGCGGAACAATTATCAAATATAAAGTGAACTACTCGGAATTATGTACATGAATTCGATCGAACATGGAAAAGAAGTAGATATTAAAAAAGGTGAAGAGCTAATTTGACAACATTTTAGCGAGGCTCCTTGGCTTCCTATTTCCGAATAAACGGAAGTCGTTGGCGGCAGGGAAGGCGCGGTCAATGTGATTACACTTGGCCTGGAATTAGTGGAATTAGTCGCATACATATATTATGCAAATTAGCTTCTTTCATTCACAATTAATTGTAAGGAGAGATAACAAGCATTGCATATAAGAAAGATCAATGAATGTTGCCGTTGCCGCATACTTTCTCAGCCGGCGCCGCATACTTTCCCCAGCAGTCAACGACGGCGACGTCGCAATCGCAGAGTGCTGCCGCGCATGTTGTCGTCTTCTCTGCAATTGCAAAATTCACGTTTGAATTCGCGCCTTTTTGCCTGAGACCAGGGCGAAAGAGCGTGTGATTTCAGAGAGACGTGACTATATATATATTTGCCAGAAAAATTCTAAATAAATTTCGATTTACAAAGTTTTGTGCTCCTTTTAGCCATCTTTTGTAATGGTTACTCATCAATTGTATAGCTATTCATTATTAGCCAAGACAGCTCCAATGGGAGTCTAATTTCCTATTATTCCCATTGCTGTAGATGTCTTGTGTCGCGCTGATTGTGAATCACATACTGATTACAAGTCTGAAAGATCTCGGAAGTGATAAGGAAGTGTCCCCCGGGAGGGGGGGGGGAGGGTACAGATGTCAGGTCTACGTACACAATTAGAATGATTACGCAGTTTTTTGTCTGCACTCTGAATCACGGTAAATACAAAGATCTATTTTTACACCATGTTCCAGTGCTCATATCTCTTTCGATTTCTTTCTCTCCAGCTTATCTTTCGACGGAACCAGGAAGAGAGACATTTAGAATTCAACGACATTCCCTTCTACATTTGCATGTTCTTTTGGAAACAAAACAAGCCGTTTCTGTTTGAGACGAACGTCCGTTTTGGATCCGTTGAAAACTATGAAACATTTGTGGTCTCTCAAACTGCGCTCAGTCAGAGCAGAGCATAATTCCGAGAAGAGATTGGTTGCAGCTGGTGGTGGTGGACACTGGTTTGATGATTGTAAGTTACAATTTGTAACTATTATCAAGTCAAACTATGTTACCGTAGTCGCTCACTTCCTTGTTTTTTTCCACGGTTAATCTTTGGCTAACTGGGTCACATTAGTTTGTTAGTGAACAGTTCTCTTTTTTATCAGCTGGTAAGTATGGCTTCTGTCTTAGTCTGATGAATCATATGTATAATTCAGTTTAATTCAACTGAATTGAATACAGTACCCTTGCTTGACTTCTGACGCGGAAGTAACATATGTGTGTCTATTTGACTGCCCCGTTGTGACCTCACTGGACAGGCAGGATGTGTTTTCTTGGCACGATGCCAAAAGAGGAAGTCATCATCTCCTCGCGTGACTCACACACACATTTTGGTGTGTGTCTTTGTGTGCAGCATCTCTGTGTGTGTCGACATCTGGTTGTGTCTTTGTGAGTGTGCCTCTGGTCTTGCCAACGTCACGAGCACTTTGCAGGGAGGGGGGCTTTCTTTGCGTGTGTGAAGAGTCGTAGTGCTCCCCATCTAGTTGTGCCATGATAGTTACAAGAAGCATCATAACACTCGTGCTCATTTTC
>CALZFC010000248.1:5000000-5015000 GCA_945643635.1 Allodiplogaster sudhausi
TTCTCCCTCTCCCTCTCTTTCTATCTCTCGCTCTCTCTTTCTCTCTCTCTCTTTCTGTCTCTCTCTCGCTTTCTCTCGCTCCTGCTCTTCCTCCTCTATCTCTCGAATTCGCTTTCCATATCTCTATCCTTGCTCCCGCCGCTTTTTCATGCCTCGGAGAGCTGGCAATGAAAGTTCCTTACAGAAGCAAAGAGAACTCTATTCTGCACTGGAAAAATGTACAGGGAAGCAAGCATGCGAGGGTGGCCGAGTTGTCCCTCTTTCATTTCTATCTCTAACTCTCCCTCTCTCTCTCTCTCTTTCTCTCTCTCCCTCTCCCTCTCTCTATCTCTTTCTCTCTCTCTCTCTCTCTCTCTCTCTCTCTCGTATCCCTCTTCTCAAGTCCTTCTCCTCATCCTTCAAATAGGTCACTTCCGTCAGAATGCCTTCTTTCAGTGTGCCTCCTTGAAGATCTGCGACTTCTGATGATGTCGAAATGTCAACGTAGACCGGAGGAGCCGCAAAAAGTGCATTCAATGTGTCAGCGGCCGGCCCGATTTTGGCCCCATCACCATTCAGAAGCCCCTTCTTTTCGAAGGTAGAATGAACTTTTAAAAGGCCAGGGCCAGCACCATTCTCTATTCATAAATAGAAGAAGAAGCAGAAGCAGAAAAACAGTAAATACATATAGGGATAAAATAGTTTCATGTTTTTTGTTGTTGTTAATTTACAATTGTTTTTGAAAAAAAAATTGAATGAACACCTTGACAGATGGCCTTGCTTCCATCGCATCTCCAGTCGTATGGATCCACGTATTCTTCGGCAGTGTGGAAACAGATCTTAAAAAAAGAAAGCAAAATTAGGATGTGCGTTCGTAGAAATGGTAATAAACGGTTTGAAATTTCTTACATTAAAATTTTTTTTAAACTCTTGAATAAGTATCTGTACTTCACTAATTTACGGAATGTCAAAAAAGAGGCATAAAAGTGAGCAATAAATCAAAAATCTACAATTCACTTGCCTTGCTGTCGACAGCCGCATCGTAGCATTTGTCATGATGCATGCAGCATCTGCAATATACATAATAGAGGAAAACATTAAATAATTGGTGGGAATTTGAAATAGTAATTGGCGTGAATTTGAAATGGCACATTTCTTGACTGAAATGTAAAAATCCAACTCGTCAATGCCGTCGACGGGCGTGTGATCGCCGCCGACACCGCACCAGCAGCCGTAGTTGTTGTAGAGGAAGACGGAGCGATGCAGGACGCACTCGGTGACACCGAGCAGATTCCACAGGTTGCGCAGCTTGGTCGAAGAGCCAGAGCCGGACACTTCGGACGCCTTCTGAGATGGGCACACACACATACACAGATATTATAGATATTAGAAGTGATTTTAATCTCAAACAATCTCACTTACATATTCTACTTGTAATTTATTATGTTGCATCATTCCTCAAGGCAAATCTTACAGATATGTATGTACATACATATGTTTGTGTATATATAGTAAGTTAGTATCTAATAAAAAGAATCTTTCGTGTGATCGGGCCGACGACTACCACGTCAACAAATGCTCCATTTTATGGTTATGAATAATATTTAAAAAAAAAAAACCAAATAAGAAGAATAAAAGAAAAGCAAACCGTTGCGTTACTCGGCAGATATGAGGCGTTTAGAGAAGTGAGGAGTGCGGACGAAAGGAGAATGGCTATTAGCATGGCCAGATGCTCTCAATTCAAGAAAAATATTTACATGAAAATAAAATTGTACAATTAATATGTTTGTATTGCGATAATGTAAAAAAAGGAAATAGCCAAGTGGCATCTTTTTGCTTCCCAGAAGTATGCAATCACATGAAGGCCGATTGCGTTACGCTGGTTTGAAACGCCAATTCAGCAAATTTAAATGGAAATTTTTTTTTGTTCAGGAGAAACGCAATTGCTGGCAACATGCAATATATAGCAAGCGTTCGAGATAAGAGGCAGCTTCTTCACCAAGCAGGGCAAGAACAATGACGATGAGTCAACCGCACACGAAGAGTAGCCTCGGGCGAGAATGACTAGAAATATAATGTGCGATCAGAAGAATAATGACAATGAACATGTGGATGATGAGGAAACGGGCAGGAATGAGGGATACGTGTATAATGTGAGCTGAAGATGGGAGAGACTGACGAAGACTGGCCAGTCTTCGAAGGGGTCAATCCTATCTGATCTCTGCTGTTGAGAGAGTGAACGATTGCGTTCTTGATCGGCCTCGTGATTCCTTTTGCCTTCCACCGCCAGTCCTTTTCTCATTGCATCGCCCCACACAATGTGATTGATTATCTTACTCATCAATCGTCACTTTCTTCTTCTTCAAAGTTTTCGTGTCAGGAATTTCTTCTTTCTATGTCTGTCTCTCTCTTTCTCTACCTGTCTATCTCTAGGGGCCAGAAACCAATGCGAATTCGTTCACATGTCTCAGCTTTACTGCACACCGACTCTCTCTCTCTCTCTCTCTCTCTCTCTCTCTCTCTTTCTCCCTCTCTCTCTTCTCCCTCTTTCTCTCTATCTCTCTATCTCTCTCCCATTCTCTCTTTCGCACCCTCTTCCGAAATCATTATCTTTCGTATTATTCTTATCGACTTCAGCATCTTCTCTGCCAATATCTTCATCGTGCCGGCCCGCAGTCTTCTCGTGCTCCCTTCATTTCTGGCACTCTCTCTCTCTCTCTCTCTCTCTCTCTCTCTCTTCTCTCTCTCTTCTCTCTCTCTCTCTCTCTTCTCTCTATCTCTCTCTCTATCTCTCTCTCTCACTCTATTAAGATCTATGGCACGTTTCGAATGCCCAGAGCACAAAACCCACTCGTTCAAAGACATCCAGGTGACTGCTTTTTAGAAATCACGGTGTTTAATGAAGACCAAGAAGCAAAACAAATTCCGTCGATTACTTGCTAATTGCATAATAAAACTATGTGAATCACTGCGGACATGAAACGAAACATTTAGAACCATAACGAGTTTGCACGTTCTCTAATCCTTCTTTGTCCTTGAAGAATGATCGTTCTTTGCCTCCTTGGCTCCGCCCACCCGTCCACTCTCGGCGCCGTAGCGGTCGCCAATGCTGACGACGTCCACCTCGGGACGAACCTAATAATAAGGAAGGATTCTAGAACTTAGATAGAAAAGAATTCAACATTGTTATCATTGTTTTTTTCTGTTAAGTTTTTTTTCTAAAAACACTAGTACTAAATAACTATCTTCCAGCCTAAATTTACGTATTGATTGGAATTGAAATGGGCTAGAAAAAGCGCCATGAATAATAAATAATACAGCTTACTTTCTCGTACAGCGTCGGGAAGGCGCCGTCGAAGCCGTAGCGTTTGCGCACCTGTTAAGAAATATATATATTTTAAATAATTAATAAATAATTTTAGAAAAATATTTATCTAATCTATTTCATCCATATTTGTCGTATTGGTACATGTTCATGAATACACCTGCTTGTACAGCGTGAGATCGAACATCTCCTCGAACTCGTCCTCGGTCATGAAGATGTCCGCGTACAGGAATGAGTATCCGCCGACATCGCGAGCGAATCTGCGTAAGAGAAGCTTAGCTTAAGATAACCTTAGCTTAAGAGAAGCTTAGCTTAAGAGAAACCCAGCTTAAGATAACCTTAGCTTAAGAGAACCTTAGCTTAAGAGAACCTTAGCTTAAGAGAACCCTAGCTTAAGAGATGCTTAGCTTAAGAGAACCTTAGTTTAAGAGAAGCTTAGCTTAAGAGAAACCCAGCTTAAGATAACCTTAGCTTAAGAGAACCCTAGCTTAAGAGATGCTTAGCTTAAGAGAACCTTAGCTTAAGAGAAGCTTAGCTTAAGAGAAACCCAGCTTAAGATAACCTTAGCTTAAGAGAACCTTAGCTTAAGAGAAGCTTAGCTTAAGAGAAACCCAGCTTAAGAGAACCTTAGCTTAAGAGAAGCTTAGCTTAAGAGAACCTTAGCTTAAGAGAACCCTAGCTTAAGAGATGCTTAGCTTAAGAGAACCTTAGCTTAAGAGAAGCTTAGCTTAAGAGAAACCCAGCTTAAGATAACCTTAGCTTAAGAGAACCTTAGCTTAAGAGAACCTTAGCTTAAGAGAACCCTAGCTTAAGAGATGCTTAGCTTAAGAGAACCTTAGCTTAAGAGAAGCTTAGCTTAAGAGAAACCCAGCTTAAGATAACCTTAGCTTAAGAGAACCCCAGCTTAAGAGATGGTTAGCTTAAGAGAACCTTAGCTTAAGAGAAGCTTAGCTTAAGAGAAACCCAGCTTAAGATAACCTTAGCTTAAGAGAACCTTAGCTTAAGAGAACCTTAGCTTAAGAGAACCCTAGCTTAAGAGATGCTTAGCTTAAGAGAACCTTAGCTTAAGAGAAGCTTAGCTTAAGAGAAACCCAGCTTAAGATAACCTTAGCTTAAGAGAACCTTAGCTTAAGAGAACCTTAGCTTAAGAGAACCTTAGCTTAAGAGAACCTTAGCTTAAGAGAACCCTAGCTTAAGAGATGCTTAGCTTAAGAGAACCTTAGCTTAAGAGAAGCTTAGCTTAAGAGAAACCCAGCTTAAGATAACCTTAGCTTAAGAGAACCTTAGCTTAAGAGAACCTTAGCTTAAGAGAACCCTAGCTTAAGAGATGCTTAGCTTAAGAGAACCTTAGCTTAAGAGAAGCTTAGCTTAAGAGAAACCCAGCTTAAGATAACCTTAGCTTAAGAGAACCTTAGCTTAAGAGAACCTTAGCTTAAGAGAACCCTAGCTTAAGAGATGCTTAGCTTAAGAGAACCTTAGCTTAAGAGAAGCTTAGCTTAAGAGAACCTTAGCTTAAGAGAACCTTAGCTTAAGAGAACCCTAGCTTAAGAGATGCTTAGCTTAAGAGAACTTAAGCTTAAGAGAAGCTTAGCTTAAGAGAAACCCAGCTTAAGATAACCTTAGCTTAAGAGAACCTTAGCTTAAGAGAACCCTAGCTTAAGAGATGCTTAGCTTAAGAGAACCTTAGCTTAAGAGAAGCTTAGCTTAAGAGAAACCCAGCTTAAGATAACCTTAGCTTAAGAGAACCTTAGCTTAAGAGAACCTTAGCTTAAGAGAACCTAGCTTAAGAGATGCTTAGCTTAAGAGAACCTTAGCTTAAGAGAAGCTTAGCTTAAGAGAAACCCAGGTTAAGATAACCTTAGCTTAAGAGAACCTTAGCTTAAGAGAACCTTAGCTTAAGAGAACCCTAGCTTAAGAGATGCTTAGCTTAAGAGAACCTTAGCTTAAGAGAAGCTTAGCTTAAGAGAAACCCAGCTTAAGATAACCTTAGCTTAAGAGAACCTTAGCTTAAGAGAACCCTAGCTTAAGAGATGGTTAGCTTAAGAGAACCTTAGCTTAAGAGAAGCTTAGCTTAAGAGAAACCCAGCTTAAGATAACCTTAGCTTAAGAGAACCTTAGCTTAAGAGAACCTTAGCTTAAGAGAACCCTAGCTTAAGAGATTAGCTTAAGAGAACCTTAGCTTAAGAGAAGCTTAGCTTAAGAGAAACCCAGCTTAAGATAACCTTAGCTTAAGAGAACCCTAGCTTAAGAGATGCTTAGCTTAAGAGAACCTTAGCTTAAGAGAAGCTTAGCTTAAGAGAAACCCAGCTTAAGATAACCTTAGCTTAAGAGAACCTTAGCTTAAGAGAACCTTAGCTTAAGAGAACCCTAGCTTAAGAGATGCTTAGCTTAAGAGAACCTTAGCTTAAGAGAAGCTTAGCTTAAGAGAAACCCAGCTTAAGATAACCTTAGCTTAAGAGAATATTAGCTTAAGAGAACCCTAGCTTAAGAGATGCTTAGCTTAAGAGAACTTTAGCTTAAGAGAAGCTTAGCATAAGAGAAACCCAGCTTAAGATAACCGTAGCTTAAGAGAACCTTAGCTTAAGAGAACCTTAGCTTAAGAGAACCCTAGCTTAAGAGATGCTTAGCTTAAGAGAACCTTAGCTTAAGAGAAGCTTAGCTTAAGAGAAACCCAGCTTAAGATAACCTTAGCTTAAGAGAACCTTAGCTTAAGAGAACCTTAGCTTAAGAGAACCTTAGCTTCAGAGAACCCTAGCTTAAGAGAAGATTAGCTTAAGAGAACCCTAGCTTAAGAGATGCTTAGCTTAAGAGAACCTTAGCTTAAGAGAAGTTAAGCTTAAGAGAAACCCAGCTTAAGATAACCTTAGCTTAAGAGAACCTTAGCTTTCACTGACTAAGCTTAGCTTGCAACTTTAAAGTACAATTACTTTTAGTTTTTTTACAGAGATAAAAAAACACTGTAAACTATCGTTTCCTTAGTAAATGTTGAAGTTGAAATTAAAAAAAAAAAGTATTTGCCTACTTCTCCATGGCTCGCATGGCCTCCGTCGGATGGTAGGGCTCCTTGCGCGCGACTTGGCCAGGCGTACCGTAGACGCCGAGGTCGTTGAACATTGCGTAGTTCGTGCCGGGAGTCAGCCGAGATGCCGGAGGTGCTCTGAAATTTGATGGCAATTCTCATCATCCTTTGTCTCTTTATCACTCTTTCTATGGTGTTTCTCCCTTCCCTCTCAGTCTCTTTCTTTATCTCTCCTTTTCCCTCTCTCTCTCTCTCAATCTCTGTCTCTCTCTCTCTCCCTCTCTCGTTATTTACTTTATCAATGTCTCACCCATCCTCAAATGAGAATATTAAGCATATGTATCTGCAGGAATATCTAGCTTTAACGTCGCACTACCAGAACAAGACCATATGAAAATGCGACTAATATACGCACAAGTGTATGTACATAGCGTGAACAGATAATCATAGAACCTCAGTTGTCCCTGTCCTTTCTGGCCTCCCGGCGTCTCTGCTTCATGATCGTAGAGACGGCATGGATAAACGAGTAGAGGAAATCTGCTCATTAGGATGTTTGAAATGAAAGAATGCTCGAAAATCCAATTATCTATTGATGACATTGCAAAATGACGAAATAGAGGATGGCTATTTAGACATGGCAGAACGCTTGCTGAGAGCAGACCTGTCGAATAGCCTCGTCGCTTCGTCCACCTGCTCCTTCAACGTGTCTAGCGGCAGGACGATGTCTTGGAAGACCTGATGAAAATTGAAAAATTATTATCGCATAAATAAATAAATTTTTTTAAATCAAAAATTGATCACTAAAGCCATTATGGAAAGTAATAATAATAATTGCGTAATTTTTTTCTAATTTAATAAACTCCGATAATTAAAGCGTTGACTTTAAATAGTAATAATAATTATTATAATTATTTTAATACAACCCGGGCAAGCAAAAAACCTGCTTAACGAACGTCCACTCTCGCACGAGCGACGTCGTCGTGAACTTGAGGAAGGCCGGCTTGGGCGGGCAGAGCCAGCCGAAGAGCGCACTATAATTCAGAGAGCAGAGACTTTCGGTGTGCGTGTCTACCGTAACCACACCACCGTAAACCCGTAGTCTATATATATACCGGAATAGTGGATGATTGCCAAAGGGTATCATGCTCTCGAGCACCCAGAAGATGGCTCGATTGTGGCGGAGGAGATAGGCGTCGAGCGGGACGAGCTCGACGCGCTGCTCGACGCCTTTCTATATTTGTTTGTTTATTTATTTTATTATCTATTTTCAAAAATAATAATAAAAAATTAAAGTAGGTTTAATCGAGATTTATCGTTGAAACTATAGCAAAAAAACTTTAGTATATGAAAAAAAAATTTTGTTAAATAAAAAAAAACAATTTTATCCTCAAGAATCGACTCGACATGCTTGTACCACCAGGGCTTATACCACCGCGTGACGTCATTGATCTAGAGTATTGCTTTCGTTACAAATGGAAAAAGGCGCGAATTCAAAAGAGGTTTTTGGCTCTTTTAATACGTCATTGAGATGTTGCACACCTGCACGTCGGCAGCAGCTTCTGCACGAGTGGCAAAGTCGCCGAGCATGATGACGGCGCTCTCCTTTGAGAATATCGTTGCTTCCACAAAGTCGGCCACCTCGAATAGCAAATGCTGTGCTGAGAATAGCAATGCTGCGATAGGATATATAGCAGTGCCATGCTTGGAATAGCAATGCCATGCTAGGAATTTTTTCATTGGAAGCTAACATGTGGAAATATATGAATATGTATGTATGTATCTTCATACTAATTAATGCCCCCTATTTAAATTGCACCTTTGGCCGGCAATCTTACAAATCTAAATCTTGAGAAGAAACCTTGAAGTCTTTATTCAGCGCTCCAGAATACTTCATCAGCTGCTGGCAATAATTGTCTTGTCCTTGAACCTGTGTACAAAAACAATCTTGTACGTGCATGATTACAATTTAATTTTTCTATTAAAATATATTTAATTTTATGATAATTTTTAGGAGCAAAATGTAGTAAAAAAAAATCTTTTTTTTATCAGGTAACTAAAAGCCGGCCCCGACCGGGATGTATCGAAGCTTGACGAACGGCTTGGCCGGGATGACTGCGAGTCGGAGCGAGACGAGGAGGCCGAGCGTGCCGTGCGACCACGGCAGACAGCGGAAGAGGCCGGCGTGGTCGTTGTCGGCGCGCACGATGAGCACCTGGCATTATTTATTTATTTAGTATTTTATTTTATAATTTTTAAAAATAGTTTATTTAAGTAAAAAAATGTTCGAAAATAATCCAATAATAACCATTTATTTATTTCGTATTCATTTTTTTTAAATAGTTTATTTAAATAAACAAAAGTTCAAAATCATCTTCAAATAACAATGCAAACGTGCAACAACAAAAAAAGATACAGTTGGAAAGTTCGTTTTAACCTCTCCCTGCGGAGTGACAATCTCGTACTCACTCACGGTCTCCTGATAGAGGCCGACCTGGCAAAAAAAAAAAATGTTTTTTTTAGACTGGATTTGTTTTGGTGTATTTTTTCCTTCTTTTTTTTGTCTACATTCTCAAAATTTTATCGCTATGATGACGAATCTACAAAGTGATCGATCAACATTTCTTTTTCGGTTTCCGCGTTTTCTCCTAACAGCTATTATGGAACTGTCTCAGTAGCTGATAGTTTTAAAGTAATAGATAAGTTTGGAAATAAATAAGTAAATAAAAGAAAGAAAACTTTGTAATTAAAAAAGTTAATTAATTACTTCATTAATTACCTCATTAATTACTTAATTAATTAATTAATTAATTAAATCCCAACACCTTGTGTGAATGCGTCGTCATTCCGACGCCGAGCGCGAGGCCGCCGAGGGTCGCGTCGCCAATCTCGAGTGTCACGGCGAGCGTGTAGCCACGAGGCACGAGGAATCGGACGGCTTCCCTGAATCAGGGAGCGTTGGCGTACTGTAACCCTTCCCTGAATCAGGGAACGCTGGCGTATTGTAAGCCATCCATCGAAAATAGCTCTTTTTCTTCATTATTATATTACTTTCCTCCTCACACTGATCATTGCAATGCATTTTTATTGTAAAGTTTCTACTTGAATCATATAATCTTCTCTTTAGCCTTTCTTCTTTCAAATCGCCTAATTCCTTTTTCACCAATAATGTTCCAATATTCTCTATCAGCCTCCCCGTATGGAATTGGAGATTGTTTGAAATTCTGTCTAAAGATGTGCACTGTTTAATAGTCACTGCTTGCTGTTTACAGGAAGTCACTAAAAGCTGGCGGGAAAAGTTGACGGGAATTCGTCTAACCTGACGGTAACATTTGGCTCCGCCCACAGCGTCAGATTCTTCTCGTCAAACTCGAGAATCTCATGGAGATCCACTGGGATTTGCTCGCATTTGGACTACAAATTCCGATTAAAATATTAGTAATTGTCAATATAACATTTTAATGTGATTATCTATAAATTAATATTCTTTATAGACTATTGATCGATTTAAGAAATGAATGATGTAGTGTGTTTGCCTTGTCGAAGAATGTGGTGGAGAGACTGAGCCAGTTTGGCCGCGCCGTGCATAGTGGCTTGCGTGTGCTCGCTGGAGAGTGCGCCCAGGTAAGCACCTATAACAATAAGCACAACGAATAGTCTATTTCTCTCTCTCCCTCTCTCTCTTTTTCTCTCTATCGCTCTACTGTTTCTCTCTCTTTCTCTCTATCGCTCTATTGTTTCTCTCTCTTTCTCTCTATCGCTCTATTGTTTCTCTCTCTTTCTCTCTATCGCTCTATTGTTTCTCTCTCTTTCTCTCTATCGCTCTATTGTTTCTCTCTCTCTCTCTCTCTATCGCTCTATTGTTTCTCTCTCTCTCTCTTTCTTCCCCTTTCTCTCTCTCCCCCCCCCCCCTCCCAACCATATTCTGAATGTCTGCAATTCTTAGCGCGTGCGTGGGTGTTCGATGAAGAAGATGTCTCTGCACAAAGATGCGCAGGCTGATGAGCAGGTCGAAGATCTGTGGCAACTTTTTTTTTATTTTTCGACTATTTTAAATCAATAAAAAAAAACACAGCGGTAAAATAAAAAAGAAATACATTTGAGTCCTAGAAATATGATATTAAATAAATCTGTTTTATATATAATGTACGAAAAGATAAGATGAAAAAAAAAATGAAAATAATTGACATTAGTATAATTAACGAGTACATATGTATGTATGTTGAAACGAACAAAGCTTGCGGGTAGGCAGAAGAAGAGAATGATGATTCCGCGATGCAGCTCGAAAGTCTCGGCCAGCTTAGTCGATGTCCACTCACGTACGGCTGTCGCGAGGCCGCAAGGGCACAGCTTCATCTCTTAGAATTCACGTTTGAATTCGCGCCATTTTTAACTGACGAGAAATAGTGTGCAACTTTAAGAGACAAAACTATGAGTAAAATACATACGAATAGACAGTTGCTGTGGAAAGTTCTCGTTTATGCCTAATTTGCCTACATACATACATGCTTATTCGTCATGTTCTTGGGAAAACGCGCATTAATACAATAATCGTGGAAAATATAAAAAAAATATATATATATACATACATATATATATTTACTAGTTATATATATATATATATATAAATAGTAAATAAGCTGCCGTATTAGCGACTGCAGTGGACTTTCTGACTCTTCCTTCCCGTGTGGCATGATCGAAGAGAGCTTATCAGTTGATTGTGCGCTCATATTTGGCTGTAAATGTTTGTTTCTGAATCATTGTTCTCTCTCACACTCCTAACAATCTCTCTTCTACCTCCCTCTCTCTTTCTCTCTCTCTTTCTCTCCCTCTCTTTCTCTACTTCTCTATCTCTCCACCTCACAGTTCTCTTCTCTGTTTCTATCTTTCTGCCAAGCAACTCTATCATTTTCTTCCTTTCGATTTTGCATTTTCTCTCTCTCTCTCTCTCTCTCTCTCTTCTCTCACTCTTTCTGTCGTATGCAGTTTCTCTCTTACCTAACAACTGGGTCGCTTCCGTGTTTTGTGACAAGCTTGTCATTGTATTGGTATGCCAAACATGTAAACTATGACCACACAGACTCTGGCGTTTACCATCTTATCTCGTTCTGTGATGTATCAATGGCAACGGATTCGGAGAGCCTACAAGTCAAGGAAGGACATTAATTGTAAGCATGAATGCTGATAGGTTAACAACGAGTTATATAAGAGTGGTAGATCGAATTAGGAACCAACATTTACTTCAGAGATGAATTGTTATGTATGTACTGACTAGAAGCCAATATGAGCATATAGAATCCACAGTTCTATCCAAGTGAGATAGAAGCCTCTAAGCTAAGTCTACAATTCCTGTTTTCCTCAACATAAATAAAGGGAAAATGCTGTCAGTGCAAGAGTATTGCCTAACCAAGGCAAATCACTAGGTAGTTACTGAATGGGGTCAAGTCCAGTGATTACTCATGGAAAATATAACTATGATCGAATGATAACAAGATTACTGACTTTCTGATTGCAAACCCATGTGGAAGACGTCGTGAGATCGAAATGAAAAACGGGTGGAAAAGGGCGCAAGAGATATCCTGCCTGTACATACACTCATATTTACATATGTACATTACATACATACATACATACATAGAATGTATACATGTTAAAAGAGGATATTACTAAGCATGCTATTTTTGCTCCCCGCATTAGTAACAAAATTTTTTTATTTTAGAAAAAAAACTGCCGTCCATATTTGGCCGCAAATGTTCATATATGTATGCATGTATCTTGGCTGTGACTTGTTAGTTCGCATAAATCGCATACTCCAATTTCCTATTCACGGAAGCAGATATCTGTGCAAATGTCATAACGATTAATGGCATACCTTTTTATTGCTAATCCGTTTAGAATGTTAGCAACGAATAATTGTAATTAAAATGTGTCAAGTGAAGAATTCCAGTGTGCATTAGGGAGAAAATCTAAATAGGACTCGGCGCTTCTTATGGCTTATGGTTAGTCAACGAACACAGTCATCCGGCTGGGCACAGAATTGCTTGGATTGTTGCATTCTTCTCTCTATCAAAACATGGAATGGCATGCCTTCGCGAAAAATAACGAGTCAATCTGTCTTCTGCTGTATTGCAGGGCACTTATTTTTTCTGGTCGGGAAAGATCTACTGCTTAATTCGACGTATTAATTCAGAACATTTCGACTCTTTCTAATACTCCATGTGTTCCCACGACGGTCACACAAGGAATTTCGGCTTTCGGCCGCTTTTATTCTCTTCCTCTTTCTATTATTATTCGTTCTCTTCTGCTTATTTGGTGCATTAAACATGATTGGAAATTTATAGGAATTCGTTTGAGGAAGTTGTGTTTGGTTCCATTTTAATTTCTCAACTTCTTGGTATAATTTATTTCATAATTAGGTCGTTCGGAGCAGTGATCTCGCTGTGAAAACAGTGTTAGGTGAAACGTAGAAGACATCAAATTTACGGTCTCCTGTTTAATTGACCGATGGTTTTCGGTTGATGATCTCACAGTGTGTCTTTTCTTTCTTCTTTCTTCTCTCTCACTTTCTCTCTCTCTCTCAAACTTTCTCTCTCTCTCTCTCTATCTCTCTCTTTCTTCTCTCTCACTTTCTCTCTCCTCTCTTAACCTCCTCTCCAGTTTTCCAGAACAACTCGCTCAGGTGTCTTATAAGATATTCATAGCTTTCTGTCGACTTGTTGCGACCGATTACTGCGATCAGTTTTCTCGCGTTTTCCAATATTTGGCCTTCTACCATCTTTCTTTCTCTCTATCTCTCACTTCTCTCTCTCACTCTCTCTCACTTCTGTATCTCTCTTTCTCTCTTTCTCCCTTTCTCTCTCTCTCTCTCTCTCTCTCTCTCTCTCTCTCTCTCTCTTTCTCTGTCTCTGTCTCTCTCTCACTTTAGTCGCCCTTAACATTCTCCTTCACCTCATGTCGTGTGTGTTCCAGAGAGTGTCCGTTGGTTGTGTGTACGTGGACCTCCAGTCAAATGCAACACGCGATTATATAAACAGAGTACACTTGACGCCTGCGTCTCACCCAGTCTAACCTCTCCTCTCTTGCGGCACTCTCTCTCCCTCTCCTTTTCTCTTATTCTCTCTTTCTTTCTCATTCTCTCGCATTCTCTTTCTACTTCTCTCACTCTTCGCCCTCCTCTCTCTCTCTCTCTATCACACTTTCTCTCTCTCTCTCTCTCTCTCTCTCTCTATCTCTCAATTCTCTCTCTCTTTCTCTCTCTCTCTCTCTCTCTTTCTCTCTCTCTCTCTCTCTCTCTTTCTTTCTCTCTCTCTCTCTAGATCACTGTTCTTGCTGCGTCAACTTCCAAAGAATGTGCCATGACAGCTTTTTCCTCTGCTGCTCGTTTGACCGTAATTTAATTTCAGTTTTTTTCTATTTCTATTCATGCAATTTTGGAAGTGGGGAAATGTTCTGTTAGAGAGAGAGCGACTTCGCAATCTCATCTCATTGCTTTATATTTCGTATTTCTCTTTCCTTTTCGCATTTACCCTCATGGTTTTTTTGTGTTTTCCTAACTGCAGATATCTCATTTGTCTTTCCGCTTAGCCTAGAGCACGCAGATTTTCCACCCTCTTCCGAACGCTCTTTTTTTCTCGTTTTGCATACATCATTCTCTGTATATAATACGTGCTCCTTCCAACCACTTCCCACATAATCCTATTTTCTCTCATCATTCTGTCTTTGTCTCTCTCTTTGTTCCCTCTCTCTCTCTTTTTCTCTCTCTTCATCTCCCTCTTTTTGTCTCTCTCTCTTCGTCTCTCTCTCTCTCTCTCTTCATCTCCCTCTCTTCGTCTCTCTCTCTCTCTCTTTCATCTCTCCCCCCCCCCCTCTCTCTCTCTCTCTCTCTCTTCGTCCCACTCTCTCTCTCTCTCTCTCTCTCGCTCGCTCTCTCTCTCTCTCTCTTTCTCTCCCTCTCTCTGTCTCTCTCCTCTTATCACTCACCCCTCACCCTGTCACGACCTCATCTCTTGCAATCACGCAACGTACAGTCGCGTCGTTCTGTTTGCAGACGCTTTTTTGTATCGAGGATTCAGGGTCTATTGAGGTTGTCGTTATCTTTCTCTCTCTTTCCTCTCCTTTTTCTATCTCTCTCTTGCTCTCTTTCTTTCTCTCCCTCTTGATCTCTCACTCTCTCTCTCTTACTCTCTCTTTCTCTGTCTCTATCTATCATTTCTTATCCACCATCTCCACTGCACTCTCGATATCTGTTCTCTTTCCCTCTGAGCACTCTTCTTCCCCCTCTCCCTCTTCTAATCTGTATAACTTGTTTGACCTCAATATCCTGAGGCGGCGACGCAATCCCATGTCACTTTTCATCGGAGGACACGAAACTGATCGTGTTATTTTCTCAAACAGTCTCCCTCTCTCTCTCCCTTTCTCTCTCTGACTCTCTGCCTCTCTCTCTCTCTCTCTGCCTCTCCCTCTCTCTCTCTCCATCCACCCACTTTGTCCTTAAACTCACCAATTTTCAATCTGCGGCCCCTTGGATATCTTTTCTTTCTCTTCCTCCAATTCTTCTCTATCACGCTGACCTTGCGATGTCACAGGTGTCTGGCGATGAAAAATTTTCCCTTTTGCTGGTTCTCAACGTTAGATTGTAATTTTTTCTTTTTCCAATGACCTCGAAATTCCAGAATTTTGC
>CALZFC010000248.1:5025000-5057500 GCA_945643635.1 Allodiplogaster sudhausi
TAAAAAACAACATAATTTTTTTTAAAAATTATATTGTAAAACTGTTTTAAGAACAAAAATAAAAATAAATAAAAATAACATGATTTAAAAAAAAACCTATATTTTCTTCAGCTCGACATCCGCGCCACCGATTCGTACGCGGCGACGATCGCCAAGTCTCTCCGGTGGAGCAATGACTTTGCCTATCGACGGCTGCTCAAGGCGGTCGATCGGCTCGAGTTCAACTCGAATCCTTCGACCGTAAATGCCTACTACTCGAGCATTCGCAATGGAATTAGTGAGAGATACTCTTATCATTAATCTTTCGTTTTATTATTATTTTGTAATGAATCAATTAACAAATTTTCCTAATTTAAAAGGCGTTTTTTATTATTATTTTAAAGCAGGAATTTAAAAAAGGTATTTAAACAAAGTACATATTATCCAGCCTTCCCTGCCGGCATCCTGCAGCCGCCCTTCTTCTCCGAGGACTTCCCGATGGCGCTCAACTACGGCGGCATTGGCTCGATCATCGGTCATGAGCTGACGCACGGCTTTGATGATACTGGTTTGTGAGATGGATATTAATTTATTAATTAATTAATTAAGTTATTTATTTATTTATTTATTCTAGACATTTGTAAAATGCATATGCTTACATCTAACAAGTTTTTATATGACATTTTAAAGTGCAGAGGAAAAATGATTATTAAATTTAGTGTTTAAAAAATTTTGCAGCACTTTTTCTTGAACAAGGATGCGTCAGAAAATATGTTTATTTTAAGGAAAAAATTGTAATATAAAATTTTTTGGCGGGGAAAAATAATTTTTAAACACCGTTTCAGGCAATCAATTCGACGGCACCGGCAACCTGCACGAGTGGTGGGACGCGGCGACGAGGGGCGAGTTCAGCACGCGAGCCAAGTGCATCATCGACCAGTACTCGGCTGAATATGTGCGAACTCTCTGTTTTCTCTCACTCTCTCTCTCTCTCGCTCTCCCTCCCACTTCCATTCTCTCTCTTTCCCTCGTCTCTCCCCCTCTCTCTCTCTCCCACTCTCTCTTTCCTGCTCTCTCTCTTTCTCTCTCATTCTCCCCTTCATGACTGTATATTCCCCCTCATTTGTCCTTCCGCTGGTAAACGAAAGAACAACAACAATATTTGAGAGTGGATGTTCTCTGTTGTGCAGGTGGAAGAGGTGCAGACGCACGTGAATGGCCGGCTCACGCAGGGAGAGAACATTGCAGACAACGGAGGCATCAAGCAGGCATACAGGGTTCGTTCTTTCTCTCTTCTCCTTTCATCTCTCCCTTCCATCTCTCTCTCTCTCTCTCTCTCTCTCTTTTTCTCTCTTTCCAGCTCTCTCTCTCTCTCTCTCTCTCTCTCTCTCTTTCTCTCTCTCTCCTCTTTCGATCTCTCTCTCCTCCTTCCATCTCTCTCTCTCTCTCTCTCTCTCTCTCTCTCTCTCCTCTCCAGGCCTACCGCAAGTACCTCGCGAAGCATGGCGTCGAGCCGCGCACTCCCTTCGTCGAGCACCTCTCCAACGAGCAGCTCTTCTTTGTCGGCTACGCTCAGGTTTGTCGTGCCAGGAGAAATCGGGGAAGCGGCGGGAAGTTTGAAATTAACATAAATTTTCTTGTTCACAGGTGTGGTGCCAGAACATGAAGCCAGAGACGCTGACGAATCTGCTGCTGACGGACCCACACTCGCCCGGCCGCTACCGTGTCAAGATCGTGCTGTCGAACCAGCCAGAATTCGCTGAGGTTCGTAGATCTCTCTCACCCTCTGTCTCTCTCTCCTTCTCTCTCTCGCTCTCTCTCCTTCTCTCTCTCTCTCTATATTTCGCTCTCTCTCTCTCTCTCTCTCTTTCTCTCTTTCTCTCTCTCTCTCTCTCTCTTTCTCTCTTTCTCTTTCTCTTTCTCTTTCTCTCTCTCCTTGTTTCCTCTCTCTCTTTACTTTCTCTCTCTCTCTCTCTCTCTTTACTTTCACTCTCTCGCACTACTTTCTTCTCTCTCTCACTCTATCATCTTTCTCTTTTTCATGGATAACTGGAAAAGAGAAAGATGATAGAGTGAGAGAGAGAACAAGTAGTGCGAGAGAGTAAGAAGATAGGATTTTCGAAACTTGCCATCCTTGCAGGCCTTCGAATGTCCGGCGGGCTCTCCAATGAATCCTGAAAAGCGTTGTGCCGTCTGGTAGGAAACGGATGTGACTGCTATCTTCCTTATTCTTCTTCTTCTTCTTTCTGCTGTTCCAAAGATCTCGCACACACAATGGATACGGTCTCACCCAATTTAACACTTACCATATATATATATTACGTGCTCGTTTTCCTCCTCTAATTCCTTGTATTTACCTGACGTTTAACCTGAGATGCTCTTTCGACCCATCATATATATATATATTGGACATAACCACACACTTCCTTCCCCCCGTCGTCGGTTCCTCCTGTTCCCAGTTGCTCACTCAGTCTGCACTACTCTCTACTCCTTCTCTAAACCCCGTACAATTTATTGCTTTCTCTGACCCTCTCTCCTTGTGCTTACTGTATGCGATAAGAACATTACGGTATTTCAGCTTCTATCAACACTTTTCTAGAATTGGTTGCTTTCTTCTCACACATAAAACTTCTTCATTATTTTTTTACCTATTCGGACAGTGATTGTATTTTCGGCCCTAATCGTTGGTTTTTCTTTGGTTTTAGCGCCTAATGACTCCTGTCCGGATAGTGTAAGGTATACTGTAATCAGTGCTCGTTCACCTCTTTGTCACTTGTTTTGTGAGCTAGTCTCAGCCAGAGGTGCACGCGGGCCCAAATTTTTTGGGCCGGCCCGGCCCTTCGGGCCCAAAATCTCGGCCCGGCCCGGCCCGCCGTTTTAGGGCCCTGGAATTTTGGGCCCGGGCCGGCCCGCTCCGGCCCGCTCCGGCCCGATTTTCAAATACGTCTAATTTCAATGTCTAATTCGTAATTTTCTTAGCGAAAAATTTTTTCTTTTAGCTTGCCGTTCACAAGGCTTCTCATTTACTTCATTCTGAAGAGGAATACAACCCCCCGAGCTACAATATTATGTATGAGCAATATGAATTCGCTCTGTCATAAGCATGTTCGTTTGCAAATTTTTGAAAATCGGGCCCATTCGGGCTCAGGGCCGGCCCAAGGTTGGGCCCGGCCCGGCCCTAAAAGGAGGGCCCTAGCTTGGGCCCGGTCCTGCCCGGCCCGGGCCGGCCCGGGCCGCGTGCAGCTCTGGTCTCAGCCCATTTTACTTTCCTCTCCGATTGCATAGAATTCCCCCTCAAACAGAGTTCGTCCGTGCTACTACGCGGTTCTCTTTCCATTTCGGTTGATTCCAATGTGTTCATATGCCTTTACCAGGAGTTTTACCGGGAGTATAAAGGTTTCACGAAATCGGACAAACTTCTTGTTCTTCGGAGATTTCCCCACATGGTCCTGTATGGCTTCGAAAATACTTGGCGGAGTAATATAAGATGTAACTCGCTGAGCTTACAATTAGTGGCGAGATTCTTATTTGCTGAAATTGCTAGGGAGCGCTGAAGGTTGCCAAAAGAGCTCTACGGAATGATTGATATTCAGGGAGATCACTCTCATCCACTCCAATTTGAACAGAGAGGCGACGTAGCACTAGAATATACGTATATATATATATATATATATATATATATATATATATATATATGAACATACGACGAGAAAAAAGTTGCGGAATTTGATTTGTAAAGTAGTGTAACATTGCGGATGGTTGGGTGAATTCAGAAAAAGTATCGGCTACAAATACTTTGTGGCAGCAAAATGTGCAACATGTTGCTCTTTCCACACAAGCGATTGTTGTCCTTGCTGAGTCCCCGCTCTCTGGTCTAGCAGCAGTCATGTAGATCGCTGCTGTCCATGTGGGGAGTACGCGAGAAGATGAAGAAGCCCACGGCTAGGCCAGCAGTCACGGCCAGGATCAGATTGACATTGGCCGTCATCACAATCAACATCAGCACGTAGGCAAACAGAGATGAGACAGCGTGAAGGATGGCATGCAGCAGACTCATCTTCCACGAAGAAACTGGTGCTCTACAGAGAGAGAGAGAGAGAGAGAGAGAGAGAGAGAGAGAGCAAGAGGGATGAAAAGATAGAAAGAGAGAAAACAGTACTAACGAGGGAACGAGAGAAAGCAGTACGAACGAAGCGAGGAGAGGTCTCCTGAGCGAGATGGAGTCGTCCGGAGAGGCTTCTCCAGAAGGCGAAGGAGGAGATGCCGTCTGCTGTAGACGTCTAGCAGATCGCGGCGCATCTGTCACTGTGCGATCCACACTCGAATCACCTCGTAGAGCATCGCGAGCACGAAGATGATCAGCATGGACGCAGCCATTCCTACACACAGCGCAGAAAGTATAATACTTCGTGCGGCTGGCCGGAAAGTTCGTTTTGAAGTACGCGGAAAACGTACTTTCAAAACGACAACAACAACAATCACAATCTATTCTCTCTGGGAGCAGCAAGCAGCAGTAGTCTTTATGGTGAACGAGTAAAATGTAATAGGAGAAACTATTCTGTAGGCTAACAATCAGTTGGAAAGTAAAAGTTGAAATTATAAGCCTAAAATAATAAAAAAAAGAAAAGCAAGACAAAACAATGACGGATTCTGTCTGCCACCAAGAGAACAAGATCTTCTCACTCACGACAAAGTGCAGAGTCATGTCCATGTCCATCGTCATATTTTGCATTCCATCGATCTGCTGAACAAAATATAACAAAATTAGGTAGGTAAAAAGTTACGTTTGAGTTAGAAGACCAAAGTTCGAACCCAAAGCGGCACAAACCATGAAATCGATGAAAGGCATGGTGAAGTGGATGAATTGGCCACAGGGTTCTCCTGCTGAAATACAAACATTTACATATTTACATCTGTATGTACATATGTATCGCAAATAAATATCGTCGAAATTCTGTGGAACAGACATTAATGGGCAATTCCATATGTACATACACACATACGTACGTATGTATGTACATATGTTTAATCTTACGAGTAAAACAATCAGACATCTGACTATGAGACAAGCAATTCAAAATGAAATGGAATAATGCATGGAAAAAAGTCAGATAGCAAAAGGCTACTATTTCGATAATCGGTTACTGCTTCTTCAATTAGCACTAACAATATTTAATTTACTATTAAATGATGATTTGAAGCTAACAATAAGTTGAAACAATTTCTACACTTTTCAAACAATCTTTGAGGAATTTCAACATTTCTCAACTTTTTCTCGATTGTTATGTAGAGCATTCTTCAATGCCGGGAATCGCTTCCTGGCCAGTGTGTTATTCACCGTTAATGCATGTTCCTTGCCAGGAGCATGATCAATATTGTCTAGAATTCTTGCGGAAGGGGAGAAATAGCGTGTGGTGTCAGGCGTTAGACAGATTCATTTCTGAGAACAATACTGATAACAATAGGCAGCCAGTTATGCAACAATGGACTTGGCTTATAACCCGGGTGGAGCCATTAGTTCTCGTCTCACTCTGGAGCAGCACTTTACATTCTGCCTCTTCTCGATCATCTCTCTCAAGCTTCTCTACTTTCTAACCATTTCACCCATGTTGAGTCAACAGCGATGGACAATTCTGTCTAAATCCCAGTCTTTTATCGTCTCTCGGTCTCTCTCGGTCTCGCTCTCTCTCCCTCTTCACCAAACTAGAGAGACTTATGTTGCACAGGGAATTTCTCCCCATTTATATACTCATGAAGACTGGAACAATTGGCAAGGTTAATTATATTCTTCATTCTCTTGACAAAAGATATCACAATGTCACTGTAGGATACATGTATGCCAAAATGGTGATACACAGAAGACTCAGCTCTGGAAATCTGAAGGAAAATCTGAAGGAGAATCCCGTATGAAAGGCAAGAAGATGTGTGTGTGGGTGTACAATCTGTTTGATGAAACGTAAGATTCTCATAAAGTCTAATTGACGATGGTACAGAATAGAATTAGCACTCGAGTTGCGTACGGAAAGAACCGGCTTAGAAAGGAATAAAACGTCGCCGCTGTTGCCAAAAATTAAACACTAATTGTCTCAACATTAATATAATACAATCAGGGAGAGAGCATTAAAAAGGGGGAGAATTCGGTGCTCTGGCGACTGTACGAGGAGAGAGATTCTAACATCATAATTAGGTTCTGTAAAATCAGATCATTTGAAATGGAGCAAATGCAGAGGAGGGGGGGGGGGGAGGAAAGATGAAAGATAGTCCAAATTTGATGAGAGACAAACCGAATCGGGGCGAGCTTTAGCAGTAGACTAGAATAGGGCGCCAATAGATATAACAAACAGCTTGGAAATGCTCGCTGATGAGTCGTCGGCAAGGCAAGAAGATATTCATGAGCGAGAGAATGAGTGAGTGAGAGAAAGAGAGAGAGAGAGAAAGAGAGAGAGAGAGAGAGAGAGAGAGAAAGATAGAGAGAGCAAGAGGGAGGGAGAAAGGGGAGAGAAGTAAAAGAGACGGAGACAGAGATAGAGAGACAGAGAGACAGAGAGAGAGAGAGAGAGAGAGATAGCTAGAGAGGCTAGAGAAAAAGAGAAGGAAAACTGAACTACTGCCTCTATACATATCACAGGTGTCTTTCGTGCGTAATAATACGTTGCATTTTTCCGCTATTATAATCTAGGGTACAGGAAGTTGGCAATGGTGAACTGTGCTCTGCTAAGCGAAATACAGGCATCTAATTTAGAGAATATAACAAATTGGAGCAAAATTTTCAATCTACTAACTTCTTACAAGAAATGCAGCTTTCAGATAAAACATTCCTTGGGTTAGCTTAGGGATTCAGACGGAGCATAAAACGTAACTCTACAGGAAAATAGGAATGAATTTGGGGGCACTTGTCTCAAACTTAAGCACTTATTTAGAGATTAAGTTAGGCTTATGTCATCAAGGCTAGTATACGTTTTTGGAGATTGAGTTAAGGCCTACAGATTAGCAATGCTAGCTTAGCAATGCTAGCTTAGCAATGCTAGGTCATCAGAGTCTCTTATCCTCAGCCGAGTGGTCTGGCCCGTCTTCTGAGCCGAGTCCTGAGGAAGAAGCCGACGAACCGGCTGGACTCGCTGCGCCCGCCGTGTTCATTTCGATGTCGCCTGAAAAAAAAACAGAATATTTGAATGCATGATTTTGGCGCCAAAATAAAAAAAGTCAGCCTACAGTACCCCTTCGTCTCCGCGGCGAGCCTCCACCATAGTGCAGCTGCTGCTGCTGCTCGCTCTCGTTACGCTGCTCAGCAAGCGGTGGCGGAGCCGGCAGGCGAATCGGATCTTCCAGCGGAGTCAGCTAAAATTTGAAGCGGGAAACATTTAAATGCCGGACGCCTAGTTCTAAGTAAATTTTTAAGCTAATAAGTACAAGAATAATTAAGAAATATTCGCTTACAATAATGATTGTGTTGTGGCATTTACGTGAATATAAAGTTTTTTTAAGCGGCAAAAAAAAACAAATTTTAAAAGTACTGTAGACATTTATATTTTGGCGCCAAAACCATTCAAACCTCAGGATTGGGCCCAATGAACGTGAGCAGCACGGGCAGCAATGAGAGGCCGTTGAAGATGCCGAGTGCGATCAGGACGGACATTGTCACGAAGAAGTACTGTAAAGAGGCGTTTTAAGCGCGAAATTTTGGCGGGAAATTCAAAATGTAATTGTTTAATATTGTAGGTGTACTGTATACCTTGAAAACAAAGTCGAATTCGGTGAAGACGAGCATGACAATGCCGAGGAAGGTGGAAATGGCGCCGTGGAAGACGGGCACAAACATGTGTTGCATGCATGACTGAAACACAAGCCTTTCATTTTTAATAAATAAATATTAAATTACTTTGACAAATGAATACAAAATAGAGATATAAAAACATTATTTTCTTCTCAGAAAACAAAAATTCGTAAATTAATACTTCTTGCTTTACAGACGAAAATAAGCCAACCTAGAGCAGGGAACCATCTGAACACAATAAAGCTCTCATCTAAGCCTCTATCTTCTATCTACATATCTAATTATCACTATCTCTCTCTCTCTCTCACTTTCTTCCCTACTCTCTCTATCCTCTCTCTCCATTTCCCCTTCTCCCCAAACCCTCTACCCTCAATCTCTCCCTCTCTCTCTCTCTCTCTCTCTCAACCTGAAGTCTCGAATCAGTGCTGCCGAGTGCAGTGAGGAATGCGAGTACGACGTGTGCCGTGAACTCGACTCCGATGCCCACGGCACAGATGAGAGTGACAGCCGAGATTGGGTTCATCTCAAAAACAAATAATCTTAATTACTCAATTCAAATCAACATTAATCAACCAGGCCAGAAATTCAGCAGCAGATAAATACAACTATTACTTCCTAAAATTTATAATCTATATACTATAAAAGAAATCTATACTCTGAAAAATGTGTAGTGAATAGAAAGCGAGAGTGGGCCCTTTTCTTTTAGCACATAAAAGAGGAAAATAAATCATTTTTAAAGAGAAAAAAATGACAATTAAATTAAAAAATAAAAAGAGCGCGGACCTTGACACCGAAGAGGCCCATGAAGCCGCCGAGTTCGACCGTTGTCACCACCACAATGACCATGACCATGAGAGCAGCGTACGGATTGAAGATGATGGCGGAGATCACGAGGAACACCTCAAACACAATTATAATTCTTCTCTAATTTAGCGAATTTTCGCTTTATTTTATTTTTTATTATTTTGTAACAAGTCGTTATCGCAAAAAATTATTAATGCCAATGCTTAAAAATTGATCTCGCATTAAAATTGCGAGGCCTTTTGCCTTATTTTGCACGGTTTTAACTTGTTCAGTGCGGTCAAACAGCCATATTTAATGATGTCAGGTTTTTTTTCATTTTGAAACGAGTTTGAAGGAGAAGTATCTTAGTTGCAATGTCGATCCTACTTTAGTACCCACTGAATGCAATGAAAACCACCGGAACCAAGTGCGTGTATTTGCAATGAAAACCACCGGAACCAAGTGCGTGTATTTTTTTTTGGAAAGAATTAGTATTTAACGTTGTAACTTTTCTTGAAATGCGAATAGAATAATTTTTGTCAATAAATTCATATTAATCTAAAGAATTTAGAAAAGAAAAATTAGGTAAACCATTACCGCAGCAGCAATGATAAGGATAGCCAGGAGGAGATTCCATCGAAGAGTGAGGTATTGCTCCCAGAACGTGAAGGCGATTCCGGTGGGGAAGGTGGCGAGGCCGCGCTCTGTGTAATCCTCGCAGATCGCACGGATTTCCTGAGGAAGGCAATCGAAATTGATTATGTTTAAATGACAAGAAAAAGGAATCTATAATGAGACAGTTTAAAATCATATCAGCAAAATAAGCGCATTCATTGGAACCAAGCCTAGTTCAATCGCTCGCTTGTTCCTTACCCTCGTGCTCACTCGTAATCGCGCGCTCTCTCTCTCCCCTCTCTCTCTTTCCCTCCTTCTTTCTCTCTCCCTCTTTCTATCCCTGTTCTCTCGCTCTCTATCCCTGTTTCTCTCTCTCTCTCTCTCTCTCACCTCAATCATTTCCACGATGACAGGAGTGGCGGTGAGGCCGGTGAGATAGAATGGAATCTGCGAGTAGAGAAGTGGCCGCGCGGGCGGCACAAGCGAGTCCTCCTTGCCCAGCTGCCATGTCGGCGGCGCGGGGATGAACGACGCCTTTAATTTTAAATTTTAAATTTATTAATTACATTTTTACATATATTATATTAGCACTTAACGTTTATGGTAAAAACCTACACGAATAAATATTCACACACTAAAAAGATGTAACTAAAAGTAAGAGAATGAGAGAGAGAGAGAGCGTGAGAGAGATGATTAATTATTACATTAATTAATTGTATGAATTGAGGTACGACGCAATCGTTCATCGAATGTTATCGATTACATTGAGCTATTCCATTATCTTCTTGTCACATTAGAAGGTTGGCGGCAAATTTAAATTTTCAAATAGTAAAATAGATATTACGTACTTGTGTTCACAATAATTCAGCTGGTAAGATAACGAGACGGGTGATGACATGGAATCTTAGATAACCAGTCAACAAAACTTTAGTACCCACTGAGTTTTAAGAAAACCACCGGAACCAAATTTGTGTAAATTAGGAAAGAAGTGGTTTGCAACGGTGTAATTTGTCTTGAAAATGCGTATAGAATACTTTCTGGTAATAAATTCAAATTAATCCAAAGCATTTAGTACATAAAAGATTAGGTAAAAATAAAGGATGGGAGAACTAATATGGTAATTTAGAGAAGGAACAAAATAGCACTTGATCTCTCTCTCTGTCTCTATCTCTCTCTTCCTGCCTTTTCTCTCTCGATCTCTCTGTCTTTCTTTCTCGAAAAAAAAAACGATAAAAGTCACGCATTAATATCTCCAGCTGGAAAGATGGAATAACCTGTGACACGTAGTACATCATGTTGTCGACGTTGAACCAGCCCGTGACGTAATTGTAGAAACCCTCTGTGTTGATCACGCCGTCTTTAACGAGTCGAACTCGGCCCACCTGAAAAAATTCTTTTCAATGTTGGCTTGACACCCTTCTGCTACATGTTCAATTTTCCGAAAGAGAGCGAGAGTGGAAGAAAGAGAGAAGATGAGAGAGAGAGTGAGAGAAAGAGAAAATGAATGAGATAGAGAGAGACAGAAATAACGAGAGGGAGTCAGAGAGAAAATGAAATAGAGAGAGAGAGAGAGAGAAAGAGAAAGAGAGAGAATGAGAGAGAGAGAGAGAGAGAGATGAAAGCTGACTCGGCCGGTGCAGTTGAAAACATTCCCGTAAGAGCACAGCATAGCTCTGCCGATGGCTGCCTCTGGAGAGAGCTTTCTGCCTGCCGGTACCTACAATATAGGATATACATAAATTAACAAATGGAGATAAAGACTTTATTAGTGCACAGTAAACCCATGGGTTGTTGATACACATGTAGAATGGCAATAATCAGAACCTCTCGCAGCACTCAAACAATTATCTACGAAAATAAATTGGAAAAATTTAAAATCATATTAATTTTATTTAAATTATTTGGTCCCATCTTCAAAAAAACTTTAAAGCTATTTTTCTTAAACACATTTCCAGTGGGTATGTCGATTTAACAGGTTTAATATTCTCTGCCTTCTCGGCACTAAACATTTATGTTACAATAATAAATGAATATATAAATAAATATGTAAATACATAAATAAATAAATAAATAATTAAATAAATAAATAAATAAAGAAACATCTCTACCTCTCCAGAGCCAGCGATGAGATCGCCCTGCCCGATTGCCTTGTCAATCGCTTCATCCAGTGAGATGAGCCATATCCTCAGCAGACTCATCCAGTACTCTTGAGGACGGCCAGACGTCGTCTTCACGACAAAGTGGGACTTGGCTGAAAGAAGTCGATGGCTTTTATGGCTTAGTTCTCCTCTTTTGCAAGGCAGAAGAAATAAGAAGACAAAGAGAAGGCATGACGATTTGATTCTCCAGTTTACAAATAAAATTGTCAGGAAACATAGTAGGACGTGGACTTTGCTGTTTGCGTCTTTCTTATTACAAGCTCTCGTTTCCTGAAGATTGAGGTCAACTTCATGGTACCCGGACAGCATCATTAATTATTGCATTAATTAATTGTATTAATTGAGGTATGACGCAGTCTACTACACCTATTGGTTCATTATCATCGCTCATAATGTCATTATATTCCACGGTCTTCTTGTCACCGCAGGAGTTTGGGGCAATTTTCAAATGGTTATTATTTTTCTTATAAATGTTCATATTATGTACTTGAGTCCAATAAAATTCAGCCGGTACAATGAGTGATATCCACGACACATTTTCCTGTGTTCTTTTACCGAATTTGATTTTTTTTTAAGGGATGAGGAAGATCAATCATCGTTGGCAAGTCGATGCCACTTTTGTACCCGCTGCGCGAATATGAAAACCACCGGAACCAAGTGCGTGTAGATTTAGAAGCAAATAACGTTGTAACTTGTCTTGAAAATGCGAATAGAATAATTTTTGGGCAATAAATACACATTAATCTAACGTATGTAGTAAATAAAAGATCTGGTAAAAATTAATAAAGAGTTAACTAAGATGGTAATTTAGGGAAGAAAACAAATATTATTTGATTAAAAAATAACCAATATCATCGCGTAGCTGTTCAATCTCGAGCTGCTGATTCGGAATGTCCAGTTCGTCGCCCTTCAGAATCGCGGTCATCGGGTAGAACGAGAAGTACTTTTCACGCGCCTCAAGTTATCGGAATTTACATTATAATAATAATTTATTACACCATTGAATATATTATGCGACCACACGTGATATTTAAACCGCGAAACCAACATTGTAAATATAATTAAAATAAAAGTAAAAAAAATCAAGTTTTTTTAAAAAATAAATTATACAATTTTAAAATAAAATAAAAATCCAGAAAAAAGGGAGGAGGGAACCAACCCTAAGGAAGGCGGCTGGAGCCGAGCTCTGCGGAAGAACATCTGAGAGTTCGAGGCCGAGAGTCGAGCGGTACATGCCCACGAGGCCGAAGATAAACGCCAAGATAGTCCAGCCGATCACGATGTACTGTAAGGTGGATACTGTATTTTAAATTTTGCATCTTTTAAATTAAGATATTTTTGAATTATTCATCTAAAGCTTTTTTTAATTCACTGCAAAATTAATGCTAAATCGAATTAACGCACATAAAGTGAAATAAAGAAAAGTTAATTAATTAATTAATGACCTTGGTCATGGGTTTCTTGAGTGCCGGGATGTAGTGATTCTTGAGGAAGCCGCCCACCGTGTACCACGGCTCTTCCCGATCGAAATGGCCAGCAGATTCGCCCCCTCGCGTCGAAGAGCCAGCGGCAGCCGAAGCGAGCTCAACACGAGACGAGCCTTGGAACTGGAAGGGGGTGATGGGAGGGAGAGGGGGAGAGAGAGAGAGAGAGAGAGAGAGAGAGAGAGAGAGGCAGAGAGAGAAAAGAAGGGAGCTAGCTAATGAGGGATGAGGAACACGTCATATACATCATAGTTCTGATCTCAATCCTCACGAAATGCTGCGGGGAGGGGGGCGAAGTGGGAGCTCAAAGAACGAGCACACATACCCCATTCGGGACACTCTCCGTCTCGTGGATCGGCTCCTTCTCGGGCCGCTCAGCCGGCATGCACCAGCCGAGGTCGCGTTTGAATTTACGGCGACGCCTAAAAGGGGAACGCCAAAATGCAAACCTTCTTTCTTTCCTTATTCAAAAAAAAACAATAATAAAATTAAAGACATAACTAAAACAAATAGATAGTTCATATTAAATTAAGGGAAAAAGTTTAATATGTTTTCTTAACGATTTTACTTTAATATCATATATAGTAATGCAATCGATTTTCAAAAATAATAATTCTAAAGTATTTTAGTCTCTTCCAATCATATTTTTAATTCGTGTCACAATTCTTTTCTCTATTTAGCGGCCCCAGAAACAATGCTTATCCGCTTGACCAATGGAAATAATCATTGCGCTAAACTCACTTGAGATCAATCGCAATGTAGGCCGGGAAGAGAACCATGAGGAAGACGAGGTTGAAGGCGAGCAGGATGGCAGTCTGAAGAAATATATTTTCATTTATGTGGCTTTCCAACCTTTGTGTTTTAATTTTATTCTCTTGAATTAAATAAATAGATAGATCCAGAAAACTATTATATTAAATTTTTATTTATTTAATCATAAATTTAAAAAATAGCAAAATAAAATAAAAACTAAATTCTAACCTGTGAACAGAAGCTTCTGAGTGCCGGAATGGGAAGGACCATTCCGGAGAAGAAGGCCAGGATGTTATTCGTGGACGTCACCAGCACAGACATGCCCGTCTCCTTGAGGAGCACACCGATTTCGTTGCGGCGGCACTGCAAAAGTGAGTTGTTTCAAATAATCACATTCAATCATCGAACATTCATTAATGCCTTGAATCAACCGTATAAAACCATTTAAACATTCAATATACTTTTGAAATAAAAGTAATCTCTACAAAAAAAAGATTAAATGTTGGCCCCAAATTTGTACGCTTAATTTTTGCTCTGTAAGAAACGAACTCTAAATTCAATCTAAAAAGTTATTAAAGTAGCCTAATTAGGTGTTCACACAAATATTTGCTCTTACCGTCTGTGAAATCTCGTCATAGTTGTGCAGCAGCAGGAACATGTCGTCGATGCCGAGGCCAAGCGAGAGGAAAGGAACAATCTGGAGCAGAGAGAGAGACAGAGACAGAGAGAGAAAGAGGAACAATCTGGAGAAGAGGAGAAAGAGAGAGAGAGAGAGAGAGAGAGAGAGAGAGAACGAGAAAGAGAGTTAATGAGGCAAGAGTGAGAGAGCAGAGAGCGAAAGAAAAGAAAAAAGTGGACAAAATGAGGATATCGGAAAAGGTTCTAACCTGAGTTGTAGCTGCGTTGAAGTTAATGCCAAGGAATGTCGTGAATCCGAGGCCTGAGATTGATGAGAGCGTCACCCATACCTGAGATTACTTCTTTTTTTTAACCTGAGATTACTTCTTTTTTTTTAAACCTGAGATTACTTCTTTTTTTTTAACTTGAGATTACTTCTTTTTTTAACCTGAGATTACTTCTTTTTTCAACCTGAGATTACTTCTTTTTTTTAACCTGAGATTACTTCTTTTTTCAACCTGAGATTACTTCTTTTTTTAATCTGAGATTACTTCTTTTTTTACCTGAGATCCCTTTTTTTCTTTCTTACAATTTGCTAATGTAAACTACGTAAAATGACGGCTTTCAAAAGCACATTATAATAAATCAGAATATTTATAATATAATATGAGAACAATAACAATAATGGATAGTAGTGCAGTATTTGCTGTTTCCATAGAGAAACTAGACGGAAAATTTAATTTGTTTAATTAATTAATATATTTCTATAAACTGACAACGCCAATGATAGCCAGGAAGACATTGGACTTGACTGCCAACCAGCGCCCATCGATTCGTACTTGCGTCCATGCAGCGTAGAAGAGCTGTAAAACATATTGATTCTTAAATCATTGCTATTTAAATCATTGACTTTTAATCCTTTGACAACGAGAAATCAGGGTTAAATATGTACTGCCTGTTTTACAGACACATCTTGATTTTGAAGAAAAATTCCCCAACCTAGACTTATAGCTGGGAATCGTTCCTTTTTTAAGCCAGTGATATCATTATTTTCGTTATTAGAAAAGCACTAAAATTAGAAAAGCTGGGAAAAATTAATGATAAAAATACATCAAAACTAGGTTATGATATATTCTAATAAAAAATAAATATATACTAGTAATAACAGTAATGATAAACAGAAAGGTCATATAACATCAACCATGAGAACATAGCCCCTCTGTTTATAATATTTTTTAAGACATATCATCTTGTCAACCGGTGGAGGTTGGCGGCAAATTCAAATTGTCGAATAGTTGTTATCCTTATTCTTGTAAATGTTGATATTATGTGCTGGTGCTACAAAAGTTCAGCTGGTTAAAGGGGTCACCAACACGAAACACTTTAAGGCTATTTTCAAAGATTTTTTTGTTATTTTTTGAGAGAAAAGACAGGAAGAATAATCGTGAGTTGCCATGTCGAACATACTCCCTTTGAATGCAATGAAAACCACCGGAAACATGTGCGCGCAGTTTTGGATAGAAGTGTTTTGCAACGTTGTAACTTGTCTAGAAACCGCGAATAGAATAATGTTTGGTAATAAAGATAAATTAAGGTATTTTGTAAGTAATGTAATTTGTAAAAAAAAAAAGAATACTCCTAAAACCAACCATGAGAATGTAGCCCATAATAATGATGAAGTAGTTGAATTGGGAGAACTCCTCGAGCATGTCGGCAATGGAAGTCGATGCGAGCGGGTGGAATTGTCGGACGCCCTCTACCTTTAAAGAAATACTTTTTTTTTTATATATAACAAGGTTTTGTTTATTTAAAAAAATAATAATTTTTATTTAAAAAGTTTTTTCATTCAAAAAATATGTAAATTAATTTGAGCGAATTTCACACCACTTATCAAGACTCCAACACGTGACATTATAAAAAGTGAAGCAAAATAAAATTCTTTAAATCTCACAAAACTCTTAAATAAATAAATAAATAAATATGTATATATTTTTTTTTTGAATAATCATAGTTTTTCCTTGATTTTTTTCTTCTGAGACCTCAAAGTTAGCCTTGTGCTGGTAGAGATTCTTGGTGAAGTTGCGCTGCCAAGCGACGATAACGTCGTTTGCTGCACCTGAAGACCAGCGAGAGACGTCCAGTTTCGGCTTCACATCCTTCGGCGAGTTGTATCTGGTTGAGAAAGAGAGAGAGAGAGAGAGAGAGAGAGAGAGAGAGAGAGAGAAAGAGAGAGAGACAGAGAGAGACAGAGAGAGACAGAGAGAGAGAGAGAGGTAGAGGGAAGAGAAGTAGAGGGAGGAGAACAGGGAGAGAATGAGAGGTAGAGTGAGATCGGGGCAGAGAGAGAGGAGTGAGTGGAGAGAGAGAGATGAGTGGGGAGAGAGAGAAAGAAAGGGAGAGAGAGAGAGGAAGAGGGAAGAGAAGGTGAGAGAGGGTAGGAGACAGGGAGAAAATGAGAGGTAGAGTGAGATAAGGACTGAAAGAGAGAGAGAGAGAGAGAGAGGAGTGAGGAGAGAGAAAGAGAGATATAGAAAATTATAACTTTAATTTTGCACTAAACGATTGTTTAACTCAGATACAGACAGATAGCTAAAGATAAGCAGGACATTATTATTGCAGCATGAACACGTTATAATTACAACATGAAGAAAGTGTTTCATGGATTTCTTCTTATAATCGAATGAAATCGAGTCAGGAAAGCAACTTTGTAACCGATAATTTATATCTAAATTCTTTTATTCTTATTATTATTATTTCTTTCCTCAACCCCTCTCCTCACCTCAGAAAGACGTCTCCAGCACTCGCAACGAGGAAGACGCTCTGAAGTGCTTCTGCTCCGACCACCTGAATATTTATTGTTTTAAAAATAATACCCTTTTAGCAGAATTACGAGGAAAAAATTTTTTTTCAAAGAAAACCAATCAAAACTCTTGTTATTACGCGATATTTATTTATTTTTATTGAAATAAAAATAAATATAAATATAACAAAAAAACAAAGTTAATCCACCTCACCTGTCCGTTCTCTCGCTTGACTCCACCAATGATGAGATCTTCAGGCCACTCCATGATCTTCTTGCCAAAGCCCTTGCAGCCGCCGGTCATAACCTGGAAACATTTCTTGTTTTTTTTTTCATTTCTTATACAATTTACAAATTATACCCCAAATTCGATTGCCAGCACGGCTCATCCAAATATTCCTAAAACCAACCTATTACTAATCATAGATTCTGTTTGTTTGTTTATTTTTTGTTTCAAAATTGTCTCGGATAAAAAATATTTTCATTACCTTGCCATAATCCGGATAGCTTGGCTGCTGCTTGTCAGTCAGGAACTCTCCCCATCTCCCGGTATTCTCGTTCATCCATTCCAGAAGGCCTTCTCCGTATTCCAGACAGGCGATGTCTTTCAGCTCTTTCTTGCCTATATTTTGAATTATTTTTTCTACTATGTTTTCACTTCGAAATGATTCATTGAAATTGCTCACAAAATTTTTTTAAAGAAAAAAATCTATGAATTCAGAAGGCGCATAAAAATAGTCAACTAACCTGGCATCACCAACAGGTTAATTTTTTTCTCTAAGGAAAGCATTTTCTGTCGTGCGTTAAATAAATACAAATGAATTGTATTTAAAAAAAAAAAGGAAATTCAAATCTCCCGCCACTCACTCACCAGCTCCTGCAGTGCCATTCTCAGTGTGATATTCTGCGTCGTCTTCATACGCGTAGTAGTCATCTTCCTCTGTCGTCTTCTTCGTGGTTGTTGTTGGCTGCGGAGCATCGGTGACTGGCTTGATCGGCTCGAGCACTTGGCGCTTCTTTCTCTTGCCTACAATTAGAGAGACAGAGAGAGAGAGAGAGCAGGGAGAGGGACAGAGAGATAAAGCGACAGAGAGAGAGAGACAGAGAGAGATAGAGAGAGAGAGCGAGAGAGAGTGAGAGAGTGAGAGTGAGATTTTTTCTGTGTATTCACTCAAGAACCTTTTTTATTAAGCTCAAGGCTTAGTTTGATTTTTAAAAAAACTTTAAAAAAAATTATTTAAACAAACCAAAGAAATCGGCCAGAATACTCTCAGGACCATCGCCGTTCGATTCCACGTAGCTGAACAAAAACGTATTTTTCCCATTTTTTATGTTCATATTTTTTATTCATATTTTGAATAAATTATATACATCCACAGTCAAAACAGATAGTTCTTTAAAAAAAAGTAAATTAATTTTAAATAAAATGTATCTTCCACACTTACGGTCTCCTCTTCAGCTGAACCCTCTCTCCGGCCGTCCTGGCGTTGTTCCATTCGGTGAACGTCTTGAGTGCCTCGCAGCGGTCGAAGAAGTTCGGCGCCAGTTTGGGGCACTCCGGGTCCAGTGGATCGATGCACCAGCGGTCCAGGTAAGCGCCGTCGATTCCGGCCTGTTATCTTATTCTTTTTAATGCCTTTTCAAAATATAATTATTCCTAAAAATTGAATTATTAAGACACTTTAAAATATAAATATTCGAAAGAATTAAATTAGTAAGACAACTAATGGCAACCAAATGAATCCAATTTATTTTTTAATTTAAAAAAAATCGAAAATTATCGGTCGTTTTGAAAGAAAAAAAACAATTAAGCCATATTTCTGTAGACAATATTTACAACAACAAATAACAAAAGATGTAATAAAAATAAATACTACAAAAAAAAAGAAAAAGTTCCAACTCTTTCAAAGAAGTTCCGAATAGGTCCCATGTCGAAGAGTTGGCTCACTTCCTCCACGACAGCAGACGGATTCAGATTCTTCCACGTCACGTTTCCCTTCGGTAGCGAGTTCACGAAGGCCGAGACGTCATCTCTGAACAATTCAGTTAATTTATTACTTCATTTTCCTTTACTCAAATTTTTTCTGCAATTGTTTTCTTTGGAGTAGCCGTAATATACAACACGATTTGTGTTACACAAACGAACAAGTTACGTTGCTACTGATGCTACGGGTGCTCTTAATTTAACATTAATACAATAATTTGGCGTCCTCGCTTGGGTTTTACGTGTCAATGTCGCAACATTTAAGTATTTAAGTTTACTAAGAACTAAAATAGATATTTTAGATTTAAAAAGTTAATTAACAAAATGTCCGCACCCGAGAATGAGCGAATAAAGGAGACTATAAGCAAGCACTGCGAACGCACCCGAGCATGAGTGGCGGATCGGGTCCGAGCGGCTTGGCGCCCTCCCAGAAGCAGTCGATCGGAGTGATCCAGATGCACGGGATGATCTTCTCCAGCATGTTCGACATGAACTTGCCGAGGGGCCCGCTGCCGCCGGCCGGGCCGGGCGGTTTGAAGCAAATGTCCGAGAGGGACCACCATCTGCAGAGGAAGGAAGCAGGTAATAGATTGTTACTATCGATTACTTGGGAAAGAAAACTGAGTGGATATTTGGGTGCGTAGATGGCTACAAGTTTTGTCATATTTCTCACTACACCACTAAATGTTTTTTGACCAGAAATGAATCAATAAAATTCAAGTATTAAATGCAAAATCATGTAAAGCAGCATATACTAAGTAATAAGAAATGGGTGCTAAAAGGCCACTTCTTATATTAGACTGACTCTCCGAGAAATTCCACTTAAATATCTTATTAATGTTCTGTAAAACAAATGAATCAATGAAATTGAATCAATAAAATTCAACTTCTTTTATCAGACTGACTCTCCGAGCACTTCGACTTTGTAGCCCGCAATCTCCTTCATCAGTTCGACATGTCTGAGTAGGGCTTCTTTCGTCAGTGCATTCTCGCCTTCATATGCTGGTGTTTGGATGACGACCTGCGAAGGGAAAAGAGTAGACAAAAAAAAATTGTTTCAATAAAAATAGAATTAAAAAAAACTTACATCATAAATACTATCTATTTTTCACCTATTAACTCGTAGTGGGGGAATTTGACATATCAAATATCATTATTTACATTCAAAGACTGAGCTAAACAGTACACAACCCGGAGAGATACAGTATACCCAAAAATCTACTGTATTTCTGGAAGCTACAGTACGCCAAAATATTCCTGAAAGCCTAAAGCTACAGTATACCTGAAATCCTCCGCCAAGTCCGTTCTCGCGTGGAAGTTCTGGGCGCGCTGCAGGTGCTGGGGGTGGTGCTGGTTTGAGCTCTCTCTTGACACGAGCAGACGTCGCAGCCAACGTCTGCATCCGCCCGGCAAACGACATCTCATCGTGCAATCGGCCACCGTCTGAATTTATATTTTTAATTATTTTATTTATTTTATTGTCCATATTGTTATCATTTTAAAAGCAATTGTAATAAAAATTTAGTTACGCTGGACAAATTAAATTTCATTGATCACACAAATGCCTTTATTTTACCCTCAACTGTCACCGTCATATTTCAACTAGCGCCAGTTATCAAAAATTATTATTAAATTAATTTTACTTCTTTCTTTTTTTAAACAGAAAAAAGATAGACTATGAAATTGATTGACTTACTCGGAACCCAGAGCTTGACCAAGTCCGTTTCGATGATTACGCCGCGTGTCAAGCCATAGCAGCAGATCGAGTAAGCAACAATGCCGATGATTACCTTCAAATAACGATATATCTTTTTCTTATTCTTTTTTACATAATAAACATTATGTAGCAAACTATACATGTCGTATTCTCAGGAATCATACAACTGTTAGCCCTAATATATGCGGGAGAAAAGAAGGCAGCAGAGGTAGACTGAGAAAGATTAGTATACGGAGAGAGGTAGAGAGTGAGAGACAGGGAGAGAGAGAGAGAGAGGGGGGGGAGCGAGAGAGAGAGAGAGAGAGCGAAAGAGAGAGAGAGAGAGAGAGAGAGAGAGAGAGAGAGAGATAAACAAACCGTAATCCAAGGATGTCGCTGGACAAAGCAGCCAAGGTCGAAAAGTGAATGCTGGAAGAAGCTTCGCGCGTACAGCGCAACCTTGTTGCCGGATGCTTTACCCTGGAAAGAAGCCAGGAATTTTCATGGACTTTTTAATAACATATTAATATGCATTTTGCAATTTAAGATAGTTGCATTATTTAAATATATATCTAAATTTTAAAAAAATATATAGATATATTTAATAAAACTCAAATTAATTAGTTAATAAAGATTGCAAGTCCACAAGGTGTACCCCTTGAGGGTCCCAAGGTCCCTAGGGGTCCCCAAAGGGTCCCATGATCCCTAGGGGTCTCCTAAGGGTCCCAACTTCCCTAGGGGTCCTTTAAGGGTCTCATATCCCGTACCCGATTAATCTGCTGCAATGCCATGTCAGCGTCGCACCACGTCGGTGCATGCGAGAACTTCTCCTTCCATTCTGCCGAGTAGTCCGCAGAGTCCGAGCGATTGATTAGCCATGACTCGACCACCTCAATATGATCAATATTAGTAATTAATTAAATAGTTAAATCAATATATTTTTCTTCATCATTTTAATCCAATTCTCATATCAGAAATATGCGCGTCGATGACTTTCTTGTTTAACTTCGCACTATTCGTCACTTTTCTTTCTTTATATTTTCTTCTGTGCTCCTCATTCTTCCCATTTTCCCCGGAAACTAAAACTTTGACGTGAGTAAAGTGGACCGAATAGGGCGTATGAACATTTGGACACGTCGTTACCCTATTCCAATTCCTACTGTTCATCTAATTCAACGTCTTGCACTTCCACATCATTCTAGGGTTGCAAGGTACAAAGTGCAGCAGTTAGTTTGAAGTCTCTGTGGGCCTATTGGCAAAAGATGAGGATTTGGCCTGTCGATTCTTCGGTTAGGAGCTGGTTTACGCATTGCGAACACACAGAGCCATTCTCTTCACTTATGGACACTTGAGCAAGCGGCAATTTCCGCGTTCGTTTTCCTCGTTCGAGGCCCTTTGCTATGGTGATGCGACCACAATCACAAAAAGGTAACAAGAACATTTTTTTTAGCCAAAAGGAGAGCACAAATTCTTTCCGGGTTGACGAAAAGGAATGATATTTGGCAATTAATCTTTTGCACGCTGCACGCTGCACGCCCTTAAAAAGTGATATATTGCACGCTGCACGCCAACATTTGTGATTTTTTGCACGCTGCACGCCTTTTGTTACTTTTTTACACGCTGCACGCCAACTGGTCGAAATTTTTTGCACGCCGCACGCCAAAAAATTTTTTTTCCTTGATTGGGGTTTTAATCGTATTCAGTAGTTTTATAGTAGTTTTTCTCACTATTTTAGTCTCTTTCTCTACTTTCTGTCCTCCTTTACTCCCTCTTCTAACTTCTTCTCACTCTATACTCTGTTTCATAGATTCATTCTTCGGGAATAAAAAGAAACAACCATATAAGAGAAATGAGAACGGCAGTTTGCAGGGAAAGATGAGATGACACAAGGAACGAGAGATAGCCCCGTCAAACATATAATCTGAGCAACTATGAGATGATTGAGAATTCAGACAAGGGCAGGCTAGAAGCGGCGAAGCAGTAATAGGAGGCACTAGCGAATTATGAAAAGGGAAGGGAATTGCTCCTACAGTAGAACCAGGCACTTGGGATAGCTGGTCTCCGAGTCGTCGCTGCACTTCTTCAGCCACAACATCAGTAGGCGGCAGTTCACGGGCTCGTGCCAGTCATTCCCGCATTCGAAGCAGCAGTGGTCGAATTCGCACTGCACAATCTCTGACCTCCCTCTCTTTCTCACTGCACCGTCCTATTTTCCTCTCTTTCTCTCTGCTCTATCTATAATCTTATGGAAGATGATAGCCAAGTGAGCCTATTCACTCTACAGCTCCTCCGAACCGAAGGATGAAGCTTGTAAGCAATTCTTCTAATTCGTCGGAACGACTCAACGGATCGAAGAGATCTTCATTGGCTGTTTCGTATATCTCGCCATCTCTTCTCTGAGTCAAGAAGGCAGAAGAGGTGACAGAGAGCGAGGATAAAGGGAGGGGATGAACGAGAGAAAGAAAAGAGAGAGAGAGAATGTGTGTCTACTCGGCTCCTTGACTGCTGCTGCTACTGTAGTCGTCTCTTCCTGACGCTCCCCACCGATGAAGATCCAGAAAAGTGTCGACTCTCCCTACACACCTTGCGCTGCTTATAATTCGCGTCATAGATGTTATGCAGACGTTCTCGGAGAAGTTCAGATCCACAAAGAAGCGTACGATCCAAGTGATTTTTTTCTCTAACCATTAGAAAAACCCTTCCCCTTCTCCTCGCTCTCTTTCTCTAAGATAAACCGTTCCCCTTCTCCTCGCTCTCTGTCACCTTTTCTTCGTCTTCTGTTTTCTCATCTCATAGAGCAGAGAGGAAGAGAAACGGTGCAGAGAGAAAGAGAGGGAGGGCAGAGTGCGAATGCGGCCACTGCCTCAGCTTCGAATGCGGGAATGACTGCCACGAACTGCCGCCCTGTTCAAGTTGTGGCAGAAGAAATGCAGCGACCACTCGGAGACCAGCAATAGGATCTAGCCTCCCCTTGTCTGAATTCTCATACATCTCCTAGTTGCTCAGATTATATGTTTGACGAGGCTATCTCTCGTTCCTTGTGTCATCTCCTCTTTCCCTGCAAACTGCCGTTCTCATTTCTCTTATCTGGTTGTTTCTTTTTATTCCCGAAGAATGAATCTATGAAACAGAGTATAGAGTGAGAAGAAGTTAGAAGAGGGAGTAAAGGAGGACAGAAAGTAGAGAAAGAGACTAAAATAGTGAGAAAAAACTACTATAAAACTACTGAATACGATCAAAACCCCAATCAAGGAAAACAAATTTTTGGCGTGCGGCGTGCAAAAAATTTCGACCAGTTGGCGTGCAGCGTGTAAAAAAGTAACAAAAGGCGTGCAGCGTGCAAAAAATCACAAATGTTGGCGTGCAGCGTGCAATATATCACTTTTTAAGGGCGTGCAGCGTGCAGCGTGCAGCGTGCAAAAGATTAACTGCCATGATGGTTGATGAGATTTGGAAAGGTTTGCATTCAAAAAACCGTAAAGAAAAAAGATTTAAAGGAGAAAGTCTGTGTGATAAAATGGATAAGACTCAATAAGACACATAAGAGCACATTAGAGCCACAGACTGTGGCTCTAATGTGCTCTTATGTATCTTATTGAGACTATCACCATCACAAGGTACAATGTTGAGGTCTGAAATAGAGAGATAGAGAAAGAGAGAGAAAGAAAAAAGAGAAAGAGAGCAAGAGAGAGAAATCGCGAGAGACAGCTAGAGAGAGAGAGAGAGAGAGAGAGAGAGCGAGAGAGAGAACGAGAGAGAGAAAGAGAGAGAGAGAGAGAGAAAGAGAGAGAAGAGAGAGAATGCATGAGTGTGACTGCAAAGCAGGTTATCATCGAGAGTAACAATTGTCAGGGGCAGGATGGTAGAGAAAAGAGAGCATTACACAAGTCAAGAAAAGATTTATAAAAAAGAAGAGTTTTCAAGGGCTACGGCGAGGGGATCTTAGGAAACGAATTTTTTTTGGATGACCTTACCAACCCCCAACAGGGAAAGCTCAATGCAGCTTCACGTTATCTACTAGATTTATCTCCTATCTCTTCAACATGTATTGTCAAAAATTTGTATTTCCCTAAAATTAGGCATGATTCAAATAGGGCTTAACATTATTTTCAAAATTTGAAAATTAAAACAAATTCACCAGGTGGTCTTGAGCGGCTCAAAATACTATTCTTATCAAATTTCTGAGCATAGCGCAGAATGATAAAATCCGTTTGGCGTGGTCCCTCTACTAGAGCAAAATTTCTTAAAACTAATATATGTTTTTTTAATAGACACGAGAAGGGATGGCTCACACAAAGCTATATTTCAAATTCCTTCGAAAACATAAAAGTTATCGTCGTTGAGAGAAACATTCCCGAAAGGGAGCAGGGAGCAATTCACGCGTATGACTCCAATAACCCATGCTAAACTTAATGGATGTTCCTCGCATACAAACTCGAACATTAGCAAGCGAGAAGAGCATTTTTGTGAATAAAATTCAAAGTAACAGCGATACTTTATGCTTGTTTGAATAGAATAAAAAGGTGTTAACCAGGAAATGGTCAGAAACCCTACACTCGGAAAAATACAATTTATAGCTCAAATGAAAGCCCTTGAAATTTGGTGTGACGGAGTATAAAAATTAGCTGCTGCCATGCATAACACAATTTTTTATAGCGTTTTCAAAATTGGATTTTTTGAACATATTTTCACCATCAGAGAGTAGTCTACATAGAAATCGTGCAAGAGGATCAAAAATGTGGTCTTACGGCGCAGTGGATAAGGCGTCTGACTGAAAGTTTTTTGTCGTGAGTTGGACTTCTCTTCGACTCATCGTTTTTGCTATTTTTTTTATGTTTTCTTTTTTTTTATTCTATCTTTATTTCACAAAATGGAATACAATCTACAAAACAGCATCATTATTAGCACATGTGAACAATGGTGTCACAGAAATGATTCAAGCACATCGGAGATGGAGTGGATGGATAAACGACACAGGAGTGTGAGGAAACATTGAAGGTGGGAGATCATGGAACGACTCCCTGATGATCAAGCTCCATTTCTGTGCAACCAAAAATAAGCAAAAACGACGAGTCGAAGAGAAGTCGAACTCACGCCAAAAAATTTTCAGTCAGACGCCTTATCCACTGCGCCGTAAGACCACATTCTTGATCCTCTTGCACGATTTCTATGTAGACTACTCTCTGATGGTGAAAATTTATGTTCAGTAAATCCCATTTCGAAAATGCAATAAAAAATTGGGTTATGCATGGCAGCAGCTAATTTTTATACTCCGTCACACCAAATTTCAAGGGCTTTCATTTGGGATATAAATTGTATTTTTTCGAGTGTAGGGTTTCTGACCATTCCCTGGTAAGCAGGAAATTTTTGTTTAGCAAGTCTCATAAATCCAATTATCCAACTGATTAGGTAAAGGTTTCCAACCTCTCTGACTCTTGATTGCCGCTTCCTGGGAAGTGCGGTGTCTCCGTTGTCGACAGGGGACACGGGCGCAGCAGCAGCTCCCGGAGGCACCGCGTGCACCTTCATTCAGAGCCGGGCGAGAGAGGAGCTGCGCGACTCCTGCACGCGAGCCAATAGATCAGTATTAATATACATTTAAGATGATTATTATTATTATTACTACTATTATAACTAATAATAGGATATTGATAACATCAAATAAAATAGCGAGTAACTAGATCAGTATTCATTTTCATTTACATTTATTCTTATTAAACTACATAATAACTGGGCATGAGCACGGATAACATCAAATAATAATAATAATATTCATAATCATAAAATGACGGAATTCAACACGCAAGAAGAACATGGAGGAGCACTCCAAATAAACAGCGCGAGAGTTGATGGTCAGTGTCTAGTGGACCAGTGACAAGCAATCACGCGATCCGAGGTCAGAATGCTACCAACTTCCTTCGCTCCCTTTCTCTCTTTTTCTCTCTTTCTCTTTCTCTAACTCTCTCCCTCTTTCTTTCTCACTCTCTTTCTCTCTCTCTCTCTCTCTCTCTCTCACTCTCACGCCTTTTGCCCTCGATTCTACGCTGTCTTCCTCTCGATTAGACACATCAAAATGGACACGACGTCACCACAAAACGGAAGTAAAAGAAACACGATTCTTACGAATTCACAAGTAGTTTAATTGTGCGAAAATATTTAGTGCAGTTTGGTCGACTTTTACAAATATGGCTCTCAGCGAAATTCCGGCCACGGATGGCAGGCACTAATATTCTAAATGCTTTACATGGAATGTCTTTTTTTTGTGGTCCTTTTCCCTTGTTCTTCTACCGTTTTCTAACAATAAATGTTAAGTGCCTTGGACACCGATGCTTTCTCGGAAAATGTTTTGTTTTTCGGCAAAGAGTAAAAATGTTGCAAGAACGAGAATTAATTAGGCGGAGAGGGACAGGAAATCAAAATCTTGATTATGAGAATAAACAACGATTTGGAATACAACGGAATGGGCGTCTCAAACTCATGCCGGTTTTGCTCAGAACATGACCGCCCTGCAATCTTCTCTCTCTTTCTCATTCTCTCTCTCTCTCTCTCTCTCGATGTAAACACGCTAGCGACGCAAACCACTTCGTGCCAAATTAGCAGAAACCTTTAACTAATTTTCATCCTCTCTCTCTCTCTCTCTCTCTTACTCTTTCTCTCCTTCTCTCTTCTTCTATCTCTCCCTCTCTTTCCTTCTTTCTCTCCTTCTTTCTCTCTCCTTCTCTCTCTCTCTGTATTTCTTCATCTCTCTCTCTCTCTCTCTCTTTCTCTTCCTTATCCTGCAGATCTGCTCCCGACATTGCATTTTCTCGTAAGAATACGGTATGGAATTTCCCTTTTTCAAACATCAGGTAAATACAGGACAAATGATTGCCTAAATTGAGCAATGAGGCTAGCGTAACTGGCTGAATTTCTATCGTAGGAAAAAGCATGAAGAAGCTGCCGACTCTTTCTTGTTATCTCGGTCTCTCTCTTACTTTCACTCTCTCTCTCTCCTCCCTCATTCTCTTTTCTTCCTGCTCTGATCGCTCTAGCTCTCTCTCGCATCTCTCTCTCTCTCTCTCTCTCTCTCTCTCTCGTCCATTAAGAAAGCCTTTCTTCCACTCTCCTACACAAAAATTTTGTAATTTTGGAGTGTCGGCCCAAGGTTATAAAAGCAATAAGTAGATAGTGTGATGGGAAAGAGTGAGAGAGAGAGAGAGAAAGAGAGAGAGAGAGAGAGTGAGAGAGAGAAAGAGAGAGAGGAGTTGTCATACGCGCCTTGGGGCATGGGAATTAAATCATTCCTGCTTGTCTCCCATACATTTCTAGCAATTAAAGGAAGGGGTCCCAGCACAAATTAAAAACAGAAAAAGGAAAACTAGAAAAAGAGGAGAAAAAGGGTGCAAATGCCGAAAATGCCTGTTCAGCAACAATTTTTACATGACAATCCAACGTGGATTGGTGAGTGATTTTAAAGGAAATGGAGTGCGAGAGATCGCCCTCCACCCTTTCATCCTTTCTTTCTCTCTCTCTCTCTCTCGCTCTCTCTCTCTCTTTCTCTTTTTCTCTCTCGCACTCTCTCTCCCTCTCTCTCCCAACAGTTGCAACATGCGTATGAAAGTGGATTGGTGGATAAACTGTGAGCAAAGGTCCGCTCGCTGGCTGGCTAGGATAGTAGTGTATTGTGGTTGGTGACGGTGCTGGAGGAGTGAAAAGGGCGGTGAGCAAGCGACTAAGCGGCCTCGTAAGGCTCTTTCATTCTCTCTCTCTCTCTCTCTCTCATCGTCTCAATATCTTCTCTCTCTCTCTATCTCTCTCCATCTCCCTTTCTCTCTCTCTCCCTATCTGATCTCTCTCTCCTTCCCTAGCAAGTTCGGCACATCATCAGTCTGTCAAAATGAAGAGTGTACTTCCGCTAGGAGACAAAAAGCTCAACACCATCTACGGCTGACTCACAAAACCGTTCTGATTAGTTGTAGCAAACTCCTCTGTTTTCGAGTTCACACCCTCTTCCCTAATCCGCCATAATTCAATTTAATCTCTTTTTTTAAATATTAATCTTATTTTAATATATAGAAAAAAAAACTTTATAGTATATATTAGAAAAAGTAGTTAGAAGATATGAAAGGAACAAGAAGAAAAATTTAATGAATTTGTTGCCGAACGTATTGTCACCTTTACACTTGCTCCTCGTTTTGCCCTTAAAACACTCTGAATCATTCAAAAAGTGTCCTCGTAAATGACTAATACCACAGGGTCAAGTGGGTAGCCTTTAGGAAGCAGTCGGGAAGAGCAAGAAGAAGAACAAGTATACAAACCTAGTATTCCTTTGCTTTCTTGTTCACGATGTACGAATTTAATGAGAGAGAAAAAAAAAGTTAAAGGAGCTAGAAATAAATGCCAAATCACTCTCTTCTCCCGCTCTCTTTCTCTCCCTCTCTCTCTCTCCCACTCTCTCTCTCTCCCTGTCTCCCTCTCTCTCTCTCCCTCTCTCTCTCTTCTTTCTCTCGCCGTCTCGTTCTCCACTCCGATCTCCACTTATGCTCGGATCACGCTGGAGGCTGCGCGCTGCAGCATCAAAGCCATTGGACACTAGGCCATCCATCCGGTTGGTAATAATGCCTTTGCCGGAATGCTTTCTGACCATTCGGTCTCTCTCTCTCTCTCTCTCTCTCGCTGTTCTTTCTCTCTCTTTCTATATCTCTCCTCTCTCTCTCCCTCCCTCTCTCTCTCTTTCTCGCGCTCTCTCTCTCTCTCTCAATCTCTCACTTTCCATCCCTCTCTCTTTCTACTAACAGTGCGAATCATCGTGTTCCCACGAAGATGTCTACACTTGGTCTCCCTCACGCGAATTTATCCAATTCACATTACTCCTTACACTAAATAGCGTCTAGCCAACACAGCCTAAGATATTCCCATGATCTTTAATGTTCACAATGCAGGCAGAACTTAATTATCTCGTTCTCTTTTTCTCTTTTTCTTCTATTTCCGACTCGCATTCCGTCTCTCCCTTTATTTCCGACTCTCTCTCTCTCTCTCTCTCTCTCTCTCCTTCTCTTTCTCTCTCTTTATCTCTTTCTCTCTCTCTTTCTTTCTCCCTATATTTCTCTCTCTCTCTATGTGTTACTCTCACTTTCTCTCTCGTAAATGCCGACTTCTCTCTCCAAATTGCGCTCTAGCAAACGGCATCTTCAACAAAAGAACCACGGTGAACAGGAAAGCAGCCGTGCTCGTGAGGGTGATTCGCGAACCTGCGGTTGACTATTCCCTTCATTTTTCCTTCTCTCTCACTCTCTCCTCTCTATCAATCGCTCACTCTCTCTCTCTCTCTTTGCTCCTCTCCCCATTTCTCATACTCTTTTCTTCTCTCTTCGACTACTTCAGTGACTTTTCACCGGTTCACTCAAAATCTAGCAGCTCTCTTTGGCGAATAGTCCACTACACAAAATATATTCGCGCCTTCGAGAAATCGATGGTGTGCGTGTGTAAATAAGATGGGTGAAAAGAAGAATGAATGAAAAAAACATGATCGAGACTAGAATAAATAAATAGAATGACGGTACGACATTCTTTCAAGATATGTAATTTATGATTAAATTTCAATGGAAATGGCTAAATTCATGTACATACATATGATGCGATAAAGTGAGCAAAATGTGTTATTTTTATGATTATTTTTTTTTACATTTTAAATTGCCGCATAAAGATAAATTCTCTATTTACTGCATCAGCAACCATTCGCATCTCTTGATCAGCGGCGGCAACAGAGACTTTGACCCGCTTGACCGATTGGAGGATTGCGGTATCACTCGCCTTTATGTGTTGATGGCATCGATTAAGAAAAAGAAGAGAGAGAGAGCGAGAGCGAGAGAGAGAGAGAAAGAGAGAAGGAGAGGGAGGGAAAGAGAGAGGAGGAGAGAGAGAGAGAGAGAGAAGACGAGGGAAGAATAACTGAGTGGGTTATTTTGAGTAATGAATAGCGAAGAACGACTAGTGAAGATCGGCTGACTTGGCCATGGCCGAGGATAGAGAGCGAGAGAGAGAGAGAGAGAGAGAGAGAGAGAGACAATGAGAGGGCGAGAGAGTAAAGAGTGATATGTGAGGAATATACACAATTAACACTGCGCCACCATGTGGAAGGCATAGAACAACTGCACGCTGCTACAGAACAGAACAGAATTATGTTTCCATCAAAAGGCAGGAGGGGGAGACTGACCAAGAGAGAGAGAGAGAGAGAGAGAGCGCGAGCGAGAGAGAGAGAGAGCGAGAGAGAGAGAGAGAGAAAGAGAGAGAGAGAGAGAGAAAGAGAGAGAGAGAAAGAGAGAGAGAGAGAATCAGCATAGAGTGCAATATGGAGAACAAATGCATTATTTTGGCCTTCGTTCGTTTGCTTGCCCCTCTCCTTAGCAGAATTGGAATCTAGAAACGATTATGTCGGGGATTTCTTTGATAAAAAAGTTCCAGCAACAAAAAAAAATTAAAAACTAAAAAAAATCATTCTTTCTCTGTACCTGTATGATAATAGAGATGACTATGAGAAATGAATTGGAGGTTTGCATACGTTGTGAGAATTGGAGTGGAGGGGTTGGAACCATCAGGATCTCGCGGAATGCCTCTAGGGGGTTTGTGATGGTCGCGCATAAACCATGCGCCACCCGGGACGCGGTTCGCCTTGCAGGGGAGCTTGGAAAGTGGTCGGCAGAGAGAGAGAGAGAGAGAGAGAGAAACAGAGAGAGAGAGAGAGAGAGGGAAAGAGAAAGAGAGAGAGAGAGAGAGAAGAATCAAGATTGGCAGGTGTGCTGCAGCGTGTGAGGTTAGCCAGATGGCACCGTCTTCACTTATTGTTAGCAGCCAGCCGATGACAACCATATTTGTTTCGTCTTTTTCCTGTTAAAAAAAAGCAAACACTACGGTAACTTGTGATTTTCGTTTTTCAATAAAAATTTTTTCACTAGATTAACAATAGAGTTTTGGAAATTAAAAATAAAATATAAAAAAACCTATTAAAGGCAATTTTCAATCCATAAAAGAAAAAAAAGAATAAATGTAGCAACATTGTTGTAGAACACGAGACAAGAAAGTCTTCTTTTGGAGACCACACCACTGATTTTATGTGCGGAATCGAAGAGCAAAAGCAGTGGACAGCTGGATAACAGGCAAACAGCTGATGGGGAGGAGAGAACTGTCTGGAGTGTACAAAGTCAATGTAGGGAGAGAAAGCGAGAGAGAAAGAGAGGGCGAGAGTGAGAGAGAGGGAGAGAGAGACAGAGAGAGAGAGAGAGAGGGGGAGAGAGAGACAGAGAGAGAGAGAGAGAGAGAGAGAGAGAGAGAGAACACTTATGGAAAGGGAGAGCAAGGAAAAGGGCGCGCCAGAATGACAAAGATAGAGAGAAGCGAAAAAAGACTGAAAGCGAGAGAGAGAGAGAGAGAGAGAGAGAAAGGAGTGTCCGGATCGGCCAAACGAATGCAAATATACACATGTGTCCATGGAGAGTAAACTGTTGTTTTCCAAAAGCAGAATGACGAGAGAGAAAAAAAATGAGATAAGCGACGTGGAAATGATCGCGCTAGTGGAAAGATATAACTATTAAAACAACTAATAACAGAAAAAAGGAGAAGACCAACTTGGGGATCTTTCAGAACAGAGTTTCAGCTAAACGAAGGCAGACAGCGAAGCAATTAGAGTAGAGAAACAGAGAATGAGTAAGCGAGGGAAAGAGGGGGAGGGAAAGAGAGGGAGAGAAAGAGATGGAGAGAAAGAGGGGGAGAGAAGGAGAGGGAGAGAAAGAGAGGGAGAGAAAGAGAATGAAGCTACATTTGATCAAATTACAGCAAATCGGAATTTTCCTTCTAAAAACAATAAATCCACAAGAGTA
>CALZFC010000248.1:5065000-5122500 GCA_945643635.1 Allodiplogaster sudhausi
CCACTTTTGCCATAATATAATGTACCAGATGTGCAGATAATTCAATGCACTTGCGCGATGAATACAAATCTATATTCTTTGGCAGTCCAGATATGAAGTATTTATTCATGAAGACTTTTAATCACTGGCACCTTTGTCTGCATCAATGTTAAAAATGTCAAATGTAAGTTGACAAGTTAAGATATTAGTAACTTTATCGAAGAAGAATACAAAGAAAGGATAACGAAACGACTTGTTAACAACAAAAATGCGGCAACAACATTGTTCAATAGCATAGAACAATATTCAATGGTTACAACAATGTTCAACTGTTCAGAATATTGTTCATGTGCTTAGAACAAAGTTCTGCTGCTTCGAACAATGTCCAACTGCATAGAACACAACAAAGTGACAACGGCTATAGCACATACGAAAATGAAAGTGACATTTAGCGTGTCGGTACGAAAGAAATGCATGAATTAGTGCAAAACCGGGCGTAACAATTGTTTTAACGATAGGGGAAATATAAAGCAAAGAGGGAGGGAGAGAGAGAGAGAGAGAGAGCGCGAGAGAGAAAGAGAGCGTGAGCGAAGGAGAGAGAGAGAGAAAGAGGGAGAATCTGGCAGTGTTCTGGAAGAGAGAATCTCTTTCTCTCTCTCTCTCAATTTCCGGTGCTACCGTACCCCTCCCTAGTGCTGCCAGTTGTCGACGGAGACATCAAAGGTGCTCTCGATGCCTGCGCCTCCTCCGGTGGTGCCCTGGGCCGGGTAGTAGGGAATAGCTTCCTGCTCAGCACAGCTCGCCATCTCATCCAGGTTGCGGCGCAGAAGCACGGCGTACGCGATCAGAAGGCAGATCACCTGGAATGAGAGAGAGAGAGAGAGAGAGATGGAGAGAGGAGAGGAGAGATGGAAGTGAGAGAGAGAGAGAAAGACAGAGAGAGAGAGAGAAAGGCAGAGAGAGAGAGAGAGAGGTGGGGAGGGGGAGAGAGAGAGAGAGAAATTGTGCGACAGATATAGAAAGTAATATAGAGAGTGAGCGAGATACATAGTTCAAATGGAGTGCTCATATTAAAATGTAAAAAAAATAAGAAAACGCACCACAACCATAAGAAACATGCCAATGATCATCCATGGGACGGCAGGGCAGAAGTCGATCTGGAATTGTGAGAGATCTCTACGAAAACGGAAGTACATTATTTATATCATAATTAAATAAAGCTCAATATCTATGATACACGGAGTGGTGAAAATATATGTGTTTTACTTTTAGATTTGCTTTTTTGAAACTTAAAAAGTCTCCTTACCCCATATCCTCCCGCTCTTCTAATGTCCGCCTCCTGGCACTTCTCCACATTCTCCTTTCCTCCGCCACTGCGCAGGAGACACAACTCCTTGCCAATGATCATCTGTAAGCAAGTAGGTCTAGAAGTAAAGTAGTGCATGATGAAACGTTGCTTTTTTGTCTTTATCTTACCTTATCTTTGGATGTAGAATGATAAGACAATATGTTAATCCTAGTGGAATTTCTTGGAAACAATTATCATCATCTGTACAAATCTGAAACAACTAACAATGACATTGAAGGAGTGTATCTCATGGCTGCTCGCGGGAGCCTTGCACTGGAAGGCGTTGCGGTCAGACAGTCGCTGGATTCCCATTGCAGTCGAGTTCGAAGTGGTTCTAGAACATAGAACATTGAAATAACAGAACAAGTCCTCAACAGTAAAGCATGCCGCCAACCTAATTAAGAGCAAAATATTAAATACAAAGAAATATATTTTTGGAAATAAAAAATCTGGCCATAATTGTCAAAAAAAAAAACTATTGTATCATGTTTATTCGCCAAATTCTATGGCTAGTTAGAACAAGTGGGACTTTCATGTCTATCTTCCTATATCATTTCGTTCCGAATCACGAATAGCATTAGTTAAAGGTAGACAAAATTCATCTCTCTAAATGTCACGCTCTCTCGCCGCTCGTGTCAAAAGCAAAAGGGCGCGAATTCAAAAATGGATTTTAAAATGATTGAGAAACCTGTTAACGGCGAAGACAATGCCGTTCATGACAGAGAAGTCCGTGTAATCGTGCGAGAATTTGGCGACAAATTCTCCTGAATTGAATTTTTTCTCTTATTTCAATAACAGCAGTACTAATAAAATAAATAAATAAAATAAAAGCCAAAATAAATATTTATAAAAAATAAGTAGAAGAAGAAGAAGACTGTAAAGAGCTTACCAGCGAATCCATCCAAGAACGCAGATGTTATTTGTTCAATAGGAAGGGAGAAGAGTAGCTGGTGATCCTTTCCCTTCTCCAGATAGTACACCTTCAAAGCGCTGTACCTTATTCACTGAGTATATTAAACAAGTAGTTTTTTTAAACATTCATACCGACTGCAAAATTATACTTGAAATTTCTACTATGCAGTCTTCACTTTTCAGTTTCTTATTTCGCTCATGATGTAAATAATAATGTTTTCTAACCTTTCTCTCATACGGATCCTCCATCCACGCGTAGCGGCGAAGGTTCTTGAGATAAATGTCCAATTCGCCGAACTACAATTTGTTTAAATTAATAAAAAGGAAATTACATACATTTTATTAATTAAACGTGCCGTTTTTTCTTGATAATTATCACAACACGTATTGGTTTTGCTAAAAATTTGCTCGATTTTTTTTGCAAAGGAGTATATATATATATATATATATATATATATATATATAAATGTTTTTAAATATTTTTATTTAAAAAAACAATTAAATGATATGAATAAAATAAGTAAAAATTTAATTCGCTCGATAAACATGCCCGTTTGATAAGCGGTTCAGTGAGGACGGGCGCGAATGGATTGCGGACGTAGAAGATGCGGACGGAGGAACCAACATTCGTTCTCGTTATGATATAAAGCATCATGGAGGACGAGTCGAAGATGCTATTTTCCTTAACCAAGTCAACATCAACACAACCATTATAATGATTCATTAACAAATACAGCAAATATTATATTCAGATTTTTAAATAATAAATATTTGACAGAGTTTACAATACAAACAATAATTGTTAATGATCGCAAACATACAGCAATGATTGCTATTATATTAAGCATAATTTTAACAAGTAATATCTAAATATATTGAATTGTTGGCTGATATTATAAATATTTTGCAAAGCCTCTCTGAAATATAAAGTAAATAGGTGCAACTCTAACGATAAGCGGAAATGCTAGATTATTCGTGAAATAGGAATTGTTGAGCAAAGAGTTGCACATTTATTCCAAGTTTGCACCGTTTTTCTCACTGTAGAGTACTTTTAAAGGACCAGGAACAGCTGGGGCGCCCCAAATCCGCTTCTCTAAAGCTATGGAGAGCTTTTGCTTTCCCTTCTTCTCACCAGTTTTTCGTAGCTGCTCATGACGAGGTGGTCGACCTTGGCGAATCGGTCGCCAAGAGAAAGGAGCCATCCTCCGGCCACTGGTGAGAAGCCGTCGGGGTCGGCCGATTCGGCAGAAGTTGACGACGAGGACGAGGAGTGCAGTTCAGAGAAGCGAAAGCGGATCTGACAAAGTTAAATTTTGCTTTTTTTTTTGTGAACTTAATATGACCCTAAAATATCTTCTTTTTTTTTTAAAGAGACGTTTCTTTTTTAACTAAGGGCCTATTCTTTTTAAACGAATGTTCGCAAATTGTTGATAACACCTTTGCCTGAAGATATTTTGTACCTGCATTAACTACTACCAGAAAGAAAGAAGGAAACAAATACAAACCGGAGGAGGCGTGGCTGGGCCGGGCATCAGCGGGTTTTGGAAAACCTCAGCAATGAGACTTGGTTAGGATATTTCACGGTCGCAATATATAAATATCTCAATTAATGGTCAATAAAAAAAAGAGATGAAAATTGCAACAAAATATAAGAATAGTATGGGCGTAGAAGGACATTAAGGATAACGAAATATAAGAATAGGGAAGCGGGGAAGGGTGGAAGGACCTCAAGGATACGTGGTGGATGCAGGCCGGCAGGGTCATGGAGGAGATGTGCGTGAACTCCACGCGGGCAGTTGCCAGGCAGATCGAGTCTGGAAGGGAGAGAGAGAGAGAGAGAGAGAGAGGAAGGAGAGCTCTGAGAAGCGTAGAGATGGTAAAAATAATTTGAGGGATACGTAAGAGAAAGAGGGAATATAATAAGCGTCAATTATATAGAATTTTATAGTGTGATCATGAAATCTATTTCGGCATTTTCCATCAGATGACTCATAAATTTTGTGGGTCTTGGGGTAGAAATGCGGAAATAGCAGTACCTAAAATAGAAATGTAATAATGCCCCCCACCTGTGGAGTCCTCGGATCGGGCAGCGGGGCGAGCCATCCGGACTGTCCACACGATGAGCGCAGTCGGCCTGAGTACAAAGAAAACGATATTTTATAAGAACAACAACATATTGTACGGCTAAGTGATAGTTGAACCAATTTTAAAGATTAAAAAAACAATCGTTTTTAAACATTTATGTTAGCTGTTTCGTTAATTAGCTTGTTTGAGTTGAAAAAAAGAAATCCCAATTAATTCCCACGAAAAAAATTCCTAATTGCACGAGTCCGGCAAAAAAAAAACAATCGATTAAGCGTAACTGGCGCTCTGAACACGGGCGCGAATAGAAAAGGCTACACAATAATCAACCTCGAGAGGGCACCGAATATTCAACCTCGAGACGAATCACAGAACTGCAAAAATAACCTGAACGTAGAGCTCGTATTCGCTTGTTCCAACAATTTTATCGAGGCGATAAGAAGAAGAAGAGGAAGCGGAGAGGAGAAGAAGGAGAAGAAGGAGAAGAAGAAGCGAAGAAACTCCACGGAGCAAAGCTCTCATTCGGACCATTCTGCCTCGAAAAAGAAGAGAATGTTATGACTCATTCGCAGTTAGTTAAACGTGTCAAAACTGTCATTCAAAAAGGATCGAGGAATCTTAGAAAGCGCGCAGTCTCAAAGAACAACGAAGTGGCATCCATTTGCAATAAAGGAAGTTGGATAACGAAGAGAACAACATTAGCAAATAGGAAAATCCAGCGATTTCAAATGCCCTGAACCAACAGGACTTTTAAAGACTTTAAGACTTTAATTTTTTTACAAATGGACGCCTATAAATGCAACACTTTCCACGCTCTTTCAAAGAATCATAGAAGGAAAGATGTCTAGAAGAACGCTGGGTGTTCAGACAATGCCAACAGCTGAATTTTTAACAAATTTTTAACAAAGAAAGAAGAAAACCAAATGCACAGCGATCGCGCGAAATCTGCATAAAAAATTTCGCCTCTGCAGGATTCTGCGAAATCCCGCTCATTTTCGAAATACTAGTCAAATTATGAAAGTTACTATGTTAGCATCACTAAATCACACCTATATTTGTAAAATTCACCATTTTCGCTTTTCCACACCTAATTTTTGTTTTGATACTACGAGATGATCCAGTGAAAGTAAAGCGCCTGTTCAGTGAGAATAGCGAACTCAGAAGTAGTTGCCAAGATGTGGCAGATCAGTCTCCATTTTGCTCGCTCTGCCTATCTCTCCCCCCCCTCTGTCTCTCTCTCTCTCTCTCTCTCTCTCTCTCTCTCTCTCTCTCTGGCCTCTCTCTCTCTCTTCATGTCTGATCTAGAGTCAACTGGCACGGGCACACTTAATCTCACAATCAGTGGTTGAGTCATTGCCGAGATAGGCATCCTGCCGAGTTGTCTGCTCACCATCAGTGAAAAGGGTGAATGTATTCGGGATAGTTAGAAACTAGAGATCTAGAGAGTAACAGAGAGAGCGATAGAGAGCACGAAAGAGAGAAAATAGAGAGAGAGAGAGAGAGAGAGAGAGAGCAAGAGAGTAAGAGAGAAAAAAAGAGAGAGAGAGAGAGAGTGAGAGAGAGAGAGAAAAGAGAGAGAGAGAAAAAGCGAGTAAGGGAGAAAGAGATAGAGAGAGAGATAGAGAGAGAGGGAATGGACATTCACGACATGTCCATGTTTTTTTTTCTACTTCTGATCGTGACAAATGTCAATTCATTCTTCTTCCATCTCCACGTGAACAAGCAGATGAGCAGTAAGCATCTTTATATTTCATGTTATTTATTCACATATGCTTATGTACACGTAGAGTCAGAGATTGTTAAATTAACTTAAATAGTAATTAATTTAGAGTGTGATAGAGAATCAGTCAACAAACAAGTCAATCAATAGAGTAGTTCAGCCACGTGCCGATGGCATGACTACGACACCGGGCACGGCCGCAGGAGCAGCGGCAGCGGCAGCTGTCGCGTCGTGTGCGCAGTACGCGGAGCACTCTGGTGACGTTGGTGACGTCCGGGGGGCCTTCAATGGGAAGAGTGGTGGTGGGTAGACGGGCCCTTTTTATGAGTAGTACAAGTAGACCATACTACTATGCTTTTAAACACTCATATCCAGGCTATCGCTATGCTCCAGTATTTCTCTCTCTCTCTCTCTTTTCTCTCTCTCTCTCTTTTTTCTCTCTCTCTCTCTCTCTCTCTCTCTCTCTCTCTTTCTCTCTTTGTCTCTCTCTCTCTTTGTCTCTCTCTCTCTCTCTCTAATTCACTCTTCCTTCCTTTCTAGCTATTCTAATACCGTAAGGCCGAGAAGTCTTCGGGCATCGATGATCGCGTGACGCTTGCGACGACCGTAGCCACCGCCGCCTCCTCCGCAGCAGCACGGCTGGCAGCAGCAGCTCTGCTGGACAGGCATGATGGCCTGGAAGAATGAAGAGAGAGAGAGAGAGAGAGAGAGAGAAGGAGAAAGAGAGAGAGAGAGAGAGAAGGAGAGAGAGAGAGAGAGAGACAGCAAGCAATAGAAATATGGAGAAGGAAAAGGGGATGGTATACATAGTGTGAATAAAAGATGCTAGAGAGAATCAAAGACAGAGAGAGAAAAGAAAGACAGAGAGAAAGAGAGAGAGAGAGAGAGAGAGAGAGAGAGAGCGAGAGAGAGAGAAGAGAGAGAGAGAGAGAAGAGAGAGAGTGAGCGAGAGAGAGAAAAGAGAGAGAGAGAAGAGAGAGAGAGAGACCGCGCGAGAGAGAGAGAGAGATAGAGATCCTCACCACTCCTTGCTGGCAGCAGCCGCAGCCGCCTCCGCCTCCGCCGCCTCCTCCGCATCCGCAGCATGGCTGGCAGCATGGTTGACAGCAGGGTTGGCAGCACGGCTGGCAGCACGGTTGACAGCAGCATTGCTTGCATACGGGCGTCAAAAGAATCTGCAAAGGAAAGGCTTGCTCTTTTTCTCTGATTCAACTATAAACAAAACTTGGGAGACCTTTGAAGGTTCCTCCAAGGCTCTCGGCGATTAAAAAACCCTTCTACTTTTTTTATCCAACGAAACGGAGGGATTCTACAAATTTTCCATGTGGAATGTGTTTCTTTCAAAATAGTAATAATAAAGTAACTAATTAATGTAATTAATATTTAAAAAAAAAATGATAAAGAAGCCCACCGATGGCTTCTGGCAGCAGCAACAGCCGCAGCCTCCGCCGCCGCCACCTCCGCAGCCGCCTCCGCAGCCTCCGCAGCAGGGCGTTAGAACGACCTGTGTATTCTTTTTTGTTAGTCTGATTTTTATTAACCATATAAATAAAGTTGGCTTTTCTTCTTGTAAGCTACTTTCTAAGAGACATAGTTGATATATCTATGGGTAAGAAGAGAGATAATCGTGATTCAAAGAGACCTATCCATATGACTGACCTTTGGCTGGCAACAACAACCGCATCCTCCGCCGCCGCCTCCGCCTCCGCCGCAACAGCAGCAACCGCAGAAGCGTTTGTCGCGGCCGTCGACTGCCGTCGCATTGCAGGACGCGTTACAGGCGGCGGTGGCTGCAGCCGCTGTAGGATACGCGTGTGCTGGTGACGGGTATGCGGCAGCATGCGCAGCTGTTGCTGCCGGATAGGCAGCTGCTGCTTGTTGTGCTTGGGCGTGAGCTGCGGCGGCGGCTGTCGGATACGGTTGGGGATGACTGGCCGCCGCCGCTGTCGGGGCTGCGGCTTGAGCCGCCGTTTGGGCGGCTGCTTGTGGCTGCGCAGCTGCTGCCGCTTGGTAGGCGGCCGACTGGGCGTAAGCTGAAGGGTATGACGCGTAGGCAGCGTGAGCGGGGGAAGCGGCGGCAGTGGCGGCAGCGGGGTATGCTGCTGTTGCCGCGGCCGCGGCTGCTGCAGCTGCCTGAGCGTAGTCGGCCGCGCTAGCGGCCGCTGGCGCGGCCGCTGCCGCAGCTGCCGGTTGCTGAGAGGGATACGATGAGTAGTGCGTTGGTTGTGCCGCGGCGGCGGCGGCGGCGGCAGTCGGCTGTTGCGAGGGATACGACGAGAAGCGAGTCGGTGCGGGGGCCGCCGCAGCTACTTGTTCCTGCTGTTGATGTCGCTGTTCCGCAGCTTGAGTGTGTGTCGGATAGGAGGCCGCAAGTGCGTCCGTCGCGGTCGGCTGCGCAGTAGCGGCTGCGGCGGCGTTAGCCGCGGCAGCCGCAGCCGCCGCTGCCTCCTGCGCATGCTCAGTCGCGGCGGCAGTCGGCGTCTGATAGGCGTGCTGCTCTTGCTGCTGGGGCAGATACGATGCCGGCTGTTGAGGATATGCCTGTGGCAGGTATGGAGAAGCCTCAATATTATTTTGATTTTGTTTTTAAAATATATTTACCTGTTTTATGACAGTTGTAGTAAATAAAAAGGGTTAGATAAATGGTCAAAGAGATAATAAATAAATAAGCAAATAAATGAATAAATAAATAAATAAATAAATAAATGAATAAATAAATATAGTAGGAAAACCCCCTCTCTGAATCTACTGTATTTATTCTTTCACACCTGGACATTGCTTGTGGCAAGCAAGAGAGGAAGTAGCAGAGCAGCTGATGCCTTAGGCAGAATGCTGCTTGCTCTCTTGCTGGAGGACTGCATGACGAATGTGGCTTTGGAGTCAAGCTCGCGGTGCATTTATAGGAAGGCACCCAGAAGGTGCCTCCGGGCACTGTCCATGCCTTTTCGGGAGAGAGCAATCTTTTTTCGTCTCTCTGTCCCCTGTTCTTACTTAGAGAGAGAGAGAGTGAGAGAGAGAGAGAGAGAAAAGAGATTTTTGCAAGAGACGCGTGAATATGTTGCGCACACGGAATAACGAAAAGGGCTGTTCCTTCTTTGTCTTCCAGTCTTCAATGTCTCTCTCACCCTCTCTCTCTTTTCTCTCCCTCTCGCTCTCTCTCTTTCCATCTCTCTGCATTGTTCGCTCTCCTCTCTCTTTCTCTGTCTCTCTCTGTCTCTCTCTCCTTCCCCCACACTCTCTAAACATGCAGTCCACACGATGACTTCTTTGAATCTCTGCAAACTTTTGATGGACAAACACGGCGCTGTCGCGTTCGCAACTCTTTCATTCCCTCAATCCCCCGTACCTCTCAATTCTCAGTCTCACTCTAACTCTCATTCGATCTCTCCCTCTCTAACTCTCCACTCTCTCTCTCATTCTCCCTCTCTATCTACCACTTCCCGTTCTCCAATTCCTCCACTGACTTTGTGTGTTCCGTGTAGTCATGTTCATTCACTTCAAGTGTTGATTGTCTGAAGCAGCTAGTTAGGAGGGTGATCACAAAAAAAAGATTATATGTGAGATTTCAAATTCCCACGGCCCATCGCACTCTCATGCGCATATCTTCTCATGTTTGTACTTTATTATTTCAATAGTAAACTCATTCTCTTCTTCTCTGAAGAACCTTTTAAGCAATAAACGTAAAAAAGCCCATTGAGAAATTTGTTAAACTGATTTGAAAATAACGTTGCTATACTACGGGCTATTTTTTCTTCGAATTCTTAAAATATGTTTGGGAAAATAAACACACAAATGATTGGAATTTCACATTGATGAGAGGGCTAACCCGCTTTAGGTTATATACATAATCTTTGTCTTATGTTAGGAGCTTCAATCAGTTGAAGAAGCTACGCTATTCACTCTTCTAGTGAATGATGCAGTTGAAAAGATTAACGATAAGCGATTGACTATTAATTGTTTGGTAATGAGCGGTTTTGTTCTAAGAACAAATGTCTTTACTAAACTCCAAATATGCTTAAAATTCTCATTTTCTTTCTCGCAATGTAGCAATAGAATACAGCCTTATAATATCACGTTTGTGAATGGTTCTATCAATTTATGTATATAAAATGTATACAGCACCATATGAGCAAGCATGCATTTCCACATCTACAATAAAAGAGGAGCAAAGAACGTGATGATGTTCCGAAAGTCCGACATTTTGACATACCACCTGAGGCATTGAAAAGTTCACGGAAATTGTTTTCTTGATTTCGTACAATCTCAATCCAGAACGTAATGGACGATGATTCAGGAATTGCACTTTGAAATGAAGTAATGGAACTCATAGGAATCACACAAGCCCGGTAGGAGATAGATCGATATCGCTGTGGGACACACGAGGGGATGATTACGGTAAAGGAGGGCTGGCTAGAGGATCGTGCACGCCTTGTCGCTGATTTGCGTGCCCCGGCGGCCGGATGAAGTGCCTGCGAGGTGTGCCTCTTCTTCTTTTCGTCGAGCCTCTTTAATCTGCAGCCGTACAATGAATCTTCCACATGTTTAGCGCGAAAGGCGTAAGTAAGGCCAACTCTTCAGTGTGTAATTGAAGTTAATTTTGAAGTACATTTTAAACACATATAATCTTACCCGTGCTGTCAGCTCGCGCTGCTCACGGCGAACTTGATAGGTGACGAGGCGATACGTTCCGACAATCTGAAGAGAAGACGCTTTTTAATATTTCACGTCATCCTTTATGTTACCTTCTCTCTTCGTTAGAATATATGTATCAATAATCCCATATACAAATACTATCATAGAACATTCGAATATAGTCATGGAAAATGCGAATATTGTCATGGAATATTCGCGCCGGCCCGGGCACCGTCAAATTAGCAACGGGCCGGGCCGGGCCTAGGCCGGCCGCGTTTTGGCCATCCCTGGTTCAGACGCGTATTCGGAGTAACACTGGCTGACCTCTGACCGCGACCCCTTCGTGATGGCCGAGTCGAGTGCCGGCTCGTCGATGCCCATCTCGGCAAGGCGCACCAGCACGCCCTCGACATCCTCAAGGAATGCTCTCTCTCTCTCTCTGTCTCTTTCTCTCTCTCTCTCTCTCTTTCTCTCTCTCTCTTTCTCTCTCTCTTTCTCTTTCTCTTTCTCTCTGTCTCTCTCCCCTCTCCATTTCTCGCGCTCTCTTACAAAGAACTGAGTGTCTCACCTTGTCATCGTGCTCGCTCGCCTTCGCATATCGTGAATCGCGTAGCCAGTACATCTTCTTGAAATAAGTCTGTTTTTATTACATAATCGCCTTAATACGAATCAGAACCATTTATTTTTTCCTTTGTCTCTCTCTCTCTCTCGTCTCTCTCTCGTCTCTCTCTCTCGTCTCTCTCTCGTCTCTCTCGTCTCTCTCTCTCTCTCGTCTCTCTCGTCTCTCTCTTTCTCTCTCTCTCTCTCGTCTCTCTCTCTCTCGTTTCTCTCTTTCTCTCTCTCTCTCTCGTCTCTCTCTTTCTCTCTCTCTCTCTCGTCTCTCTCTCTCTCGTCTCTCTCTTTCTCTCTCTCTCTCGTCTCTCTCTTTCTCTCTCTCTCTCTCTCGTCTCTCTCTCGTCTCTCTCTCTCTTCCTCGCTCACCTTGACTTCATCGATGCTCAATCTCAATTGCGGATCCATGTCGAGCATTCTTCTGATGAGCTCTTGCACGAATATGGAAAGATATTCAGGCAGCGAGAATCGGCCGTCCATGATTCGCTGAAAAGCTATCATTTTAAGGGGTGGAATGGTTTTTTTTTTTAAATAATATCTTTAGATTTCGTATAGGTGCAATCATTGGGAGTTGTATAAGTTATATATTTATTATTTTATTATTTTTATTTTTTTTTCAGCCATAATACGAAACGGTCTAGGGGCGATCTAGCCTGCTTGAGGTCTGAGATGGTCTCGCCGCGAAATGGCGTCACTCCGACGACCATAAAGTACAGCAGGACGCCGAGGGCCCAGACGTCAACGGCGCGACCGTCGTAATGCGTGTCGCTAGAACCATGTTCTTTATATCTCTTATATTATCAGTCTACTTGTCAGTCTATTAAAGTAACTAATAATACATTTTGCAGCTAGATATGTAGATAAACAATTACTCATCGAAGACATCAGCAATTACGGACTAGACAAGCATAACAACAAGGAGATGAATGTATACAAAACATGAATATGTATGTATGTGGGTACATACATACATACATATAAGACGCTGCTGACTATAATTTCGCACGATTGCGCTTCAGTCACGGTGCAAGCGGAAATTTTGTCATGATATTTAGAATAATCCAAGAAATATTGAATATTTCACACAAGCGTTTTTGATATATTTTGTTCCGGCTGGACCAAAAGCAATTAAGAAGCAAACCTATAATGAGATGATATATTCTACATATGAATAATATGACGGATGAGACCAACTTTGCTTCATGGCTTTCTTATAGACATATGTAGGTTTGCGATCACAGCAGCCAGCAATCACTGTGAATTAGTTACCTTTTATAGCGCTCAGTGAAATCCCAAGCATCTTCGACGGGAACAAGCGGACTTGCTGGGGAATGAACCATCCTTCAAGATATCATTTAGACTTTTGCTGCTACCTTTTCACTCTAACTAAGCCGGTTAGAATGAAGCTAATTGTAAGGAGTTAGTTGATTCAAGTGAGAAATCATAACGCGTTAGCCCGGTGATGAAATGAGGAGAGGTAAGTTGGCGCGGTCAGAGATAACTCCTTGAAAGGCAAGTATTCAACAGAAATTTTGCGCAAACAATATTAAAAAGCGGAAAATTGTACATATTAATTATTGTTGTATAAGTAAGTAAGTAACATACTTCCACGCCAAACATCCATATAGTAGGCAGTTAGTTACACGAGTAACAGTTAGGTTAGTATTAACGTTGAGGCCCGGCCCGGCCCGGCCCAATTTCCCAAGGCCCCGGGCCGGGCCGGGCCGGGCCCAAGAAAAGGTGGGCCGGCCCGCAGGCCCGATTGGGCCCTCAAGTCAGAAATTCCTGGCAAATTGAAGGTAAAAACGTAAACTTGAAATTTTCGGAAGTGTTTGAAAATGGTTTATATAGTGGCATGTTACTTAGGGGTGGGGGAAACATATTTTTTACTTTGGTAAACTCATGCAAATGCAAAAGAAACCCCCAATTAACATAGAAACAATTTTTGGAAAAAAAAATTTTTTTTTTTGAAAATCGGGCTCAAACGGGCCCACGGGCCGGGCCGGGCCGGGCCCAAAATTACAAGGCCCGGAAATTTCCGGCCCTGCCGGGCCGGGCTGGCCCAAAAATTTTGGGCCCATTCCCACACATACATACACATCGTTGAAGCTCATTAGGAAGAGATCTTTCACTACTGCCCGTTGATGGTTCATACACTTGTATATGCATGTAACTTAACGCTTATTAGTGAGTAACATAATGCTAATAATCCATACAAATTAAAACAGTGACAATTAGTTAGTAGAATGAGTGTAATTTAACGCTTGTGCAGTGCGTGATAAACTAAAATATGTAAATTCATACCGTAATACATATGTAAATTAATTCATGAGCATATGTACATACCGAAAGAGCTCGGGAGCCGCATACGGTGGTGAGCCGCAGAAAGTGGCCAAGTGGCCGTCTGCCGTGCTGCGTGAGAAGCCAAAGTCCACGAGCTTGAGCAGGCCTTTAAAAATAATATTAGGGTTTAAATTTCCCGCCATTAAACTCATACAGATTTGAATGAATAGTTTTTTTCCCAAGTTGTGAAGTTATTCATACACTTCTTCACCATAAGAAGTCAGCAGCCGCACATGTAATCTTATCGAAGATGGACGAACGTTAGATGAACAAGAGATGAACGCAGAAATGAAAGATCGTTGAACATTTATATGCTTATACACGGGAGCTCGTCGAACATTTTCGAGCGTTTAACATTTTCGCTCAGCGCTGTGCGATGGAAGCAACGATGAACGTTCATCGCTGGAGAAATAGTGTGTAAAAGTAGGAGAGTTTTTGGAGTAATGGGGGAGCATGTTTGTCTGTTTCTCTCCATTGTGCCACGTTAAAGCTTACTTCTCTAATCGTCGACGAACATTTTTGAAAAAAATGATGAACGAACCTTCGTATCAGTGTCGTTCATCATTTTTTTTTTTCGACGCTGATGGCTTTTCTTGTTTGTTGTTTTGTAAAACAACCTTTTTATTTGTTTTGGATGCATTTAACTTGATATACTGCATATTGTTTCACGTTGCTTGGTGGCTTTCGCGGTAAAAAAGCTTGGCGCCAAGCTGCTCGATTCTCAAATCTAGTCTGCGTTAAAATGTTCTTCTTATTCCTCTTTGTGTTGCTGTTTTCATTTCTAATTTGATTCTTTCTGGAGTTACAGGACTCCTCGGTATCACCGCGTCTTCGTATGGCGCAGTGGAAAAGCTGCACGGAGAGCGGGCGCGACAGCGGCGCCAAGCAGTCTTCGTATTCTGGGCGACGTTCCTGCAGTCGACGAGAAGGTTTGCTGCAGCCATTTTTTTATTCCAATCTAGTGTGCTTTTAGGCCTAAGCCTTAAGGCAAAGAGATATTTGCTCTAAATAATTCCTTCTTATTCATTCTGTGTTAGGTTTTTTTTAATTTGATGCTTTCTCGAGTTACAATACTCCGCATATTCAGCGCGCCCATGAGGTCCTTGTGTGGCGCAGTGGACCTGATGCGACAGCGACGCCTAGCGGTCCACATCCTACGAAGCGCGCCCTTTCCGACCTTCTTGCAATCGACGAGAAGGTTTGCTACAGCTAATATTTTTTTCTAGCAACTGTTTTGAGGATATAGTAAATATTATCGTTGTGCAGTCCTCGTTAGTATTCCAATCTAATGGTTTTTCGTATGTTTTCTTTTTCTATTCTTTCGTTTTCGAAATTGAGCTCGTATCTTTTAACTTTAAGTCGGGGATGTTTTAATTAAGTCAAAGAGGTATTTGCTCCCTTGCGTTACACGCTCTACATTTACGTGGTTTGCCCTATTTATGATGCTTGCAATTAGGTCTCAGTTAATTTCAGTTCCTTGCTGTTGGATGGCCGTGCCAAGCAGTAGTCCACCCATCCACTCCTTCGTCGCCAAGCTACGTCTACTTCCTGTGAAGGTGTGTTCATCTTATTGTTACTTTTATTCGCTGAAATCCACTCCAGTGGTGTTAATTGATGCGTGGAACACATTCATTTATCATTCTTCATGGTGCTCATGGTGTTCCAGCGAATACGGTAACAGAGCTACCGTAATTTATGCATTAAGGTAATACTTCATTTTCTTAAAAAAAACCATTCCAGCATTTGATTGTAGCTGTTAAAAAAGTTTAAGTATCAAATAACACCCCTAGAATGATTTCCGCGTTAAATATAAAGTAATGCATTGTGTTTCCATGGTGTTCAAGCGAATACGGTATAAAGCTACCGTAATATATAGCTGAAAGTCATACTTATTGCTGTTCCAAAGTATTATTTATCAAATCCCCCTTCTCATAAATAGTTCATATATTGTGTTTCAGCGATGGCATTGACGAGGAATGGTCGGCATTCGCCAACACTCGGACAACAAGCTGGACGCGCTGCTTCTCCGTCTGAATTCGTCCCCCTCCCCCCTCGACTGCCTTCGATGTTGCAGGCAAACACACCAAGTGTTTTATTTGCGTTTTTGTTTCTCTTGTACTTGATTCTGTTCCCCTTTGTTCCTGCCACATTACTGTCGCTTTCCTTTGTAAAATCAACTTTTATTTTACAAAGATGTTTTTTTTCTGTGATGTTGCTCTCATTTATCCTTACACTCGCCAACCTTGCAAGGTACTTAATGATGGTAGGCTTAATAATACTAGTCTTAAATATTCTCTAATTTCTAGTTAATATCATTAACGGTCCACAAAGTGCATAAAGCTCGTTCACTTTTAACTAGTACTAATGAATGTCCAAAATGGTGAAACTCTGCGTGCCATGGTTGGGGAATCTGTGAAGTTCTTTTATTCTCTTTCTCTCTCTCTCTCTCCCTCTCTCTCCCTCTCTCCTTCTCTTTACGTTTCTCTCTTCTCTCTCTCTCTCTCTCTCTCTCTCTCTCTCTCTCTGTCTCTCTCTGTCTCTCTGTCTCTCTGCCTTTCTCTCTCTCTCTCTCTCTCTCTCTCTCCCTCTCTCCTTCTCTTTACGTTTATCTCTTTCTCTCTCTCTGTCTCTCTCTCTCTGCCTTTCTCTCTCTCTCTCTCTCTCTCTCTCTCTTTCTCTCTTCCTCTCTTTCTCTCTCCCTCTCCCTATTACACATGAGACATTAGAAGAAGTGAAATACATAATATAAAAGCCGAAAAAAAACAATTTGGTAGGTTGCGGCGAGGCGAGACCCCTCAAAGTTGCTTTGACCAAGATTACATGTGCGGCAGAGATTTTCAAAGGTGAATGAATGTCAACGAACCATTTGGCTCACTGAACATGATATTCTCTGCCTTTATGTCTCGATGAGCGATATGAAGGTCATGCTGAAAGAATTGTAGAGTTGGATGGCTTCGACTTTCTTTCTCTGTTTCTTACTCGGCCTCTTTAACCCTTTCTGCTCTTTTCTCTATCTCTCTCTCTTTCTCTGTCTCACATTCTCTCTCTGCGTATCTGTCTCTCTCTCCGTCCCTCCCTTACCAGATGCCCGACGGCAGCAGTGATCTGCGCGAAGAGTATCTTGGCCTCCTCCTCCTTGAGCTTGCCCCTCTCATGGACGTGCTGATAGAGTTCTCCGCCTCGTGCGTACTCGACCACGAGATGGACACGGTTCAGCGTCTCCACCACCTTTGCAATTTATGCATTACGGTATGAATTTACATAATGTCAATAAAGATCTTTAATATAAAGGTTGCATGGAAGCAATTACAAATTATGACTTTGAGCGAGAAAGTAAGAGAGCTAGAGAGAGAAAGAGAGAAAGAGAGAGAGATACATTATATTTTCAGGTTAGATGGAGAAACGGAAAGAGAGAGAGAGAGGGAGTGAGAGAAAGAGAGATAAATATTGTTTTCATGTTCGGATTCATTGAACACTCTTTTTTTTGTGATTGATCACTAAAGTAGAAGAAACCGTGACATGCTTGCTCTCTCAGTTTCGGTCATGAGTCGCGGTTAACCGTGCACTGCGCGCGATTACTGATATGTACGTGAAACCGTTATGACATCTTATCATTTCTGGAGTACTCTCATTCCTGATTCTTATCATTTCGCTTAAAGGGGCCAAAAACTCATTTTTGAATTCGCGCCTTTTTGCATGAGAAACAATGGCGATACAGCATGTGATTTGGAGAGAGACGCGACTATGATGGTCATGAAAATTCAGATATAGATTGCTGTATTGAGTTTCGTTTTGCTCTTCGTGCTCCTCTAAGAATGAAACCCAAATCACCTCAAAGAGTCTGATAATGTTGGGATGATTGACAACTTCCATGTTGGCGATTTCGCGCGCGAGCAGCCGCTGCGCCTTCTGGTCCATCTTTGTCTTGTCCATGATTTTCACGGCGACGCGCTCTTGAAAGAGGAATTTTATTTTTAAATTTTTTTTAAATTATATATATATTTTTTGTCATTTATTTCTTTATTTTTCTACCAAAAACAATTTTATATTATAGATTGCTCATGGAAATACATACACATATTTCAAATTCCATTAAATCCTTGTTTAGTTCAAAGTAATATGAGGATCTAGGAGCAAATGTTGTCTTCACCACTTTTCACACACTTTAGATGTGAAATGGCACAAAGTATGCAGAGATCCTCGCTCTTTTTCTATGTATAAGTTCATTAGCGATAAAACAATTTTTCTCTCTCTTTTTTCAGCTTCCGGAACATCGTTTCAAGCACAACAGGCCGAAGCGAATTAGTCAGAACGGGGGGCTTTTCCGGAAGTGGAATGGAAAATTCCATTAGTTGAAGAGGGTTGCTAGAGAGATTCTGTGTGTATGATCACGAATATAGAAATGCCATCGTGGCCAAACGTGAATAATGGCTCAAAGTGAACAGGAATTCTTGTTATCTCTCTTACTTCTTTCTCAATTCTTTTTCTCCTCCTGTCTTCCTACCCTCTCTCTCTCTCTTTCTCTCTCTCTCTCAATCTCTCTCTCTCTCTCTCTCTCTCTCATTCTAACCATTCGTTAGTACATGAACACCGATCTTGACTTTGGAGAAGTTGCCGGCGCCAAGCTCCTTACCAAGACGATAGAAGCCAACCCGCTTGCCGATGGCCACCTGGCAAAAGGATATATTAAAGGAGCCAGAAAAATCCCGCTTTAATTCACGCCTTTTATCCTGCAGCAGGGCGGGATAGACTGTGAGTTAGAGAGAAGCGACTGTTAGGAGAATTCAAATAGAGTCTTTAGCCATCTCTCGATCTCAATCTCTTTCTCTCCCTCTTTCTCTCTCACTCTCTTTCTTTTCCTCCTTGTCTCTACATTCTGTCTCTCTCTACCTCTCTCTCTCTCTCTTTCTCTTAATCTTTCGCTCTCCCTCTCTCCCTCCCTCTCTCTCTCTCTCTCTCTCTCTCTTTCTCTCCCTCTTTCTCTCTCTCTCTCTCTGTCTACCTGTCTGTGTGTCTCATCATTGTTCGCGAGGTCATGGAGCACTCTCTGATAAGTGAGCAGTCGTCGCTGGTCACTGATGCTGATGGACTCCGAGCTGCCCGCACTGCTGTTGTTCGTGCCCTGCCCTCCGGCAGTACCCTAGAAACATTTGAAATATTGATTTAGCAAAAAATATATAAAATTTTATAAAGTAGTTATTTATGTACATATTTTGAGAAGCCAAAAAAAACTCAAGTTTGAATTCGCGTCTTTTTGCCTGACATGAGGAAAGTCGCGACTTTATTGGTCAGGAAAGTTCAAATACAGATTATTGTTAACTTCTGCGCAGCTATTATTTTTAAGAAATTACAACTACATATCGTTATAATTAGACGCTTTATTTTTTCAAGCTAGAAACAATTGGCGACGTGCCTGTTGATTCGCGGCCGAAGCGCCTCCCGGCAGAGAAAAGGCCGAAGTTGTGCGAGAGGAGAATTGCGAGGCGCGGCTCTGTAATTAATCGAGAGAAAATAATTAATTAATAATTAATTACAAATAATTTTTCCTTAGGAATTATTAGGCGTATTCATCTATCTTTTTTTTTGCAATCGAGACAATACTCAGCACAGCTTAAGGGCTTTGAACTAATCGTTTGTGGCTTTCTCTCTTCTTTTCCATCAATTCTTCGTGGCAGACCCACAAGCCTCGTTTCATTCCTATCCACGTTGTCGTAAGCTTTATCCAAAAGTAAATCCTGGGACGAAGGCGAGAGAGAGAGGGAACAAGGAAGCCTTTTACGTTTACATTCAATATGCATATACTATCTCAGAGAGCGGATCAAGGCATTAATTGGAAACGTTGTACTTCCTATCTTAGTCTTTTTATTGCGCCAAATCTTTTTGCTAACCTTTCGTTTAAACGCAATTTTGCCGGAGGAAGTTGGAGTGTGGCAAAAAAAAAGAGTAGTGAAGGGCCACAAGAATCTGTGGCAAAGATGTTGGAGGGGAATGCCTCTACATGCCTTGTCCTGGCTTTTGCCCTCCTTTGAGCAATCAATAGCGATGATCCTTCATATGGCTATAGGCCCTCCCCAAGTGGAGATTTCGGGAAGGCTAACTAAGGCTCTAGCTTTGGTATCTCCTAGATCCCCCTGGATACAGATAATTCATGTGGTGGATGTCTCAGATTAGAGTAGGAAAGCGGAAAGGACCTCTCTCTCTCTCTCTCTCTCCGAACTAATTCGTGTCTAGAGGTTGCATATGTATGTACATATATTTGCCATTTCCGGACGCCTTATAAATAGACTAGAACCTAAATGTCGTCGAAGAAAGATAACAAACATGTATGAATAGAGGAAGGAAGTGATGAGCACATCTTTTTGAGAGAATCTTAGCGGAGAAGAAGAAAAAGGAGGCTTTCAGAAGTACGAGTTTTGAGCATTCTATTGCTTACACTAGTGTAAGCGGTAAGATTAAATTCTAAAATACACTAACAATTATTGTTGTTTCATTCAAGCATAGTCTCAATTCGTATTTTCACAACCGTTCAGAAGTGTTACGTGCCTTTCAAAAAACTCCATATACCGTCTCTACAGTAAAATAATTCAATTTCATGAAAAACGGAAAGGGCTTTTGGTGTGTTTTCCTTGAAGCGACGGGTTTTAGTTGATAGTTTTCTTTTGTAAATTAAAACATTTTGCATGAGGTTTTTCATTTAAAAAAAATATTGTTTCAATTTGACGAAGAAAGAAAGAAAAAGACGCTAACCCTTGAGGCGAGGGGTGGCTCTGGGGCGGCGGCAGCGCCTTCGGTGCCGGGCGCCGGGCGGAAGGGAGGCGGCGCCGAGTCGGACGCGTCACTCCTGCGACGAGAGAAGATGCTACCGTAGCAGCCACCAACGAACATGATTCTGATTCTGTTCGCGCCAGGACCATCACGGGTGGTGGTGGTGCGACGCCAGCGTGGCGAGAGCACTATGGTAGAGCTGGCCAGAGCGCGCCGCGAAAGAGATAGACTAGCGCCCGTTCTATGGGCTATGCGGCCTTGCGATGGGGGAGGCGAGAGAAAGAGAGAGAGAGAGAGAGAGAGAGAGGGAGAGAGAGAGAGGGAGAGAGAGAGAGGGAGAGAAAGAGAGAGAGAGTGAGAGAGAGAGATGGAGAAACAGAGAAAAAGAGAAAGGTAGAGAGACATATCATCAAATAAGTGAACAGAGACAGAGATATTGAGTGAGTGAGAGATAGAGAGAGAGAGAGAGAGGCAGAGAGAGATAGAGAAAGAGCTAGATAGTGAGACAGAGAAAGATATCATCAAATAAGTGAACAGAGACAGAGATATTGAGGGAGTGGGAGTGTAAGCGAGGCAGAGAGAGAGAGAGAGAGAGAGAGAGAGAGAGAGAGTAAAAGAGTGAGACGAAATAACTTGTGGCCAAATCGGAAATGAGATTCGGGATGGGAGTAGAGGAGTGGTGATGAGGAAGGGCTGCTTGCTCTGTGTTTGCATTTATAGAAGGCAAAATCATAAAAAAAACTGGGTAGATACGAGAACGGGAAGAAGAAGAAAGGGTGAGAGAGAGAGCGAGAGGGAGAAAGAGAGAGATAGAGAGAGCAAGAAAGATAGAAGAGAACGGGAAGAAGAGAGAGCGAGAGAGAGAGCGAGAGAGAGAGAGAGATAGAGAGAGCAAGAAAGATAGAAGAGAACGGGAAGAAGAGAGAGCGAGAGAGAGCGAGAGAGAGAGAGAGAGAGAGAGAGATAGAGAGAGCAAGAAAGATAGAAGAGGACGGGAAGAAGAGAGAGCGAGAGAGAGAGCGAGAGAGAGAGAGAGATAGAGAGAGCAAGAAAGATAGAAGAGAACGGGAAGAAGAGAGAGCGAGAGAGAGCGAGAGAGAGAGAGAGAGAGAGAAAGAGAGAGAGAGAGAGAAAGAGCAAGAAAGAGTTCACAAATTAGCGGCGCTCTTATGACCGTATTCCACTACATGCACATATGTATGTACATACATAGTACTGAAGGCGGAATGGCGAATCCGCCTTTTTCAATCCGCTCATTGCGCCGCATTTTCATAGATCATTTCACTTTAGCTGGAGGATGTAGAGGGCGTGATTCAGGGAGATGTATGCGAGGTCTCGAACGGATCTTTATCGTGCGAGTTGCAGAAAAGCGGACTGGGGTTCTAATGAATCATCTTTTGTGCTGTTTAGCTCTGGTTACTGATAGCCAGGGATGTGTGCAATGCCAGTCTTGCTGGGCTCTATTGTAGCGCCTGGTGTCCGGACCGGGTCAGGCCAACGATTGACCCGGGCCTGATTTTGGGCATTGCTGATTGCTAGTGTCAATCATAGCAACAATCGATCAATATTTCGATGAGTGAGTGAAAAAGATCAGAGATTAAAGATCAGAGATCAATGATATTAATTACTAACTGGTCATCATCATCGTCGTCGTTGTCGTCCTCTTCATCCTCGGCGACGTGCCGGTCGACGCTGCGGGTCGGCTCGGAGTACGCGATGCGCACGGCGCGCAGCTTCTCGAGACGCTGATGGAGCGGAGGCCACTGGTGGTGGAGGGCTCCTGAGAAGAGAGAGAGAGATGTAGAGAGAGAGAGAAAGAGAGGGAGAGAGAGAGCAGAAAGAAGAGAGGAGGGCAAAGAGAGATAGATTAGAGGGTAGAGAGAGAGAGAGACAGAGAGAGGGCAGACAGGAGAGAGGGAGAGTGATGTATGCGATGAGGGACACTGAGGTGAGTCAATAGGGGACGATGGTACTTGAGAGGAGACAGCATAATTGCAATGCCAGCCTTTAAAAATCCAGCTACAGTAGTCTCAAAGTGTCCGTTACAGTATCCCCTTCCCTCTACAGTATACCTCAATCCTCTTACCATTTTTGTTGATACATGGCGCGCCATTCATGCCCGGCTCGACGTGTTCGCCGACGAGTGCACGCGCAGCAGGCACGGAAGACATCTGTTTAAGGGGCAGGAATTGATCAACTTAAGAGAGATTATGAGAATTGACCAATTAACTTCTCCCTCCGAACACACCAGAATTCAACCAATTAGTAAACTTCTCCCTCCGAACAGACCAGAATTCAACCAATAGTAAACACCGCCGGAAATATGATGTGATCTCTGTCTCTGTCAAACGGCTCTCACGAGAGAGTAGTTTTCGGAATTAGTTATTGGTTATATGGTAGATTTCCGTCTCCAGCCGTTGCGCATATTCAAAGATCATGCTAATGTAGAAAAAGAAAATTGCTGCTAGATTCATGATGGGGTTCATGAAAGTGAACATGGGGGGTGGCGGAAGCGAAATATTTAATGAGAAAATTTTTTTTGAAATAAACTTTAAAAAATGAAAAAAAAATAAATATATTTATCCATAATGATGTTTGGATGGCCGGCTTTTTGCTCACCATAAAATGGGAGTTAAACCAGTGGCCAGCCAGCCAGCAAGCCTCCCACCACGATTTTACTAATCCTCACAAGGCATGAAGTAATCTCGGAAATGGCTGGCTAGCTCTGAGAGATTAGCCGAGATAGACCAGAGCTGATCATTAGTAGAGTAATTTGAAAAAGCTAACTCTTCACGAGAAGAAAAATCTTAAATCTGTTTATTTTGCTAATTTCTTTCAGATATGCAATTTTTTGAAGCAACAAAAAAACAACGTTTAAGGATGGGACGGCAAAATACGCCATAAAATAGAGAAGAAAACATTTTTTAAAGAACGCAAATATTGTATTCTTGTATTAATGGTGACCATCTTTCTTTTGTTTACGATGAGAACAAAAGGCAGATTTGTTTGATTATATCTGCGCGATTGGCGGAAGAAACAACTGTGTTTTGCTAAAAAAAAAAAAGGCAAAAGGCTTGCTGTTCGGACAGAAAAAGCATGTGAGCTTTGTTGTGTTCGAAGCAGAGGCAAGAGACTATGGAGAGATAGAGAGTGAGAGAGAAAGCAAGAGAGAGAGAGAGACAGAGAGATTGGATGAGATAACGAGGAAGACACAGAGAGAGAGAGAGAGAGTGAGAGAGTGAGGGAGAGAGAGTGGGTGAGACAATGAGGAAGACACAGAGAGAGAGACAGACAGAGAGCGAGAGAGAGAGACAGACTGAGAGAGAGAGAGTGAGAGAGAGAGAGAGATAAGGAGAAGAGTGCGCAATATCGTTATCAATAACGCTTTTACCTCACAATCAGCCAAGGGATTCGCTAAGTGCAGTCTGAATAGGAAAGATGTAAATTTCAGCGTGGACATGAAGAAATAATTGGAAATGGATGGTTCGCATGAAAAGAGGCGTTAGAAAGACAAAAACCAAAGCTACGCGAATGAGAGAGAGAGTGAGAGAGAGATAGAGAGAGAGAGAGAGACAGAGATAGAGAGAGAGAGAGAGAGAGAGGGAAGAGAGAGAGAGACAGAGATAGAGGGAGAAAAGATACATGAAGAGAGGAGAGGAGTAAAATATACGAGAATAAGAATACAGAGAGAGAGAGAGGGAAAGAGAGTGAGAAAGAGTGAGAGAAAAGGTGTCAATACTCATTCTCCCCATTCATATCATGGAAGCCGCTCAGGGGGAAACCCCACAGAATCCCAGTTTGAATCTACGGTCATTTGCCAAGAGACTCTCCATACTAAGATTTCAAAGTAATTGGTATAAAAAGATTGCTTAGTTTCAAAGGGTCCTCACTATTTCTCTATTTCTTCTCATTCTCTCATTTTCCTACCTTCGTCGGTCGTCTCTATTTCTTTCTTTTTTCAATCTCTTATTTTGCTACTTTCTTCTATCTTTCTTTCTCATTGTTCAGATGAGAATGAATAAGAAGAGTATAACAGAAGAGGAACTAGACGAAGGGATTGCAGGTAAGAATGGACTGGCAAGGGATTGAATCTGCGAATGAGTGTTCGTCTAATTGGCTAGTTGAAGTCGACTTGAATATCAGTTCTGAAGTGGAGGACGAATATTTGAAGAGGGGAGTGGGCAGGGAAAGAAAGAGAGAGAGAGAGAGAGAGATAGATAGAGAGAGAGATAGAGAGAGAGAGCGAGAGCGATACAGAGAGAGCGAGAGAGAGAGAGAGAGACAGAGAGAAGCAAACGGAAGTGGGTAAAGAAGCATAACAGTAAGTGAAGGGGCTCTAATTATGCAGTAACTTCTATCACATTGCCACTCTGACGAATCCTTCGCTTCTTTAATAGAACACTGAAGGGCAATGTTTCAGCCGACATTGCCAAGAGATTTTTTTAAATACAAGACGGAAATCAGGTTTTGATTAAGGTTTTAACAAAGATATTTCATATAAAATGGAGAATTATTTTCCTTCACTACAGGACATCATATGGAGCCCAGCAATATATGTACATACATACATATGCCTTATAAACAAAAGTAAAGATAACTGAAATTTCTAAAGGAATTCCTAAAAGGAGCGAATGTATGAATAATTCCATATTATTGCGGGTTAAAGAGACTATAATTAGAGAGAGAAAGAGAGAGAGAGAGAGAGAGAGAGAGAGAGAGAGATACTAGCGAAAAGTTCATCTCGAAAACCAAGTGCAAAAGGGCTATTTATCGGAGAGGACATATTGTGGAGAAGAGAATTTCGTGGTATTTTATTAAATTCAACAGTATTGAAATTTTAAACTATTTAATTCCCGGAATCATAGTTCATTTATACATTTCTTTTTCATATGCAGCTGAAATTTAGAAGTGGAAAAATCATTTTCTCTCTCTCCAAAACATCTAAAGTGAAACTCACCATTGTTTTGAGAGCGGCGAAATCTTAGGACGGGAAGTTTTCTGCAGAGTTTTTGGAGAAGAGACTAATTTCTTCGATGTTTCCTCTTTGAGGATCCCAGTGGTGGGTGAGCTTATAACTGATTGGTGGGAGGGGCGGGCTAACGGGACCGAATGTACCGGAAACCGAGAAAGATTCGTGGTGAGACCACAAAACTCGGCACCAAAATAGAAATGAAGACTTCTCTGAGAAATGTGGCCCCGTTGTGATCAGAGTTGATTCATTTGTGACTGCATTTCGGCTTAGTAAACATATCCTTCATATCAGAGAAAATAAAAAAAATTTAAAACATCTTTGAGAAGACTTCATATGAAATCGGAAAACGAAAACGGGAGCGCGACAAGTGTGTCGATTTCGAATTTAGAACCAGCTGACACATATTAGAGGGAGGAAAGAGATAGTGACCGGGGGGGGGGGGGTAGGGATAGAGGAAAAGAGGAAGTGTTTGAGAAGACTTCAATTATCGCCAATTCACTCTGTGCTTCCCTTAACCTCTAGTTGATTTGCATGATGCATCCGGTGTGCCCGAGGAACCAGTGACATTATACGAAGATCCATGTTGCCATTACTTTTAACAAATATATAGTATCTTTGGAGGCGGACTGTTGGCCTTCTCTAATGTTTCCAGGCTAGATAACAATATTTATCGAAAAAAATTTGCTTCAATAAACCAGCTTTCGTAATGTATAAATATACAAAGTTGTTTACAATAATATTTGTATAATAATATTATTATAATATCTAATTTATTAAAAAAAAATTCTATCCAACCGTGAGCGAGCGCGTGAATGGCGTCTGAGTCCGCTTCATTTGGATCGACGGATTACGGTAGACTAGAATAGGTGGATACGGTAGCCTAGATGAGAATATCCCTTCGAGACCTCCCTTACCTCTTCGCACGATGTTGAACAGAGATGGACTGCAAGGATCAACTGGGGCACGAATGAAGTGGGGAAAAGGATTACTAGTAGCTTCGAGAACCGAAAAAGCTGTGATAACATGGCAACAACTATCTAGGAAGAGAGTAAGCAGAGATAGAGAGAGAGAGAGCGGAGAGAGAGAGACGAGAGACGAGAGAGAAGAGATAGAGAGAAGAGATAGAAGCGAACAGAGAGGGATCGAGTAAGTAGTAGGGCGTAGGAATCCTTTCATTGGAGTTCCCTTTATCTCGCTTTGCGCATATTTAACCCTTATTTCTCATCATTCTGAGTCTCTTCACCTCTCTCAGTCTCTCTCTCTCTTTTCATCTCTAGCTTCTCTCCTTTCCACTCTCACTCTCTTCTCCATCTGTTGAAGTCTCGCTAGCTTGCAAGCTCGATGTTATCTTTTATTATCCGGGAATCAGACGCGAGATCCACCCCCACCTTTTTGCACATCTCTTCTAGACAAGTCGGAATATCAATAACTGCTACTGCTTCCGGAAATATGGCAGAGGGAGTGTTTGTGAGAGAGAGCGACAGAGAGTTAGATAGAGTTAGAGAGAGAGAAAGAGAGAGTAAGCGAGATCAGAGAGACAGAGACAGAGAGAGAGAGAGAGAGAGAGAGAGGGAGGGAGGGAGGGAGAGAGAGGGCGAGAGAGGGGGGGGGTTGAGAGGGAGAGAGGGAGAGAGAGAGATAGGAAAAGGCGGGCGATAACGGAAGAGAGCGAGATATTCGATGACATTTGAGAATTCTATCGTGAGGAATGAGATCAGGAGAGATGCTGAGAATTAGACAGACGAAGAGAGAGAGAGAGCGAGAGAGAAAGAGAGAAAGAGAGAGAGAGAGAGAGAGAGAGAGAGAGAGAGATGAAACCATACTACGGTAGCAGAGTGCGAGAGAAACAAACAAGGCAAGATTGGTTGTGGATTCAGAGGGAAAGGGCGCAGATTTTGAAATGATGAGAGATAGATATCCGAAGGAGTGGAGAAGGTGTCGGATTAGCAGGATCTACCTTGGCTGATTAAGACATCTCGAGAGTGTTGTATGGGAGTGGAGGAAAATAAGGAGAAAAAGATGAAGAAGAAGAAGAGGTAAAGCCATTCCTCCTCTTCCTTGAAACTACACACACGGAATATGAATTGATGGAGAGTGAAATCTGCTCTTCTTTCCATTTCAATGCATTCACATAATAACTTAGTAATTAAAAGCAAAATCAATAGTTCTTTTCCTTTCCGGACTTTTGACAAGGAGGTTTCACGAGTGAAGAGATGAACATGTGGTCTTTATTCAGTCAGTCGATTGCAAAATGAGAGGTACACATTTCTAAAGACGCCTCTTCAAATTAGCCTTAATGTACGTGTAAATCATTGATATCAGCTGACAATGAGAATTTGTTCTTGCATGAAAAAAAGTGTGAGTCCCATGAAAATCACATGGGTCATTATTCGTCCCGAACGCAGAAGATTTTAACTTATAACTGAGAAATAATATCTTAAAAGCCTGCAAAATGTTCTCTCTAAATATTTGTTTATTTAGTAGTATAAAGCAAAGATAAAATGCATACATACATACGTATGTATGTGTATTGTTCTCCTCTTCTTGTTTACTACAGCCTTTCCCTCAACATTTTCGTAGTATTCAATCCGTTTCGTGCGTATGGATTAAGGAATCCGATACTTTGCAGAGCATTCATATGTATTATTCAAGGCAAGATTGATGTTTAATCTTTTAGTAGTTCCTACTTCACCAAACCTGTAAGGGCACTGGGCAGTTTATGGAACGAATGAGAACTATATGTATGTATGTATGTACATACATATGACGCGATTTGTGAGAGAATCGTAAGGAACCCAAAGAGCTGACGACCCGGCAAAATTAGATTTCGCTCAAAGGATCTTCATAGGTACTTTTTTAACCCGGCGAAACGGTTGGAATGTCCGGGAGTCTGAAATTACCATTTTGGCGAGCTATGCGACGTTTAAAATTAGAGAGCCCTGTGAGATTTGCTGAGACCACGAAGCAATATTCGTGAAAATTTTGTTATACATACATTGACAAGATATTGCTTTATAAAGCTACTAAAGTAGAATTTGAAAATATTTACTTTTACGGTCTCAAATTTTCCTCTAGACTTTGGAGAGGCGCCATTCTCTTATAAGGAAAATAATCATGTGTTTTTTTTCAATCTGAAGTTGTAGAGCAAAAAAAATTATCTTTCCAATGAGCTATAGTATGACAGATATCGACGAGGTCTTTAATGTTTCCCAGGCACTAAACTGATGAAATACGCGCGTTCAGCGTTTCGTTGGCCGATGCTCCTGGTACGGTAAGAAGAAAGGCATAGTCGCAGGATGATTTAGCAGAGTGCGAGCGAGTTCGAGTCTGTATCCAGAGAGCAGGTATTCGATTCTCCGGACGATCAGAATGTTTTGCCCGGCAATTAACAAATTTGTTTCGCATTTAAATTCTATTTAAACAGTTCAATAAAAAACCTACGTAAATTCCCCTCTAGAATACCTTCATGCTGTATATCGCTTGTGTTGCGCTTTCGGCCTACGAAACGCCCAAGCAAAGTGCATGCCGCTGCACTGGAACTGAACCGTGCGGGTTTCAACAGTTTTGTTACTGGGAACTAGTATTGTTGGGCCATATTAATTCTTAAAAGTATAAAATTTGCATTCTCCAAATATTTATTGTTGCGCACTATATAATTTTTTTTAGATACATTTAATCCAAAAAGAAATCTCTTCAAGACCTGTAATCTTCCTTACCGCGCAGGAAACGATAAGAGAGCGGATGCCGCGCTGAGAATAAAAAGGAGAGAGGCGCGACGGGGGAAACAGCGCCATATTTTGTTTCCAGCAGATTTTTTTTCTCAGTCAAAAGTCGGAGCATTTGGCCGCATTTTGTAGACAATTATGCCTGCTAGCTTGTCATCTGTTTCCTCAATGGAATAGATTTGTAGTATTTTTTGTTGCAAAATCTTAAATTAATTAAAATTACTGAAAATAATTTTCTGAATTTTTTTTTTCATTTTCGGGCGCTAGGAGGGAAGCACGGCGAGTAGAAGCAGTGGTTAAAAAAGCGCGGAGGTCAGCTATAGAAGTGGAAGATCGTTGTGATAATGAGTTTGTAAGGCTTCCATATAGCCTACATACATTTCGAAAGCAAGACATAGTTGTTTTAATGATGTGGATGTGAACATGATCGTATATAAAAGCCCCAGAATATGGATGTACATACATAAATGCCTGCACCAGAAATGGAGGAAGAATGGAAGATAGATAGAGAGAGAGAGAGAGAGAGATAGAGGGAGAGAGAGAGGGGGGGGGGGGGAGAAGGAGAGGGAGAGAATGAAAAGCTGCCTAGATGAGAAATAGTACTCCCTTTTCTCTCCTCACTTTCGATTGTCATTTTTAAAGGAATCTGAGCCTTTATGTACATTGGTGCTTGATACTCTAATGATTCATGGTGTACTTTACAGAACATGAAAATGCATGGGGTAGCTTTTTACACAACTATATGTACGTAAATGCCATGTACACATGTTCAAGTTCTTGGTTTATCAATATAGAATTTGATTTTTTTAATGATTAATGAGATTAATTAACGGGCTTAATTAATTAGATTAATGTTTCTAGATGACCGCTTCGCAGAGTGCCGTGGATGCTCGTTTGAAAACGCTCTCTCTGCTCGTTCTCATCGCGCAGACTTCTGCCACAGTCCTTGTCTTGCGATACTCGAGAACTCAGGTACATACATATACATAGCTAATATATATTACTTTTTGATTACTTCCTCCTTTCTAAACATTCTTGCAATATTTAAAATAAATGTAAATAGATAGATAGATAGGCAGATAAGTAAACAAACAAGTAAACAACTGGACAAATAATGCGAGCCGACAGCATACACCTTCCGAATCAGATTACGGATGGTCCTCGGTACACGGCATCCACTGCAGTGTTCGTTGCAGAGGTGGTCAAGGTGGCCGCATGCCTCGTTGTCCTCTTCAAGCAGGAGGGTGCATACTTACAACTTTTATTTCTTACTTTCTTTTTCGTACGAAACCAAAAATTAAATGAGATTTCTACTCCATTGGAAGATAATTTGTTTCTGAAGTGCATATGCGCAGATATTGTTAGGATATTATAAAATTAATGAATTTTTAATTTTTATTCATTCTGCAGGATTTAACTTTGGACGATTAGGAAACATGCTGTGGAGAGATGTGCTCGCACAACCTCTCGACACGCTAAAGGTTAAAAAGCATATGCATTCAGAAGTATGTGTATGTTTTTTTTTACTATTTTTATTCTTCTTAATTTTATTTGCTCACTACTAACTATACTTCTTCTCCTTTATACTATACAGCTATGTATGTAAATTACTAACATGTCAATCAAGGATTATTAATTATAATCGGTCAATAGAAAAAAAAAGACATTTTTCTCTCTTGCGCTTCAGATGAGCGTTCCTGCCGCTCTCTACGTGATCCAGAACAATCTGCTCTTCCTCGCACTCTCCAAGCTCGACGCAGCTTCATATCAGGTTTCTAATCTCATAGTATTTGCAAGTATTCCTCTTCTGAAGAGAAAGAGAGAAAGAGAGAGAGAGAGAGAAAGAGAGAGAGAGAGAGATAAAATCTACAGTCTCCCCTCTACAGTAACCCCTTGAGGTAACCGGAATAAGCAATCATACAGTATCCCATCCCACTCCACCGTAACCCTCCTTTCAGGTGACGTACCAGCTGAAGATCCTGACGACTGCCTTCTTCACGGTCGTGATGCTGAAGCGCGAGCTGAACACCTTCAAGTGGATCGCGCTCATTCTCCTCACCGTCGGCGTGGCTCTCGTGCAGGTGAACAACGAGTTGTCATTTCAGTGAGCACGTAGAAATTATAAACATTTGTCAACAACTGTTACATACGCACATTCGTTTGAATCTATCCAATTTCTATATATTCTGCCTGGCCATTAAACATTATCTTTAAGTGATTATTGCCATTTGTTGTTCTATTCCAAATGTTTCCCGACTCCTTAAAGGGATACTTATGATTGAGGACAGTGTTACACGGATAGAGGGCGCCCTCCATCCGTGCAATACCGTGCGTCAATCATATCCGTTGTACAATCTGTGAAAGTACGGAGAATCCGAACTTTCATTAGTGACGGATAAACATACTTTCTGTAAGTATCTTTCTCTGTTGTTTCAGCTACCATCGGATGACGCCTCTTCTTCCTCTTCTTCCCCCTCCGATTCTAGCGGCCGTCTGGTGGGGCTGGCAGCCGTGGCGGCGGCGTGCATGACCAGCGGCTATGTGGGCGTCTACCTCGAACGTGTCGTCAAGCAGGCCGGCAGCGTTTCGATGTGGACGAGGAATCTGCAGCTGGGTATGTTGTTTTATGTGCTTCGTTTACTGTGTCAACACGTTGCTCAAACCTACCGTACTTACAGTAGGCAAATTTCGCGTTAGAGCATTTAGTTTTTTTTTCTCCTTTTTTTCTTTAAAAAGATGAACAACGAAGCATACGCTCAATTGAAGAATTTATTTTGTTTTCTCATGATATTTATTTCTACTCTCCCCTCGCTTCATTCCTCTAATTCTCGGTATCTCTTTATATCTGTCTCTCTCTCTCTCTCTCCTATTTGGCTCTCTCTTCATCTCACCCTCCGTATCACCATTTCTCTCTCGCTCTCTCTCTCTCTCTCTCTCTCTCTCACTGCAGCCTTCTTCTCCGTCTTCGGTGCTCTCTTCACCTGCTACACCTTTGACAGCGAGGCCATCTCGACTCACGGCTTCTTCGCCGGTTACAATGGCATCATCTGCATGGTCGTACTTCTCCAAGTAGGCGATATGATCTATTTGAATTTTTATAATTTTAATTTCGCGCTCATTTTATTTACATTGACAAACATTTGCACAGATTACTATGCCATTTCAGGCATTCGGCGGACTTGTAATTTCACTCGTCATGAAGTATGCAGACAACATTCTGAAGGTAACTTTGCTACTTCTTTGTCGTGTTTTTGTTTGGCGAATAAAAAGGCGGGAAATTCAAATTGTAATTTTAATTGGGGATTAAAAGGCGGGAAATTCAAATGACCATTTCCCTGAACAGGGCTTCGCCGTTTCACTCTCCATCATCCTCTCATCGTTTATCTCATGGTTCTTCCTCGGCGATTTTCAGCCATCAATGTTTGTTTTAATTTTTATCAATAATTTATTGTTATCTTACTTGTAATAATATGTCATATATTAGCTTCATTCTGCTCTTCATGCATCTTTTCTCCCTATATCTCTGTCTCTCTCTACCCTCTCTACCTTCTCTCTCTCTCTCTCTCTCTCTCTCTCTTTATCGCTCTCTCCTTTATCCTATCTTTTTATCTCCTTCTCTTCACCTGAATTGTATCATGGTTCTGTATTGCCCACGAAAGATCGCTCTGGATACATTCTGATCTCTCCTTTGCCCAGGACCTTCATGATCGGTGCGTCGGTTGTGATTTCGTCAACCTTCCTCTATGGCTACGAGCCGAAGGTGGACACGGCGAAGAAGCACTCTTCATGAGTATTCCTTTCTTTTCTTCTCCAAGCAAATAAGTTTCTGGCCTTCGTTAGGATGCTCAAAAGGAATGCTAGGCGTCTCTCTCTCCTTTTTATCTCTCTCATCTCTCTCTCTCTCTCTCTCTCTCCTTTCTCTCTCTCTCTCCTTTCTCTCTCCTTTCTCTCTCTCTATCTCTCTCTCTAAGGCCCTCTCTCTTTCTTCAATCGTTGTGCATTTTATCTGCATTTCTTTCTTTCCCGAATCTCTCCCCGGTTTTCTTCATTTACTAGCTGCCTTGGATTATCTTCACAGCGGGGTAGAATTTATCAGGTAAAATATTGCTAGGAAATATATTTGTGACATTATAGAAATTAATAGGATGTCTGTTTGCAACATATTATAGCCATCTATTATAAGAGTGTATCAGAAGTACAGTAAAATCATACAGGTAAATAAAATTTATCGTCTAATTATGCATGTATTATATCACAATCGCATGAAGGGAGGGCAGTATAACAAAGCAAGTGTTCTGAAGGAACAATTTGGTAGAGCTTCATTGGCTATACAAGACATATAAGGGTATATTTTTGTCTGGCTTTACTAAATAAAAGTTTAACTGGTTTTGCTTACCTTTACGCTGTTTTCTTCGTAGCCGGTTTGCCAAATAAACGTATTCCAAAAATAGAGATGAAACCCGAGAAAAGAAAACAAAGTTTGGAAAGGCTGAGTTTGTGACCAATCACACTGAAATACAGGCGCAATCCTTTTAACCTATGAAATAAATAATCGGCAAATATTTTCCTCTGATAAATATCAATAAAATCTCTTCGCCTACAAACATATTGAATTGCACAAGAAAATTATTACACAATGGCAGCAAAAAAGAAAGTGCTGAGGTTGTTCACATCTTTGGATCGATGAAGAGACAAGGTTTCCGATTGGTGGATTCGAACTTGGGATGTAGGCGTTGTAGGGATAAAACAAAGGCACTAGGCCACGACACCCCTACGACTTGCGGCTCGGCTTCTGTTCCATTCCGTACAGGAATGTCGAGGCGATCACAACGGCAGCGCCGACGGCAAATGTCCTAGAAAGAATTGAGGTTTTTTGAATATATCAACTATTTGAGAGTAGGGGAAACGTAATGAGTTACAAGAGAGGAGTGAGAGAGAGGAGAGAGGGGGGGAGAGGAGAGAGAGGAGAGAGAGAATGAGAGAGAGAGGGTGAGAGAGGAGAGAGATGAGAGAGAGAGAGACAGAGAGGAGAGAGAGAGAGGAGAGAGATGAGAGAGAAGGAGAGGAGAGAGGGAGAGAGAAGAGAAAGTGCAGAAATCGAGCGCGGACAGAGATGGCGTGAAGTCGTCGAGGAAGAACCAGGAAACAAATGAGGAGAGGATGATGGAGAGCGACACGGCGAAGCCCTTCAAGTACACATTGTTTAGAATAGGGAAAGTAATTATTTTCCCCCGTTAGTTCTCTTTTCTCTTCCAAATAACTCTCAAAGTAAAATAAAGATCATGACCACTGAAAAAAAATTTTCACCCAACTATTATTAGTCAATCAAAAAAAGGTTGGAAGATCGAGCGAGAGAAGAAGAGAAAAAAGCTAACCTTAAGAATATTATCGGCAAACTTGACCACGAGGGCAATGACGAGTCCACCGAACGCCTGAAGAATATCTTTTTTTTAAAATTGTATTTCTGGAAACTTGCTCAAAAAGTTCGTTCTTTCAATCGTAAAGCCCGCTTATCCTCTTCATATCAAAACTAAAAAGATTGTAAATATAAATATTACAAAAGTATACTATTGCACTTAGTCCCTAATACTTTATAAGAACATCTACAGTATTCGTCAAGTACAGTATACCCTGAACTAGAGTACTCTCGTCAACTACAGTATACCTGAAGCATGACGACCGTCCAGATGACATTGTTGTAGCCGGCGAGGAAGCCATGTTTAGAGATCGCTTCATAGTCGTACACGTAACACATGAAGAAGCCGCCAAAGATGGAGAAGAAAGCTAAAAAAAATAGTTTTTTTAAAATCTCAAAAAAAACTTAAATGATTTTTCAAGCCTACAAAATAGTGAGCAATTCTTTTAGCTAAAATACCTGGAATCTCAAAGCGATATCATGTCCAATATTAATCTAGTCACCACAACTTTCGGCGAAGGAACTCAACTTCCCTTCTACTTGGAATGGAGCAGATCGTACTAGGGTTACAAAAGTACCCCCTAATCCTTGTGTATGTACCCATTCTGATTAATTGCCTTCCGGTAGCCATAATCCTCCACGGTTTTGAGGGCTCCAAGCCCTACTCTGTTTTTTTCTTCTTCTAAGAAGCATATTTATAGTGTGTGCTATACCGTACCCAGCTGGAGATTCCTCATCCTTATTCTTCCAAGAGAGCCATTTAGCGTGGGAGGATCGTATGCCCAGTTAGACTTCTCATCCCGTTTTCCCAACAGACGTATTTATAGTGTGTGTGCTACCGTACCCAGCTGGAGATTCCTCATCAACATATTTATAGTGTGCTACCGTACCCAGCTGGAGATTCCTCATCAACATATTTATAGTGTGCTACCGTACCCAGCTGGAGATTCCTCATCCACAGTCCGATGGCGCCGTGCTTGAGGATGTTCTCGAGGTAGACTCCAGCGTATCCGCTCGTCAGGCATGCCGCCACCACGGCAGCCAGTCCCATGAGGCGGTCACTCGCGCCGTGCTCTTCTGCCGCCTTGGACGAGTCACCGGATGGCAGCTTAATAAAAAATTCTGTTAATTTAAAATATTTTTTATATTATTTTATTTATAACCTTTAAAATTAAAACAGAAAACTTTCCCCAAGCTCCTTTATTCCAAAAGTGACAACAACATTGTCCACCCGTTTCACAAGCTGACAAGAAGGTAGGTAAAATCCAATATTTCCTTACATATTTATTATGATAAAGATGCTATTTTTGACTTTTAGAAGATCATTGTGTAACCTTATTATTTCTCAAATCTAAGTTCACAATTAATACTTCTACTGATAGTATCTTATCCGGAAGGGTATCACGCTTGAAGATGCCACGGAAATGTTTCATTTTTAACTCCTTCACGAGCTCTTGGAGGTCAAGATAGGTCAGAGGTTTCAAATCTTTTTGGAGACTAGGCGTAAACATTTAATAATAATCAAAATTTTAAAATTCGTGTAAAATACGTCAACAATTCTTCCATTTTTTTTTTACATTTATTTGATTAGTACGATTGTAAAACCGAAACACTAAGGAAAACAAAAGTGGCAAAATTTGCTGACGGCACCCGGAGTCGACCATTGGAGGGAGCTGACATACCGACTGCGCTATGGGTGCCATCTGTTTTCTTTGGAAGATTTCCTCCCTCATAGAGGCGAGAAAGGCGATAGAGAACCAGACGACGGGGGTTTGTGGGCTAGTGCAATGATGTTGTGCTCCTCTCTCCTCACAAGGAAGTCTGTTCCCCTTTGTTCCTTCATCTACATTGTTCCTTATGAGTTGCTTTTTTGGCTGGTGATCTCGTGGTCTCACATGGTTTATTAGTAAAACGATCGATGGACCATGCCTCCTAAAAATGGCAACTCGTTGTTCACCTGCACGAGAGCAACGCCGACAGTGAGGAGAATGAGCGCGATCCACTTGAAGGTGTTCAGCTCGCGCTTCAGCATCACGACCGTGAAGAAGGCAGTCGTCAGGATCTTCAGCTGGTACGTCACCTGAAAGGAGGGTTACGGTGGAGTGGGATGGGATACTGTATGATTCTTTTTACAGATGTGGATTACTGTGACAAAGACATGAAACTAGATAGACATGAAACTATAGGAAGTCACATTTGGGCAATTATTCTTCTTATATTTTATTTTTTTAAATATTATATGAATGGACACTTGTTGAAAACCTGGTAGGTTGCAGCGTCCAGTTTGGAGAGCGCGAAGAAGAGAAGATTGTTCTGGATCACGTAGAGGACAGCCGGAATGCTCATCTACAGTATATGGACAAGGTTGCTTTCTTTCTTTTCGAAACACTTGATTTTGAGCAACTATATCCAAGATTTCAGCTTTAAGGTCCCGATGAAGGTGCAAAGGTGGGTAAGTGGAAAGTTATAAAATGCCAATGAGTAAACCTTAAGCGTGTCGTATGGTCTCGCGAAGACATCCCTGTTCAGTTCGACTTGAAATTGCCGCCAATTCCAGCCTGAATTTTTCATTTCACAATTTTTTTATATTCCTTTTTTTATTAATAATAATAAAATAATGCCTTTTATTTCTATTATAGCAAAGGTATGTTTATTTAATTAACTGAATCGATTAAGCTGATTGAGAAAATGGCGCTGAACGTTTATGAAAAAAAATCTCCCAATGAAGCAACAGCATCAGAACAGTTGAACATGTGATTTTAAGCACGCATTTATATTTTCCGTGAACAACAGGTGATCTGGAACTGTCTAAATCTCTTCTAATTTCGATGGGTAATGATAATTAATTACGCTATCTCTGATTGGCCGAGTGATTTCGTCAAGTCAATAATCAGACTTCTTCTCCAAACTGACGGCATTGATGGAGGAGTACGCCAAAGCACACGAAGACCTTGACAATCTCGGCGACGAGGACGGCCGTGGAGGAAACGTAGCGGGGTCCTTCGGTCACCTGAGGATAGATATGTCGAACCTTTCTACCATCACCTCAGGTTACATTAAGTATCCTTCTACTTAAGCCTATGTCTTAACTTACCTTAAGCTGAGTAGGGATAAAGAAAAGAACCTTATAAAATAAGAACAAGAGGGGGACATAAGTTAGGAAAACCTAGAAAGACAAGCGATAGATACCTGTGTCCGTGAGTAGCGCAGAAAGAGCACGAGGGCGGTGGTCTGCCCGATAAGGACGACAAGAGAAAGGGTTTTCAGGCTCGCATGAACGGGCGCTGCAGCAGACATTTCCTTAAAGAATCATTTCCCTAAAAAGGAGAAACACAGTCTATTTCCATTGAACTAGGGCTATATAGCAAAGCTAATGGTTAAGAATTTCCAATCACCAAAAGAAGAAATCAAAGGAATACAATCAAATCTCTAACTTAGTAACAGTAATTAATAAACACAAACCCTTGCTTGCGCGCTGGTCGTTGGGAGAAGAGGCGCTCTGTCCTTGTCCATTGACAACCTGCAGGTTGGAAGTAAAAAGTATAAAACGGAACTTTGGAAGTAAAAAGTATCTAACGGAACTGGAACGGGTCCAAGTCTATGCGCGAGTGTTAAGTCTATCAATAAACTGTGCTCGTAAACCACCCAATTTCAAGGATTTTTCCCAGCTTTATCGCCAAATCGAAGCAAAGCTGAGGATCAATGCAACTTGGGAGAGGGAGACGGTTTCTGTGGCATTCTCGGATCGTTATGGAATGGGGCGAGGACGTGGCGAAGTTTGGAGCGTAAAGAATGGAGAGGGGAAGGTGGGTGACGCCCATGCTCTTTGCCAAATGCGTGATAAGTTAGAGAGAGAGAGAGAGAGAGAGAGAGAGAGAGAGAGAGACAAGAGAGAGGAAGAGAGAGAGTGAAAGATAGTAACAGGGAGACGGATGCAAATAGAAACTGGAACGATCAGATAGAAACAAAGAACGCAAAGCAATAATAATAGTAGACGCATAGTGACAGAAAAGGGAAGAATACATGTTGTTTTGCTCCTTGTTGGCCCATCAGCATCTGGAGGCTGTATGTTGAAAAAAAAAGATGAATACCAGTCCGTTAGTGGAACATTAACCATGACTCAGCTTGACAGGGTGAACAAAAGAAGCAAAACTACGTTGTTAAAAAAAAGCAATAAAGAAAGGCGAAAAGACAGCGAGTGGCCTGCATTGCCTCGGTACATAACAACAGCAATATGGAAACATATGTTTGACACAAGATCTGACCGTTCGAACGAAAATTTATTCTAGAACATCACCAACACATATTCACTTACCTTCGTGCACGAAATTTTGAAATGTCGTCTTGAATATTCCTTTATCAATATTTAAATAAATTTTACTTGAAAATAATGTATTTGCAATGAATTGGAACACCTCTTCATTTCTTTGTCTTACGACTGCTTCTAAAATGTGTTCTCGTATCGTGCAATATAGTAATCCTTTTCTAGTGTCTTTTACGAATTTCTTCAGCGAAATGCAATCCTCTTTTCCCAAACTTTTGTGTGGCCTCATTTCTGCCCGCCAAGCTCATGGACTCGTGTAGTTGTGCTCAGACTTTGCCATGAATTTTGCCAGAATATTTTTGCACGTTTCATTGAGTACCGCATCCTTTGCGTGTTTTATGTTATCGAGAGAGTAATGGTTGCCCCTTTTTCGAATAACATGATATGAAATGCTATTTCAGCACTCGGGTATATCGCCGACTGCAAGATGGCGAAGTTGTGTCTGAGTAAGCTTTATGCAACTATTATTGATATTATTTAATATTATTGACTTACCTGCTGCTGAATGTCCCATTCTGCTCCGATCACGCCCAATGAATCTTCAGATTCAGAATGTCTCATCCCGCTCCGCTCCCTCCCAATGAATCTTTTTTTAAAGAGAAAGCGAGTAAACGCGTCGCATGCGGGAAGCGCTACAAGATTGAGAAGAAGGTCCGCGAGCATAATAAGAAGATCAAGAAGGAGGCCAAGAAGACGGGTTAGAGGAGCTTGCGTTATTATGATATTTATGCTTGTTTTCATTAATTTTGTATAATTTTCTGCTGTAAAAGAGTCTTAACATATTATATTTGTGCAGATGTGTAAAAGAAAAAAAAAGCTAATTCTGGAGTGATGCAATGTTGTGAATGAAACGGAATGATGAGACGAATCAGGAAGTAAACAAATTGTTAAATTAAAGAAATGGCTTTTTTTTTAAAGGTGCTAGACGCTCTGCGGTCAAACCAATCTCCGTGCCCAATTCGTGCCCGTTCAAGGAGGAGATTCTCAACGAGGCCGAGAAGCAGCGGTATTGTTTAGATCCAGTTTAACACTGCTGTTCCTTAACTTGAACAGCTCGTTAGAAAAGGAGAAGGAGACCAAGAAAGAAATTGATTTCTTCCTTTAATCGTTGCTGAACATGTTCAGCGCAACAGCGAGCTTTCTTGATTGTATTGGATGAATTCCAACAAAGAAAAGACAAGGAAGATCCCTTTTAAAACTCTGATTTACAAATTAATTCCAATTGTAAATAACTAGACTAATATAATGGTGAAAATTAATAATAATAAGGATTAATAATTAAGCTGCGATTCGATTAATTAAGCTCCTAATTAATTACTTTTCAGCGAGCAAATGGTGGCGCAGAAGGACGCGGCGAAGGCAGCGGCAAAGTTGCGCAAGGTGGACAAGAAGAAGGCGCCCGACGTTGTCGCCAAGACACTCGAGCAACTCGCCCTCGCCGCTTCCAAGAAGGTTTTATAATAATGATTAATAATAATAATAATAATAAATAATAATAATAATAATAATAATTAAAAAAAAAAATATTACCAAATAATATCTTAATATAACAATTTTACTGTTTTTTAAGCAAAAAGCTCTCACAACAGAAAAAAAAATGTCATGTCAGTGGCTATTTGCGTCAGCAACACGAAAAACATTTAGAATGCAAACGATGTATGCTCATCTTTGTAACTCATGTAGTGATATCATTTCATTAAAAAAAACAGTTTTTTTTTTGAAATATAGAAAACCTAGAGTGTTTTTAAAATGCTAAATTATACATTAAATGGTTGAAAAAGATCTAACTGAATAACAATAATCTTCCTCTTGAGGCGGAAACCTTTGACATTCGCGCTCCACTGGCTGAAGCTGGCGATGGCCTCGACGATAAGACGGTCAAGGCATTCGCAGGCGAAGTGCGCAAGACGATCGAGAACGCAGACATCATCATCGAGGTTTTTGAAGAGAGCCAACTCCAACCCGAGTGGTTTTTCCAACCCCAAGAAATTACCCACCCAACCCCGGTTTTGTGGTGCACATCCCAAAAAGGCCCTACCCACCCGCGGTTTTTCCAACCCCAAAAGGCCTTACGCCACCACTTTTTCAACCACTAAAATACACTAAGCACCCCTTCTTTCCGACAATAAAACTCCTTACCACTTCCCTCTTTTCAACCCACAAACGGCCTTTCCCCACCCGTTTTCAAATCCCAGAAAAATCCTGCCCCTGCCCTTTTTCAACTCCCGTACCATAACCCTCTTTTCAATCCCATAAAGACCCTATCCCACCCCTTTTTTCAACGCCATGAAGGCTTTACCCTCGAACCAGTTTTGCTTTGACCTTGACAGGCTTACAAAGACATCGGATTGAATGAAATGGGAGTTTAATCCAGTCAATTTCGCCAGACACAGTATCCTTTTCCAACATATTGGAAAGAAAAATAAAATCAGATTACGCTATCTCACATGTTATTATGGTACATTTTAGGATGAGTTTAAGAGTTTCCATTCATACAATTTTACTTGCTCACTTAATTTTAATAGAAGGCTCAGAGAAAAAAGTGTTTCTATTGAGGTGTAAAATAATAATTAAAAATAAAAAAAATATTTTTAAAGGTGCTCGATGCACGAGATCCACTCGGCTCACGTGATCGCGCAGTGGAGAAGAGCATCGTTGAGGGAGGGAAGAGACTGGTGCTGCTGCTCAACAAGATCGACCTGGTACCGAAGGAGAACACACAGGTTGGAAAGGAGGAGAGAGAGAGAGAGAGAGATGATAGGAAGGGAAGAGAGATAGAGATTTAAGAAGAGGGGAGAGGGGGAGAGAGATTGAGAGAAGGAGGGTGGAGAGAGGGCGAGAAGAGAATAATTAGGGTAGCATTCGATGCCAAGTAAACTCTGGCGTATTTTGTTATGTATGATATAAAAAAAGTTTAAAAAAAAATTTGCCAGGCCTGGCTGGCGTATCTGAGAAAGGAGCTGCCTACCATTGCATTCAAGGCCAGTACTCAGGAGCAGAACAACAAGCTGGTCAGTCGGCGTGGCAATATGGATATGGAGGCATTGTTGTGTTTAGCAAAGTGAAATATTTAAAAAATAAATAATAATTTTTTTTAAACAATTTTTGTTTTAAAGAAAGCCCGCAAATATGACGGATCTCTTCCTTTGAGGGTGCGCATCGCAGCCTTTAGCAAGAGCCTTTTAATCTTAGAATATTTCCCTAAAGACAATTATGACCCCTTGACCAATTCTCTTCTATTGACCAAGTCAATAGTCTCGTTTCGCATGCATTTGCCAGGGTCGCTTCACGGGCTCCAATTTGCATTCTTCCTCCTCTGCAAAGTGCATCGGTGCTGACCTCGTGATGAAGTTGCTCGCCAACTACTGCCGCAACAAGGACATCAAGACGAGTGTTCGGGTCGGCATTATTGGTGCGCGTCTCTCTCGGTTACGGTATATATTCGAAAAGGAAGAAACACACTAAAATTATTCGTATCTTTAGGATTCCCAAACGTCGGCAAGAGCAGCGTGATCAATTCGCTGAAGCGCAAGCGAGCGTGCAACGTTGGCGCAATGCCAGGAATCACAAAGTACGGTATTTATTTGTTGGGGAGATTCTTAGGGTATAGTAATGAGAGAGAGGAGAGATAGAGAGAGTGAGTGAGAAGGGGATTAGGATCATTGTTTTGAAGATTCAATGCAAGTGTCCAATGGGAGGTTGTGAAGTGGACTCCCGCAAGGGAACACGGATTTAGGCCATGCGGGTGAAACTTGGAGTAGAGCGCTTCCATAGCGTTGCTTAATCTTAGAGAAAGAGGTATTGAGAGGGTTATGGAATATAGCGATAAGAGATTTTACAATTAGCACTTTTACATCTCCCTGGAAAGTTCGCCTGATTCAAAAAGCAAAAAAAAAAACCTTGGAGGCAAATGCAAGAGGTCGAACTTGATAAGCACATCCGCCTGATTGACTCACCCGGAGTTATCCTGGCATCGAGCAAGCAACTGGATCCTGTTGAGGTAGTTTTTTTTAAATTAATTTTTTTTAAATAGCTTTATTCTGCCTGAATCTAAGGTTTTTAAAAGAACAAAATTGCTTTTGAGCCAAAGAAGCAAAATTTGTGTTCCAGGTAGCCCTGAAGAATGCAATTCGCGTTGACAGCCTGAAGAATCCGGAAGCTCCAGTCCTCGCCATTCTACGACGTTGCTCCAAGGAAATGGTGGGTAGCAGAGAAAGAGAAAGAGAGGAGAGAGAGAGAAACAGAGAGGGAGAGAGATAGAGAGAGTGGAGCAAAAAAATCTTTCTGTGAGAAAATTACAAAATGTATTGAAAGTATAAAGAATGGATAAAAAGCTATTGAGACGTAAAATGGTTTTTGTTTGTATTTTTTGCATTAAATATAATTATATATATAAGGTTTTTGTTAGTAATTTTAATTTTTTTTGCATTAAATTTTTATCCTATTCAGTTGATGATGCACTACACAATTGAAGAGTTCCAGTCAGTGGAGCACTTTTTATCGCTCGTTGCCAAGCGACTCGGAAGACTCAGGAAGGTGGGCAATTTTTTTGTATTTTCTTAATTGCTTATTGAAATATTTATTTGTAAAATATTCCTGATTCCATCATTTTTCTGTAAAAAAAAGGAAATTCCTTGTAGATGACTAGGATTGAGAGAAAATAAGGATTATAAAATTAATAATAAAAATTTTGAAATCTTATCAGGGAGCCCGCCCCGACACGGCAGCGGCGGCTAAGCACGTGCTGAACGAATGGAATTCTGGCAAGCTTAGGTTAGCTTGACCAAGGAAAGAGTAACAACCAAGCAATAATACTACATAGTTATTACTCTTTACTTGTTAATTACTCTACTTACACATATTACTGTAGTAGGTGTAGTCAAATAGTTTCCTGCCCGCTGCAAGCTTTGCCCTTGAAAATATGCTACTGAATATGCCTCAAGATCGATGGGTTCTCATTGCTTCAGTTAGACCTGATTCACTAGTAGTCACACGGGGGGGGGGGGGTTAGTGGCTTGTTTATTTTTTTAGTTGAATTAAATTTTTGTAATTTAATTTCTTCTCACTTAGGTACTACACAGTGCCGCCAGAGGAGAAGGCGGATGGAGCGGGTGACGGAGGAGAGGAGAAGCTGAACGCTGTCGTGCTGCAGCAGTTCAGCAAGGAGTTCGACCTGGACGCACTGGATGAGCTGCAGAATGCGATCGTGCTGGGTTAGCAGTGCACGGCTTTCTTCTTGACGATATTTAATCAAGATATGGTCTCGGCTTTCCTGGTTTATATAAAGATATACTGTAGACGCTCTTTAAATATCCCTGCGAGATGTTAGACTTGTCGACAATATACATTCCTACTACTTTTCTTTTAAATAACAAATTAATAACGACTGGTTCCTTACTCGGAAAAAAAGAAACTTGATAATAAAAATAAAATATTCATTACTTTTGCAGACATGCCAATGGACACTCGCGCCACGGGAGTTCTCTACGATCCGAGTGTCGAGGTGGCGAACGAGAATGACAGTGATGAGAGCGGAGAAGACGACGACGAGGAGAGCATGGAAGTGGAAGGCGCAACAGCCAAGAAGGTACTGTAGCCAAGTCTGGTTTCTGTCATACTGTAGGATGGATATTTGATTATCATAATGGCTTTATGGGATACACATTCTTCTTGCCCGATTTAGTAATATAAAAAAACAAGGCTACAGTGCAACAGTTTTCCTATTAAACTCGGCGAAATTTTCTGCGTCGTTTTCTTACATTTAATTTAAGCAGGATGTACAATAACAATGAAGAAAATTTAGCCAAGTTGTATGTCTTTCTAAAATTGAAAAAAAATATTATCTGTTGAAGGTTGTTCTCTCGGGTCGTGTGAACAAGAAGAAGAAGGGACCGCGTGATCAGAACAAGATGCTGCTACCAGAATCGCTTGAAATGGGTGCAGTTTTTTTCCTATCTTTTATTTTTGATAAATGTCACGTATTTAAATGTATTTTTTTTTATATGAAGCTGTTACTTTGAAATTAATTTATCAGGAGAGGGCAATGTCATGCACAATACGGCCATCAAGAAGGCACTGAAGAAGCAAAAGAAGAAGCAGAAGAAGACTCGTTAGTCACTTTTCTATCTATATCATTAAATGTTAGTTTTATCAGTCTGATATTTGTATTTCACACGGCAAACAGCCGTAATGCAATAAAGTGAGTTGTAAATGCGAATATAAAACAAGTTTTAATATTATAAATTTCAATTGTAAAAAAGGGTAAAATATTCATGTAAACTATAGACAATAGTTACGCTAACTCGAAATACTTGTTTGACAAAAAAACGTTCAAATGATTTATCTTTGCGATTTACTATTTGATATTTAAGAGGGCCGAGCTGAGCGCGTCATGGATTCGCTCGGAGCGACAAAGTTGGCCGTCCAGGACGTGGCCATGGAGTAATTCACCCCCCCCCCCTTCAATATCATCTTTTCTTTTGTTTCCTTGCTTGTGTCAGTTGCCGCCTCCCTTATCAAGAACCACTCCTTGAGAAACTGGTCCCATATCATGAAAATGAGTTGTTATGTTATGTTCAGTTTGTTGTTGTTGCTGATTTCGAGAAAAAATACTGATAAATTTGGTTAAGATATGCAGTGCTTACATGAAGATTATGCAGAAAAGCTAGAGAGTTCAGAGGTAGTGCATATATTAGAATAATATTAAATATGAAAAAATTGCGGTTGAAAATGAGTCGATCTTCTCGTCATTTAACCGTGCTTCCGCCGTTGCATGCGGCCGGGTCCACAGGAGTACATCCCTTCACCTCGAATCGTACACAACGATACCATGGTTGGTAGATATCTTCAAAAGTTGTCAAGTGTAATATGAACATTAAACCTAAGGAATCGATAAATCTATATAGTAAATAAAATAAATGGTTTAATAAAGTTTCCCTTTTTTCGGCAAATGAGAGCGATCCCGCTGTCAACGTGGAACTTACGAACATCGAAATTGGCGTAGTTGTTTTTAATGACATTTTTTGACTCCTAGATTCTTATGTCTAACTTTCCATCTCTCTCTCTCTCGCTCTCTTCTCTCTCCCTCTCTTCTCTCTCCCTCTCTTCTCTCTCCCTCTCTTCTCTCTCTCCCTCTCTTCTCTCCCCTCTCTTCTCTCCCTCTCTCTTCTCTCCCTCTCTCTTCTCTCTCTCCCTGTCTCTTTCTCTCTCTTCTCTCTCTCTCTCTTTCTCTCTCTCTCTCCCTCCCTCTCTAGGTAGTCCTCTACGTCGCCGTGATTGTTCCCTCCGTCATCGTGCTCTTGCTCGGTGCCGCCATACGCCTTTCGATCGGCCTATGCTGGAAGGTAGATCAGTGTCTTTTTTAAGTCATTTAATATCTAAGTCATGAATTGATTAAGTGATAATTAATTATAAAAAAATTTGAATCTTACTAGTTCCCCTCCATAATAAAGGACGCTAAAACTAAAACTCAGAAAGTTCATGTACCAAAATTAGCAGAAGGTTTCTTAATTTTTTTTCATATATTGTGTTATTAATACAAAATATTAATACAAAAAAATATATATTTTTTTAATTAATTAATTATTTATTTAGAAGCAAAGCCCTCGCGTGAAGGCTCAGCCTCCTCCGGCTCGCCGCCAGCCGGTCAAGTTCAAGTGATCTGATTGGAAAATGGCGGCTTCTCCTTTCTCTGCTTCTCTCTCGCCCTCTCCACTCTCCGCCCACTGTCTCTCTCTCTCTCCACTCTCCTTCAGTATCTGCAGCTTCTCCCTAACCCCTCTCATAGTCTAGTCGCACCATCTTTTTTTCTTTCTAATCGACATCTCTCTAACAGAAGCGACTCATTTCATACGCGGAGAACAAAGGCATAAATGTGTGAATGTTAAGGAAAAGATTTCTTTTTATTGGCAACAATTTCAAAGAGTGCAAATTGAGTCGGCGACTACGAGATTTACATATACGATTTGAAATAGAATGAAAGGTCTATGATGATACAAGTCAATCAATCAGTCAATTACGTTTTGCATCTCTCGGAGATTGGCAAGTTCGCGCCATCCATTGCTCTGCGTCTTTAGTACGTAATCGGTGGAGCCGCCACTGAAAATAAAGAAAAAAAAACTGTGTGAATATGCACTAGACAGAAGTACTCGATATGTTTAATATATTTTTTTTTGTAAATTAGGGCATTTATACAGTTTTTTTTTTAAATAAAACAACAAGGAAATAATAATATTAGCAACTCGCACCGGAAGTTGATGCGTGCGGTTCGTAGGCCGTAGATCAAACTGCACGCTAGACGCGCACGCATCGCATGCAGGATTGCCGAGGTGTCTCGAGACGAAAAGGGCCGTCGACTACGGTAGCCTTCGAGGACCCAGGCAAGCAGACGAGGCATACTGTGAAAGGCATGCGTCTTTCAGAGAATAATGAAAGTTGTGCGAGGAAAGGGTTGAGAAAGGGAGAGAGAGAGAGAGAGAGAGAGTTGAGAGAGAGAGAGAGAGAGAGAGAGAGAGTTGAGAGAGAGAGAGAGAGAGAGTTGAGAGAGAGAGAGAGAGAGAGAGAGAGAGTTGAGAGAGAGAGAGAGAGAGAGAGAGAGAGAGAGTTGAGAGAGAGAGAGAGAGAGAGTTGAGAGAGAGAGAAATAGTGGAGATATAAAAGAAGATAGACATCATCCAATCCTAACTCTTGCTGAAGACGATCAGCCAAATGGAGATAGAGCACCGCGGCAGCGACGTCGAAAACACGCAGCGAGTTGTGCATGTCGCCAAAGTCGAGCACGCCAGTGATGCTCTGGATAAAGGAGCAAGTCTAGCCTAGTGGTAGACATGCAGATATCATGGTTGCGTCTAGTAAGAACGGCACGGGTTCGATGCTCGCTGATGGTAGCTGGTCGAATGGGACGGGAAATCATGAGAGTAAAAGGGTTGAACCATGAAGTGATTATGTAAATGCATCCACTTTTTACATACCAGAATGCAAAGCACCACTGACTTTTCCATCTTCAGCAACGAGAATGTTCGTCTCGTTGAAGTCAGAATGTATCAATCCTGTAAAAAATTATTTTTCTGCATAATTAATTTATAATTTATATTATTTTGTGTATGAACTAGAAGAAATAGACAAGGAGCATTTCAATTCACACCCGAATCAAACTCGTCTCGTTTGGCGAAAATATTGCTATCGAGATCGTCAAAGGTGGAGAGAAGCAGAGTCCTCTTCTCTGGTGATAAGAGAGACTTCTGAAGCAATTAATTTAAAAATAGAAATGTAAAATATGTTTAAAAACGCAAGTAACTCTATGGCTATCTATCAAAATAAACGTACCTCTTCAAGAATGGCAATCTCTCTCCGGAAAGAAAGCACATTTTCGGGTGAGATGAACGGGAGATGCTTGAGGGCAGAGGGCGGCAATTCGAGCTTGTCGAACTCGCTGTGAACGAGTGCAAGCGTTCGGCCAATCTTCAAAGAAATATTATTATTATTTCTAAAAAGTTCTTTTCTTTGTTTGTTTTTTTATTAAAATAGCATAAAATATATCATTTAAAAAAGTTTCTTCCAAATAAAAAAAGAATAGTCCCATTACATCGTTCACGAGGTCTTTCGTAAAGTCAAAGTCCTCGAGATTCCTGCCGGGAAGGAGGCGATAGATGCGAACGGGTAAGATGGCTATAAATTTTTTATTTATGTCGCGGTTTCCGATGTACATATATTTGTGGCCATTCCAATGAAATATTAGCAACAAAAATACTACTTATAATTTGAATTGAATAAAAGTAGTACCATTCTCTGCTACCGTATGCAGCTGCCACTCCTTGCCGTCTCGGGTGCGGACTGGCTGCGGACATGGAATTCCGGCGGCACAAAGTTGTGCGCAGATCAAATACTGGGCGTCTTCAAAAGTTAAATCGAATTTTTTAAATTCTTTTTTTTTATTTTCTTCAAATCTCGTTAAAAATGCTGTGGTATTTCCATTTTTTTTCTATATATGACGTGATTTGCGAGAGAATCAAAATGTCTGGGGCCCTAGAAAAATCATCATCTCCGATTTTGCTTAAAAGATGTTTAGTGGTAAATTCAGACCTGGAGAATCGATTGGGATGGGTTATGAAGCTTAAAAATTTCGTTTTGAAAAGTTATGAAGAGTTGAAAAACAGCCCATATTTTTGAAGCAGTCGAGTAGGGCGCATGTTTATGAACATTTCTTCTCGCACAGTGAAGTAATAAACTTGAAAATTTTAATATAGATAAAAAAGATATTACCCAAACGAACTGTCAAGATAGATTTTGAAAAGTTGTCAATATCGATTTTTTACGTGTTCTTAAATTCAATGACGAATGAACGCGAAATGCAAAATCGGCAGACCATTTTATACCTATCGGATAGAGCATAAAAAGGGCTTTCCAATGATATATACCATGTTCTATTTTGAGGAACTCTTGCGTCTTTTGTATGCGAATATGTCATATGAAACTGTGAAAACATGCACCGAATCGCGGCGCGACTGCGAAAACCAGCGCCGAATCGCGGCGCGACGCGATATTGGCCGCATTCGAATATTTATTTTGTATGCATCTAATGATATTTTGTTTTTAATGTCTCTTTTAACTTTATTAAGACAATTAGGCACATTTTTGAACAAAAAATTCACTTTTCAGCCAAATATTAACGAATTCACTCATCTCCACAAAAGAGACCTAGTTGTCTTGAAAGTATGTTAAATTTGCTACAAAACAACATTCTTAAAAAGAAAATTAAAGATAGCTCTTTTTCGCAACAAATCAAAAAGCGACACACACCAGATACAACATTATGCATATACACCAATTCACCAGGTTCACCACGGTTTTCTGTTGGAATATTCCAATTTTACTGTTCGAATATTCCAATTCACACCATGAAAATCGGTGGTGAACCTGTGAATTGGTGTATATGCATAATGTTGTATCTTTTTTGAGTGGTTTTTTGATTTGTAGCGAAAAAGAGCTATCTTTAATTTTCTTTTTAAGAATGTTGTTTTGTAGCAAATTTAACATACTTTCACGACAACTAGGTCTCTTTTTGTGGAGATGAGTGAATTCGTTAATATTTGGCTGAAAAGTGAATTTTTTGTTCAAAAATGTGCCTAATTGTCTTAACAAAGTTAAAAGAGACATTAAAAACAAAATATCATTAGATGCATACAAAATAAATATTCGAATGCGGCCAATATCGCGTCGCGCCGCGATTCGGCGCTGGTTTTCGCAGTCGCGCCGCGATTCGGCGCGTGTTTTCACAGTTGCATATGACATATTCGCATACAAAAGACGAAAGAGTTCCTCAAAATGGAACATGGTATATATCATTGGAAAACCCTTTTTATGCTCTATCCGATAGGTATAAAATGGTCTACCGATTTTGCAATTTAACGCGTTTATTCGTCATTGAATTTGAGAACACGTAAAATATCGATATTTAAAAAATTTCAAATTCCATCTTGACAGTTCATTTAAGCAATATCTTCTCTATTTATATTAAAATTTTCACGTTTATTGCTTTACTGGGCGAGTAGAAATGTTCATAAACATGCGCACAACTCGAGCACCCCAAAAAGCAGCGCAGTTTTTCAACTCTTCATAACTTCTAAAAGAGACATTTTTAAGCATCGGGAACCATTCCGATCGATTCCACGGGTCTGAATTCACCTATAAACAACTATTAAGCGAAATCAGAGATGATGATTTTTCTAGGGCCCCAGCCCTTTTGGTCATTATCGAACAACCATAACGTACCAATGACATGAGAGTCACGCGCTTCCATTGGATTTGTTACCTGAAGACTCTTATCAGATGTTTAAGATATTCCATTGAAAATGTTAGAAAATGTTATATTTATGTTCTAATTGTAAGAATAAAATTCCTTTTTCAGGATCATTTCCTTTTTAAGATTCACATAACTGTTCTAGTCTACCTTGACAATGACTTGGGTTGGCCTTTCTTCGCTCTCTGTCTGCTCCTCCCACTCGATGTCAGTAAGTCGGAAGTTGCAGTCTTCATAGCCAGTCAGCTTTGACAGGGTAGCTTTAAAGAAGAAGGGGGTTTTTCATCTCTTATTACTTACTTTATTTATATAAATTTTAATTCAACCCGATTTAAGAAGAATAAAACATCCAAGACCCATACATTCTCTTTCTTTTCTACTTTTCTATAGAGTGGAACAAGATTAATGTAACTTCTCTCTCTCCTAATCTCTCTCTCTCTCTCTCTCTCTCTCTCTCTCTCTTACAATCTCTCTCTCTTCCAATATCTCTCTCTCTCTCTCTCTCTCTCTCTCTCTCTCTCTTACAATCTCTCTCTCTCTCTCTCTTCCAATCTCTCTCTCTCTCTCTCTCTTTCTCATTCCACCATGCTTGATTCCATAATGCTCCTTGAGAATGCTCCTGAGTCTCTGCTCGTCAACATCCGGAGCTTGCGTCACTTCGTCTTCACCGAAATGCATCAGACGGTTGTCTCAACTCAAAGCTCATAAAGTTAGTAATATTTGTAACTATCACTATTTTAATACATCAATGATTATGGATTTATTTCGCGTCACACAGTATTTGACTTGTGTTCAAAAACAATTAGCATAAACACACGTATTAAAAAACTGAACGATGGTTGTAAAAAAAAAATACAACCTTTCACGCTCGTCTTGTTTGGACTGGTCGCAATGTCTGCTAAAGTGAGATAAGAATAAAGATGATAAGAATGTTGGACTGTGAAAAGAAAACGATAGCGAGAGTGAGAGAGAAGGAGAGAGAGAGAGAGAGGGAGAGAGAGAGATTGAGAGCAAGAGATAGGAAGTGATAGAGATAGAACAAGAGAGCAAGAGAGAGCAAGAGAGGAAGAGAGAGAGAGAGAGAGAGAGAGAGAGAGAGAGAAAGAGTGGGAGAGAGAGTTTGTGTGTGTGTGTGTGTGTGTGTGAGGGATTGCGAGGGAGAAAGAGTACAATTCAAGTTAGAACAATTCAAGGAGGGGACAGAAAGTTGATATGGAGTGAACGAACAAACATGTTAGGGGAAATTATGATATGAGAGCCATTATAAATGGACCGAGATGTAATGTGGGTAAATACTATCCAGTGTGAGTGGAAGAGAGACAGCCCGAGGCATTGCTCTCTCTGTCTCATTGCTCTCTCTGTCTCATTGCTCTTTCTGTCTCATTGCTCTCTCTGTCTCATTGCTCTCTCTGTCTCATTGCTCTCTCTGTCTCATTGCTCTCTCTGTCTCATTGCTCTCTCTGTCTCATTGCTCTCTCTGTCACATTGCTCTCTCTGTTTCATTGCTCTCTCTGTCTCATTGCTCTCTCTGTCTCGTTGCTCTCTCAGTCTCATTGCTCTCTCTGTCTCATTGCTCTCTCTGTCTCATTGCTCTCTCTGTCTCATTGCTCTCTCTGTCTCATTGCTCTCTCTGTCTCATTGCTCTCTCTGTCTCATTGCTCTCTCTGTCTCGGTAGCGGACGGCGGCTCTCTGCTGGTCGTCCGCAATATCAACCAATCCGTACAAGAGTACCTACTGCTGCCGCCCTCGTGCCTGGGGCCAATCTCTCTTCTAAGGCACCGAATCAGTTATGATGTCTTCCGATCCCCCCTCTTCGCCCTCTCAATTCGGCTCCCTTCTCGCCTCTCTCTTACAGAAGGCGCCTTCAATCAAGCGGTCTCGACCTCTCGAGTCCAACCCGTCTTCCCCGTCGACCTCAGACGCCGCCTCTGACTCTCACCTTCTCGTCCAATTCCTCGATGGCCTCGTCGACCGTCTCAGCGTCCTCGAGGCAGACAACACCGCGCTCAAGGAGCAGTGCAAGGAGCAGCAGGCAGCCATCTCTGATCTTCAAAGTCAGCTGAAAGTTTCTCTCTCTGCCCCTCCTCCCATCCTCGCTGTGCCTGCTGCCACAGATGTCCTTATGGCCTCTCCCACCCGCCTCATCTGTCGCCGCTCCTCCTCCCCCTCTCGCTCCGCCAAACCCCTCTGGAGAGTGGGATTTCTCACTAGAGACCCCCGAGGAACGCGAAGACCGGAAGGAGAGGCTCCGTGCCATGGTCCTCTCCGGTCTCCCCCTCCCTAACGCCTCCTGCCCCATCGACGGCGTCGTTCGCGATCGCGAGGCTGTCCTTCACATGCTCTCTGGCCTCGGCATCCCCTTCCTACCGGTGGCAGTCTACCGCCTGCGAGCCAATCCTGGCACGATTCCCTTAATCAAGATCATCATGCCCACCTCTCAAGCACAAGTGCAGTGCATTCGGGCTGCTCGCCGTTCTCTCCGCTCTCTCCCCGGCTTTGGCGGTTGCTATCTCCGCCCGAGTCTCACTCTGGCCCAGCGAGGGATCGATCCTCGCCCTCCTCGCCCTCCGCCTGACCTCTCTTCCTTCTTCACCAGGCCTCGCCAGCCTGGCCATTCACACGCTCACACTCACCGGGATCAACCACGTGATCAACCGCGAGTCCAATCACGTGATCAGTCACGTACTCAGCCACCGCGGTATCAGAGGCCACGTGTGCTCTCTCACCGTCGAGACTATCTTCTTCAACAATCTATCCCTCCTCCCCCCTCTCTAGTTACAATCCCTATACCCCACGTTTCTTTAATTCAAACTAGGTAATGCAGATCGAAGGAATTCCAGTCGAATCATAGATATGATCCTCTTTAATGCAAGATCCATAACAAACAAATATGCTGAACTAGCAGTTCTTCTTAAGCAATGTATCCCTGTTATATGCATTACTGAGACTTGGCTTAAATCAACCGTTTTAGATTCCTTTCTTCTTTCTGACCATTCTGCTAGTTACAAATGCTACCGTAGAGAAAGAATTAGGCGTAAAGGAGGCGGAGTCGCCCTGATACTTTTTTCTACAATTTCTGCTGACATTAGTTTCTCTCTCTCTCATCCCGATTCTTTTGAACTGCTAGCTGCGGATCTTCATTTTGATAACGATATTATTCGCGTTATAATCGTTTATCGCGCCCCCGCTTGCCCTGCAGAAGGTAACTCTCTATTAGTCAAGCATCTTAGAGATCTATCTTCATGTTCTCATCCTTCAGTTATTTTAGGGGACTTTAATTATCCAGATCTCCATTGGACCGCATCACCTCCTTCCCAGAGCATCCCCTCTCAAGCAAAATTGTTTTATGACTTTATTACTACTGCAAATCTTGCACAGCACACCCCTTCTGCAACATGTAATCACCATATATTAGATCTTATTCTTTCAAATACCCCCGGCCTTCTCTCAAGTGTTTCCATCCTCTCACCATTCGCATCTTCAGACCATTTCTCAGTCTCTGCAAAAATTAATATCACCCATTCCGTCCCTCTCTACACTTTTGTCAGAGATTTCAGAAATGTAGATTACCGAGCTGCATCCTCTTTCCTACTTTGCCAGGACCTCCTCTCTCATCATCACCTTACCACAGACATTGATACTATGTATAGCCAACTTGATAATGCTCTTCGTCTTGTTGAAGTTATGTTTGTACCGTATAAGCGTGTTCGCCTAAATGGCGAGAAACTCCCGGAACACATCCATCGCCTTCGTTCTAAGAGATTTAAGGCTTGGCAGGAATCTCTCATTCTTAAGACCCCAGAATCGTTAGCCGCCTTCTCCCGCCTTAATTTGATTTATAACTCCCAAGTTAACAAGTATGCTAGAAGTGTAGCAAAGAGTATTATCGATTCTAAAAATCTTAATTTGTTTTACCGGTATGTACGTACACGTATTTATGATAAATCGTATGGAGTAGATATTTTGATCGATAATTTAGGTAATAGCTTGTCATCGGATCTAGAAAAGGCTGAACTCTTGGCCACTACATTTGCACAGTCATTCGTTACTGACAATGGTCACTTTCCAACTCTTCCATGTAGAACTAGCAGGCCACCAGACTTTCAATTCATTTTCCTCGACATGTTATATGTAATGTAATTGAAAGATGGTCCAATTCTTCTTGTAGAACCCACGATAATTTTAATGTGTATTTCCTGAAACATTTGGCCCTTCCTATTAGCATATCTCTAGAATACATATTTAATTATTCGTTCTGTAATTCGGTGGTTCCTCGAATCTGGAAGCACTCTATAGTAGTCCCCATTCGTAAAAAGCCTCCCTTCAGCGACCCAATTAATTATCGTCCCGTCAGTATTACGTGCTTCTTTTCTAGGGTTTTTAAAAGAATCCTCTGTCATGAATTGTACAAGTGGTGCGAGTCTTTTGATATCCTTCCTGATGAGCAGTTTGGTTTTCGTAGAAAGAGGTCCATAGAGTTGCAAATGCTTGATGCTGTTGAATATTGGACCCGATCTGTTTCCTTCCAACGAACTAGCGATGTTGTCTATTTTGATCATTCAAAAGCCTTTGATAGAGTCAGCCACCCTAAGCTCCTATATAAATTGCGTTAGTTTCTTTTCCCTCCTCCTGTTGTTAAATGGATTTCCGCTTTCCTTAGTGACCGCTCATTTGCCGTACGTGTAGGTAACACTGTCTCCCAGTCGCATTTGGTAAAAAGCGGTGTACCTCAGGGAAGTGTCATTGCTCCACTTCTTTTTATAATCTATACTTCGGACCTACCGTCTGTTGTTTCGCAATATGGAGTTATCGCCGAATGCTTCGCTGATGATGTTGCTAGAAATGAAGATAGGAGCTCTCTAGAGAAAGCTATAGATGCCCTTTCCGCCTGGGCAGATGATTGGCAGCTCCCCCTTGCCCTAGATAAGACTGCAGTCCTACATATTGGCAGAGTTAATCCCAAAGTCCCCTTTTACATTAACGGCAATCTCATTAAGCCTGTCGAGTGTATTCGTGACCTCGGGGTTTTCGTAGATTCTAATCTTACGTTCTCTAGACATTGTAACGCTGTAGCATCCAAGGCCCTGTCCAAAGCATATAGCGTTTTTCGGGCCCTTCGTACTAAGAATCCGTCTGTCTTGCTCTCTGCCTATAGTATATACATCCGCTCAATCTTGGAATTTTGTACAACTATGTATTCCCCGTTTCTTTTAAAAGACATTCGTACCCTAGAAAAAGTCCAAAATTATGTTACTCGTCGAATATTTCATAGGTGCCTAGGTTATGACCAGGGATGGTCAAAACCAGGCCCGGGCCGGGCCCACTATCCTTACGGGCCGGGCCGGGCCGGGCCCTTCAAATTGCGGGCCCGGCCCGGCCCGGCCCGTAAGGATAGTGGGCCCGGCCCGAGGGTAAAAATATGAATGCGGGCCGGGCCCGGGCCCATGAAGTTCTTTGCGGGCCGGGCCGGGCCGGGCCCTGCATACTTGCGGGCCGGGCCGGGCCGGGCCCGGGCCCGGCCCGGGCCTGCTTTCTTGAGCTGGAGAAAAAGCAGAAAATTCTCGTTCGCTTGGAATCTTATTTTAACACGTTATTTTTATCGGCTTAAAGACAGATAAAGACTGTAATTCTGAAATGCAAGTAGCAATTGAGATACGAGTAGTCAATGAAATCAACAACTGGAAAAATATGTTAGCCAACAAGCAACTCGTCAATATAAAAACTGTGGTTATAGATTTTGTAAATAAAAATGAGCTGCAGAAAAGGGAAGAGAGACATACAGGATTCTAATGCTGAAATACAACTAGCGATTTTATTACGAGTTGTCAGTATCATATGCGGAGCATCGTCCGCGTCGCGGTAGTAAACATCCACTAACCCGCGTGTTTTCTCTTTGTACACTAACAAAGATGCCTCGAACGCGGCAATTTGGCCCAAGTCTTCTTTTGTAAGCTCGCTGGCCGGTTTCTGCGGTGGTTGCCAAGTCGATGGCCTGTCGCTGAGCTCGACTAATTCTACGTCGGGCTCATCCATGACTAAATATAATGTTTTAAAACAAAACAATAGGAAAAACAACAAGGAAAAGGGTGCGTGGCGTATTTTTTGGGGCTCTAATTGCTTCTTGCATCATCATGTTCAGGGCCCGGGCTGAGCCCGGGCCGGGCCCGGGCCCGGCCCGGGCCTAAGTTTTTAAACGCGGGCCGGGCCGATCCGGGCCTATGGGGTAAGCGGGCCGGGCCGGGCCGGGCCTGTAGGGTAAACGGGCCGGGCCCGGCCCGGCCCGGCCCGTTTATTTCCAGATATGGGCCCGGGCCGGGCCCGGGCCCGCCAAATTAGCAACGGGCCGGGCCGCTTTGATTATCCCTGGTTATGGCTATAATTCTATGCCTCATAGTGAGCAGCGAAATAGAACGCTTAACTTGCCTTCTTTTGCCAAACGCAGAGAAGCTATAGATCAAGACCTCATGCGGAAGCTTATATTTGGTAGAACCAGGTTATCTAATAAGTGCCCTCATCATATTGTTTTCAAGAATTCTAGGACCCGAGGCCTTTCTTTTAAGCTGCATATTCAAAATTTTAGACTAAAGTGTATGAGTAATTCATATTTTATTAGAGCTTCCATCAAATTCAATTCTCTATATAAAGAATCTCCACAGTCTCTCACTCTCGTCTAGTCAACTTGTTGTATACATTCTCTTTATTACCTATCTCCCCGGTTTGTCAAATTTATTGTTTCCTTTATATACTTTCTTTTATTTAATAATATTTCCACGTGTGTTACATAACTATGTTCCACCGTATAAATTGATTGATTGAGGTAAGAGAGAGAGGGAGAGAGATAATAGGAGGGAGAAAAGTTATCATAGAGTGAG